>VZTR01001698.1:340410-360313 GCA_013400775.1 Chaetops frenatus | reverse complement strand
TTTTTTTTTTTTTTTTTTTAAATGAAAAGTCTGAAACAGTTTTCAGATTAAGCCAGGATTTATTCATGTATTTCAAGTATGCTGCTGTACCAAAATAGCTGCAGATTCTCTTTGTCCTTACTGTGTTCCTGGTGGTTATCCTTAAATTTGATCTTGCATTGATCAATGCAAGGCATGACAGTGATCAAAGGCATCAGGATGCTTCAAGGACAGACTTTATGGAAATACAGGGAGATGACTTGTAATATTTTTTTTTTTTTTTCTCATCACTGTTTATGCTTTACATTTTTTCCAGTCCAGAATCTCAATTCACACACTCCTGGCTCCAGGGAGAAGCAAGCCCTGTCATCTAAACCCCATGTTTTCTAAATATGAATGGCACTTTGTCATGGACTTGTGAAACCACAACTGTGACTAGCTTCTCTACTTTATTTTCATTTATCATGCAGAAATACATTTGATTCCTGATACTTAAGCATGTAGTAAATTGTAAGAAATGTTCCTCCATTTTGCCAGAGCAATACACAGTGTTAGATCACACGAGCCTACTCCTACACCACAGTTCAAACAGCACTTTTATCAAAGCTGTTCAAAGCATGGCAGTTCTATTTTTATGTTAAACTTTCAGGGTAGGTATGTATTGGAGTTCCCTTAGGCCATGGTTTTTATTCCTTTGAAAATGTATTTGCTGTCCTTTCCAAGCATTCTCAGCCAGCTGATGTTACACTGGCATTTGACCTTCTCATGGTGCCATATGCCAAGTTCTGGAGATCATCATGCAAATGACAAGAATTTAAATAATTTATTACATCCTAAAACTCTTAAGTCCCTTCTGTATGACACTGTCATACAACTCCATGGCTGCCAGCTCCTTCTTGTTCATTTAGGAAGTTAGAAAAAAAGTGTAAACTGTGAGAAACGAAAGAATCAGAAGGATAGCAAGTAAAATGAGATTATTACAATGACTGAAATTGAAAGGTAATAAAATTTTTTGTCCATCACAGGCAGAGAAAGATTTAACCTTGAAAAATAAGCAAATACTTCTAGAGAAAGCAAAGGTTTCTATATTTACAAGGGCTGAAACCATACCACAGGAAAATAAAACACAAAGCTCAGTTTCACAAGATCTCACAAGACTACACACAATCCTGTTTTGACAGTCCAAACTATTCCCTAAACTTTTAAGAGTACAATTTCAGGAGTTTCCCTACCCTGCCCCTTTGCAATATTAAAAAAACCTAAGGTTTTTTAAAATAATTTCATATCAATGTAACTAAACATTAAAATTAACATCCATTCACTGTTCTTATCCTGACTCTCAAATACATTTATCTATGCATAAGAAAAGAAAAGCATCCATCTTGTCTAGTATGGCAATGAATATCATAAGATAAATCATCCATAAAACAAAATAAGAAAAAAAATCATGAAATAAAGAAAATCCAAATCTCAACACAGCTGATCCTGCAATGGACAGAACAGAGGAAACCATTGTGGCAACAGGACATGAAAAGAAGGACAGGGTTTCACCACAATCAAGAGAACAGCCAAGGCCCCCCCAAAAGAGAGCCCGTTTGTTATGGATACACAATTTTATAGGGTTTGCAAAGTGGGAGAGGATTGGAAGATGAAATCCCACCTCTCAACCGGACTGGTGAAGTGCCCAGTCCATCAGATTCCCTTCTCCAAGAAGGAATGTAAACAAAGCTGGTGTTTTTAGTACAATGTGTGAGAAAATCTGACTGGAGAATATAAACTTTTCAGAAGGCTTTCAAAAACAGGGTGACAAACCATCAGGAAATTTATTCTGCTAAATAACAGCATATTTCACTCTCTTGTACCTGTCCAAAACACCAGATATGTGCTAAAGCAGCAAGCAAAGCATGGAATATAACAATTGCTCATACCTAGAGCAGCAAATTCAGAGTAGTGACTCTTGCCTGTTCTCCCCACCATGATCTCTTGCAGAATGCACCCTATCCATCTTTAAAATAGTAACATATGAATATATCCAATCATTCACCAAGGGCCTCTTTGAACACTGTGACTATTTTCTGCAGGATAAAAGCAAAACCCTCTCAGTGGCCAGGGCCACAGTTCCCTGCTCCCATGCATCCAACACAATGGGGTACTTAAGGTGAAATGGATTGGAGACATTTGTTTAATAATACCCTAAAACACACAAGGCAGGAATGCCAGAGAGTAAGATTTTTTTTTGAAGAAGAAGAATGTTTCATAGTAAGCCCAAGACCTTCATAAAATGAGATTTAAGCCCCTACGGAAAATATATCTGTTATCCAAAAACCAAAACAACAGAAATGGGGAAATTCCTATGGGCTGTTTACTGATCCCAGATTTGCTCCAGCAGTTAATCTCCCTGAAAGGCTCTTAAAGCAGTGGGAAGGACAAACCAGCTCTCCCTATATATTAACTCCAGGATAACAGTACAAATTCAGCTGATAAATGGTAACACTTAACTTGCTATTGTCTACATCCACAGGAGACCTAGTTATATCTCTGAATAGCTGCAGTAAATCACCATTTTGACTGGGGAACTGCTTCAGATTCGTGTTAATGGTTACTTTTGGGTTGTCCTTTTTTTTTTTTTTTTTTTAATAAGCCTCTCATTTTGTAGCTAAAAAAAAAAAAGTCACTGTTGGCTGATATCAAGAATCAGGTCACTGTAACTGTAAATGAAAATAGGAGGGAAATTCCCTGACTTCATTTGAAATTACACCACTGATCCTGAGATACTGTTCACTCCCTGTCCTTGTGAAGTTCCTGTCACACGTTCTTGAGAAGCAGCCAGCATTATTTCATAGTTTAGTTACTTTATTAGGTGCTTTCAAGCATCAATTGGTGAAGGTATAGGTACAACTACACACTTCTGCCAACTCTTCAAAACTATTTCTAAATAATAAGAAAAATCAGGAGTGTGTGACCTCCTCCTTTTCAAAGCACATAAAAGAAAAGAGACTAATAATAAACATTTGTGTGATATGGTAATAGGGATAGGATGTCCTGTGGCACTGATTGGTTAGAAAGCTAATCAAAGTTTGCAGTCATATGTATAAGCATTAAAAACTCAGTTATCTTGATGCTCTGATATCAGCACTTATTTAATCAGAGAACCCAGATTACTCACCCTGCTGAATTCTGTAAAGGTTACTTCTTGTCTGGCTAACATGCATCAGCAGAACAGATAAAGCAAGATTTTTATCAGGCTCAAATATTCCTTAATTCTAAGTCTCGATCATTGAGGTGTTAAGGACAACTCCAGTGACTCAGTGTGTTTTGATTCCATAAAAGTCATAGTAGAGACTGCATGGCAACAGTTCAATCCTAAATTGCCACTGAAAGCAGTGACAGTATAAAATTCATTTATGACTGGAGAACAGTAGAGATGCCAAGTTCCCATTTAATGTATTTATTATCCAAAAAAACAGTGTTAATTCCATGATTGAATGCATTTCCTTAAGTGGCCTGACTGCTTAAGGGAATTGAATTTTAATTACTTTCTGATAGAAGATTATGAAACAGATTTAGGCACAGAACTTCAGTATATGGATTTAATATTTCCCTTTCACTGAGGAAATCACTAAAAACACAACTGAAGGAATACTTTCCAAATTGTCTACCAGTTTCAGGAATCTCAGTTTGACTTACCAGCATAGTGTATCCTGAAGGAACTTGAACATTTGTACCAAAATCCACCAAATACCACCTAAAGCATAAATAGCTGTTGCCTAGATTAAGGTGAGTAACCAAGCCTAAAGTTAAAAAAAAGCTGTTAGGCCCCAGCTGATAGTATGACTTTCTATGATGAAAGATACCAACTGAATTCAGGGTAACAGCTGAAAAAATTTCAGGTATTATTAGGCTTGTTTAGGTAAAATAACTCTGCAGCTCATAGGACAGGGACCCACTGTGATTCATTAGTCACACTGGAAAATAATTGATTCCACACAACTCCATTTCTAACAATGAAACAGTCTGAGGGTGAGGGTATTCACCCTTTGGAACAAATAGAAAGCAGACTGTGCTCCAGCATATTAAAGAGGTAGGAGAGTGAATGATAATTACAGAGAACTGAAAGAGCCTGGAAATATTTTCTCTGAACTGTTTTAGGTGAAAACAGAAGAAACCAGGGTTGGGTTTTTAAAATGATCAGCAAGGGTAGCAATTACTTTTTTGTCTCCAGTGGCTGGGTAATTTAAGAGCTCTTTTTGAAATGCAAACCTATGCAGAACTCTGCCCTTAGTCCAAGAGAATCAGAGCTGAAACCCTTCATTTTATAATATTTTCCTAAACATTAACTTACAGGCTTCAACACTGAACAAGTCATCAGTCCCCATCATTGAGGGCTTTCCATTTCTCATCACAGGTGTGAAATCAGGAAAGAAAATCATTCCATCTGCTCCCCCTAGCTAAGACATATGCAGGAGACAAAAATCCTGAGTAAAGTTGAATTCTTCAGCAAGAGTATTCACATAACCAACCAGACATTTGTCATGTCACCCTGAAATTTTACTAGTGGGGACAACATCCAAATCTATGAAATAGCACCAAAATCTTTATTATGAATCCCTGGAGCTATTCATGCTTTATTTCTGTCCATCACGTTCATTTCAAAAAACACCTCCTTTTGAAATAAAGTCAATCTGTAAATAAAAGCATTCTACAGACTGCTAAAGGTGCATGAGTTCCTGTTGGGTTTCCTCGTGGAATCTAAACTGCAGTGAACAGAATTATCTTGGGGATTATGGATCAATGTGTGTATTTTGCTTCTGACACCTTTACTAAACTCGAGAACAGCAGCACATGCCAGCATTTCATGTCAACACCTCGGTACAGTAATTCTCCTGACTTATTTTGCTAACAGTGTTTTCAGATGTTGACTCAGACCATTTTCTCTTTTCATTACCAAATACAACAAGGAAAGGGAAATAATTCAAAAATAGGATACCATGCTGTTAAAATATTTCCATCACAGGAAACATTCCCTAGGAATTCTTTTCTACCTCACTTCTGCAATCAAAACATAACCAACAATGTAGCTTAGTTTCAAAGGACCCTACCTGATTTCTCAAGTTTCAAAGGCTGAAGGGCTCTTTGCCTCCAAGTTTTGCTTTTTGTATTACATAGTGAACAGAAAGCCCTGACCCTGAAATGCTCATCTGTACCTACTTATAGGTACACTCCTAAATGCAGTATATATTGCAAAAGTTCATCATGTGCCACAAAAAGCCAGCCCCATTTTTCAGATCAAAATACTTTACTACAAAATTATGTTTCAGACAAAAAAATAATTTGTTACCTTTGGGCAACGACTTCTTCCACAGCTGAACTGTGTCTATCCTACAAAACTGAGCTGCTTCAGTGTCAGGATTACACAGAGGTAAAAGTGGAAACACTGGTCCTGGTAAAATAGTCACTGGAACAGTCATGCCTCTAGTCTGGCTGCAGGAAAAGCAGTAAAATGCAAAGTGAATGTGTCCAGTAGATAAAATTCCATGTGTTACCAGTGTTTGAAAATGCATAGAATTATTATATAAGCTAACACATTCCTGGAAAGATGAAACAGCTGTGGCTGAAAAAAAAATTTTATTATGTGCACATAACAGAGGGAAAATTGAAAGTACTTACTGTTCAGGTAGGTAAAGTTCATTACTGGTACACTGCAGTCACACAGTTACACTTCAGAAGTGTAAAACAAAAACATTGACTCTCTATGTTAAAGTAAAAAAAGGTGTGGAGATAAATTCCTAATGCCCATAGTTTTCCTGGGAAAAAACAGGTTTTTAATACCCTGGGTAGTAAAAACTAAAATGATATCAAAAGTTTAGTTATGAAATTCAAAACAAATTATTTTGTATAGGGTAAACATATCAAATTTTAAACTCGTCCTTAAAATATTGTGGCTTTAGAACATGAGGAGAAATATTGATAGAAGCAAAATCTACCTAGGACTTAAACAAAGACCCTTTAGGGGCAAAGCTGGGGATGGCCCTTATTTGCAGAATGCCAGGGAGACATTTGGGAAGGAGTTCATCCCTGTGCTTCCCTGTCCTGTGAGCAGCTTTGTGCCCCGAGGCAAAGCTGTGTGAACTGGATAGGTTTTTACATTCGTACAAAACCTGCCACCACCTAGGACAGATGTCTGGGTGCTTGGTTATTAAAGAATATTAGGTATTTTGAGACAGCTGTTGGATAAGATTGACCTCACCTGAAGACATCGAAATGCCTTGGCTTCAACCTGCTAAGATGACTTAAATCTGGGTGGACTTTGAATAAGAATTAAATGTTTACATAGAGAAATGTTCTGATCCCATCTAGTCTATAGCCTTCTAACAGAATAAAAGGACTAAGGAACATCCTCAGAATTTTGCCAGCTTGTAAGAAAAAGTATTGTTGCAGCACAAAAAACTTTCATGCAGAAACTGTCCCAGGAATATATTGTTCCTCCAGTTTGACACATCTGTTCATTTGCAGGTGATGGTTTCTCACCAGAAATACATTTCAACATTTAAAGATGAAGGAGGGGGGGGAGGTTGAGACTTTCTTTAATTTTTCATAAGCCACTATAGCAAATCATGGTTGTGCAATCTGTACCTAACAACATAAGTGAAGAGAATTGAGGGAGGAGTTAATATTTAATAATCTGTAGCATATCTATAGATCATCCAAATAGAAAAATAGTGGTTTTTAGATAAAGAAAAGAGAAAAAATGATTATACATGATGATTCATAATAGTAATGAACAAGTAACATTTTAGTCTCTGCTAATGTGACCTGGATCAGACTTACACAATATCTTTAAAGAAGAGAAACAGAAATTAGCTCAGCAGCCCCTCTCAAGCACTACCCAAGTAAGGCAGTTTAGGGGTGCAAAGCTTTTGCTCTAGCCTGGGTCCAGGAGCACTGAAAGCTCTCCCAAGCAACTGATGGCTCCTGGGAAGCAGCCCAACAGCCCCTCCCTGACGCTGCTGGGGAGGAAATGGCAGTGCCCATCACACATCCAGAGTGAATCCAAAACCACAGTGGCACCTGTGTGCTCGCATGGATTCCTGTGAGCTGTCACACTGCTCCTCTGGGCTGAAGTACAACTTCTCCAGGCACTGCAGGAGCTCCTGCAGGACTCACAGCTTCCACTGGAGACACGCCCTGAGTGCCAGAAGGCTCTGAGAGCAGATTCCTGTTCTGCACCAGCAAGGCCACTCTGCAGTTAAAGGCCAGATTTAAGCACCCATGTTTAAAATTGCTTTAGGAAGTTGTTATATTTTAGCTCCTTGCTGACTTTCCTGAGAGTTGGAAGGACTCGGGAAAGATAAAAAATGTGCAGACATACATAAGAGATTGGTTGTATTTATTACAGCTGAGAATTTATCATGGTACACTGGGATAATTTCATCTGCAAAGAATATTGACAGAGGCTTCCACAGAATTAATATTTCAAATAATTTCCTTGTTCCATCAGCACTTTTCTGCATTTGCCACTCTTCCACATTTAATATAGTAGTGTCAGTCTGTAGGAAACACTGCAGCTAATTTGTCCAGTGACCCTAATGAATGAAACTAATTATTCTATTTACTTGAGCAGCATTCTGATTCAACAGCAATTTTCTCAGCACAGCAGTTCCACTGCACTTCCAGTGCAGAGAAATATTTTCAGCCAATGTTTAGTCATTCTCACCAGTGTTATTAAACACTGTTAGTCACACACCAGCCATCCGTATCTTACAACACTCCAGTCTTGTACTGAGAAATGAGTATGTTACAGGGAAAGTCAGGGGAAAAATAGCAGACAAATATTACTGAAAATTCCAAGACAGTCTGTAAACTGAAGAAGATTCCATAGGATTAGCTTGGGTATTTTTTTGAAATAAAATGTTGAAAATATTGCACACTGCTTATATTTGACATTTGAGTATTTTCTGCAGTGATATGCAGATAACATTAATTTGTCCAAAATCATATCATTACAAAAAAAGACAGAGAACTAATGAATAAAAGCCTTAATATTTCACTCAGCTGATCCCCACGAAAGCAGAAACAACATTGTTACATCAGAAGTGATCTATAGGGAAACACAGTTGTGAGGTAGATTTAATTGTTTAATCACATTAAAGGAGAAATTTAATTAGTCCTCATTAGAAAAAATTGTGGTAAATAGGTATCATAAAATCACTGTTTTAATATTATTTTTTGTTTCTGTGCTGAACTGGATTTCTGATTGTTGGGCACTTCTCTCATAATTCAGTATTTGACTCTTCTCTTTCTGGTCTGGTTAAAGTTTAAAAAATTTAGGAATAATTCATGATTTGGATGTAAAATTGATAGTTAAAAAACCCCAACTCTTTCTCAGGATGGTTATTTGTATAAAACCTTTACATGCATCACTTTGTTCCAATTTTAATACACAGGCTTTTTTTTCTGCTCAAAGTCCTTTTTAAACAAATAATCATAGGCTGAAATAAACATAGCTTAAAGGTGTTTTAAATTCACCTGTGCTTAGAATGAAACAAAATTTTCCCCAAATTGAATAAAACCAAAATTCATTTGCAAGCTTAGTCATGCGTATAGAAACAGAAAAAAGCCTTTTTCCAAGATATCACTTACTGCTGCTAAGATGGAACTTGGTATCTGAGGCGTGCAGTGCTTTTATCAAAACATATTCTCTCTCACCCTTCAGCCTTGGCACTCCACATCCCTTCAGGCCACACACAAACACCATCCTAATTCAGAGAGATGATGCTCTAAAAACCATTGTTTTGATTCCCACTGTTAGTTTGTTACTTTAATCATATGTGACATCAAATTCTAGTGCCAACCTAGATGCTGAGCATGTATGAATAGCTGAAAATTACTTGTGGGATGGGGAAATATAGTGCAATAAGTTAGGGGAAATTTTCATCTATTTCTAAATGACAGGTATTTGCAGGGTTGCCCTTGAGGGTATATCCATCTCCTTTTAGACATTACTGACTCGTATCTCAGACCACTGCCAATGTTTTTTACTGGACAAAAGACTCATTTAAAGCCTTACATACTGCTGGAATTGTAGTTTCTGCCTCATCGTTGTTTGACAGCTCTGACAGAGGTTTAACAGAAGGCTGTGAAATCAAGCTTCCAATGGATTGGTCTTGTCATCTATAAAGATGGATCCCAGAGAGGTGGCAAACACATCTAAACTCAGAAACCTCGAAGCACTAACAGTTGTTTCATAGAATCCTGATGTTAATTATTAAGCACTCACAATGGCAAAACCATATTTTCCTGCTAAAATAGCTGTAACATTTACTCTGAAAGTGTTAGCACATGCAGAATTCATTTGCACACACCAGTCTGGTTCTTCAGCTTCGTACCTGGAGTTACTATAAATTCTCTTTTGCAAGGTGATGCTCGAGGTCACCTTGCTACTGCTCAGATCCAGCTCCAGACTCACTCGTGATCCACGGCCACTTCAGGGCAGCTGCTCACAAGGGGACACAGGGGGCTCAATAGGCAGCCTCTGCAAATCCTTGAAACTTTGGATGCAAAAGACATTCAACAAAAATCCCCAGTGAGATAATTCCCCTTCCACAGCTTTACCCCACAGAACTGTGGGGCTAGAGAGAGGTAATGGCATTTTGGGCATTAGGCAGTGAAGACCCTGTTTAGGGGTCTCTGTTTAGGGCAGACATTTGGAGCAGGATTTATTTTTCCTTTCTTGCCATTGACAAACAAAAAACACTTGCATTTCAGAATTCTGGAAGCTCCTCTTGTTCCACTAAGAATATGAACAAGTTAGTTTTATGTCCTTCTAACAGAAGATAATTGAAAATCTATCAACTCACTAACCAATTTCTTGGAGTCAATGTTATTTTCATATTTCTTCAAAGGTTTAAGAGTGTGACTAAGTCTGGGGAATAATGCAGCAATACTACTAAAGTTCTTCAGTTTGAAAGACTTAGGGAAACTCCATCCAATATTCTTAACAGTAATGTTACAATTAATTTGAACAGCAGAGAGTAGTGCAATTTGTGCTTTAAAGAAAAACTATTTGCATGAGACAGAAATACAGAAAGAACTGATGCCAGGAGACTTTCAAACTAAACTATCCTAATATATTACTGGTATATCACACCATTTAATGAGATGTATTATTTATTTTTCCTCTCAGAATACTAATTCAAATACTGATATAGACACCTTACTAATATCTTATTTATATGTAGTATTTGACACTATTTAGTTTCACTTTCTTCACCCAGACATGAATTTCCAAAGCTCCTCTGCCAGGAACCTCAGTTATTGCCATACTCAACATAGGTAGCTAATATAAACAGAATTAATGATTTATTTGCACTTGATTTAATTTATTCTACATTTCCATTGCTTGGTAGATTGTAGTACATACGTAAATATGTCAGACTAAGTGAAAAATATGAGAGGTTATATGTGTGACAGCCAGTGGAACACAATTGTTTTTTCCCTTTCTTTTTAAAGTACACTTTATATAGCACACATCACTAAGCTTTTTATTGGGTTTAGTAAACCTTCAAACACTTTTAGATAATAACTTATAAATGGAAACTTGATTACCTTATATATATATGAGACTAAAGTATTGCAAGTCTTACTTGTGCCACTCTACATGACACAAGAAGTCATGCAAGCTCTTCACCTAGAAAACACAGGACAAAGTGACAATAATGAAGGAGATTTTGCAGATCAGTTTTACAGATTTCGCCTAAATCACTACATTGAAAGAGTTCCAAAGTCCTGTCAGAACATTCCTGCCTGCTGTGCCTTTATCACAAACAGCTGTGACCCACATTAGGGCTCCAAGTGAAGGAAATGCTGGAGAGTTTCTTTTAAAATCAGCTTAGAAGACACAGACTGCTATCAAGGTGCAGCCAACAGCAGAACAGACCAGTAACTACTGATAGGAAAGAAGAAAAATAAGATTTTCTCAAACAAGTGCCTGTTAACCATTTTAGAAAAAGTTTGTGTGGTAATCATGTCAAAAATCCAAAGTTCTCTTCTAAGTCTGATATCTATTTCTCTACCAGAATGTTCAGGATTGGAACAGGTCTGAACTTCCTGTTATGTAATAAAATGTCAGCAAACCTGGTGAAAAGGACCCAGTGCATTGAAAAGCATAATTTTGGTCCATGGGTATTAAGTTCCTTCTCCTGTTGACTAGCAATAAAATAAATTTGGGGGTTTTCCCCCAAATGCCTTGCAATTCTCCATACAATTCTTTCAACCAAAGAATCAATTTTTAGTTCAAGGGTTTGCAGAGCTGACTTGCAATATATTTTTAAGTTGCCCATGTGACATTTTCCCTTTTGGACATTTAGACCTAATGAATTCTGTAAAAACACGTTCTTTTTTAAAAAATCATACCCATCACAGACAGTCTTCATAGTTTTTTTATTTATTTTAAGATCTATGGAAAATTCTGTTCTTTGCTTTTCTAAATTACTTCTATTACTTAAAATAACCTAATTGGAAAATTTTTCATTTGGTATTCAGTTTGCCCCAGATGGATTCTCTCATTTTATTTATTGCTGTTTCCTCATCAATGTATTCTCTGCAATAATGGACTGCCCAGGCTGATCACTTGCTCTGTAAAAGCTGTTGATTACATACTCCTGGAGGTCCTGTCACTTAGAAAAGAGTCCAGGCTTCCAGCCCTATAAAAGTTTCTTAGGTAACCATAACAAGAATATGTCACCAAAGTACTTTCCCATTTTGCAGATGCAAAAACTCAAACAAAATTTGAAATACTTGATCTAATCACAACGACAGACTTTGAAAAAAAAAAAAAAAAAAAAAGAATTAACATCCAAATCTGCTTTTAAATCCAGTCAACTAACTGGATTTCATAATGTCAGATGTTGAATTTATAGGTAGCAAATTAGTTCTGTCTTTCAAGCAAGATGAGAAAAAATGTGCACTGAGTCCATGGGAGTTTCCCCACGGATTCATCCAATTATTCATAATCCAGCAGCTGAAGATTGTAGTGTATATCAAGCTATTTTTTTCATTATTTCACCTTTTCTCTTTATGATCCCAATCTAGTGTCCAGTGAATTCAAGAGAGCCAGAGCAGTGCCTTCCAGGGGCCTTGCATCACCTGCAGAGCTGAGCCAGGGCTGCTTTCACAGCACGGGCAGATGGCAGAGCAGGGAGGGAGGGAGGCAGCAGCAGCCCCAGCCCTGGCAGCCCTGCTGCAGGGGAGCTGTGCACGGGCTGCCCGAGGGCTCCTGCTGCCTCCAGCCCTTCCCAGGAGAGCCAAGTGCCAGTGCTCTCCTGCCCATCCCTCACTGACCTCCAGCAGGGCTTTGCCAGGCCCTGGCTGGCTCCAGAAGAAGGAAATTTGACTCAGTATTCTGTACACAGCCTTATCCTCTTCAGAGTATTTTGCACAATTTAACACTCCTCAGAGCACTTTTCAGAACTGTTATTCAGGGGTATGCTACTCTAAGGAGCAATCTTACTGGTACTTGTAAGGGCATCACATATCAAATTGTATCCTTTGCACAGCAGCCTGATCTCATAGCTGAGAGAAGACGGCGAGAAAACAACATTAATAACCCTAAAACCAAAATAATAGATTGAAAGATCTTTTTCATTCACACAGGAATGATATACTGATGCTGTACATATGTACAGTGTATAATTAAAAGGGTATTTTACCTAGTCTATTTAACCATCAAAGTGAAGACTTTATATACAAAGCAAAATGAACACTTGATATCTTCTCCCCTGGAGTGCTAAGCTAAAGAGCAGTTGTTATCCATATTCATACAGTTGAGAACAGGCAATGCTTCCAGTTCAAAAGCGGAAACTTTCTTTTCTTGCACTTTGGGTTCACAGCTGAGATAATAATCTCCATGGAAAGAAAAGCCACTGTTTCCAGTCTTGAAAGACCTATCCATTTCAAAAAGGAAAAGTTGGTGGCACAACTGTAAAGAAACCTGAACAACCACCCCGTAATGCTGTACCTAGGATAAATCACAGATTTTAAAAAGGATTTTGATGGCTAAGATTAAACTCTCAGGCTTGATCCAAAAAATATAGAAATTTATTGAATAGATTGATAAATAGTACTAGAATCTATACCCTAAAGACAATGAGCTTTCTGAAATACCAAAAGAAATCTAATTCAGCCTGTGTTTAACAGAACTTGTCTTTTAAGAGAAATCACTGAAGTTCAGTTTGGAGCCATAAATACTGAAACATATGCACACTAATTGCACAATATTCATGTTTGAAACTTCTTTCAGTTGGGGAATCCTGTACATTTACATTCTTTACAGCATGACTGAAGTTCAATTCTACCATAACACTGTCTTTTAGTGGTTTAAAATGTTTCTTGGAGAAGTCTGGGAATTGCTATTAATATTAAAGAAATCTAAACCCTTATTAAAATTTAGTCAAAATCTAAGCTTTATTCACATTTCTTTCACAATACTTAACTGATTTCAGTATAGCTCCCTAAATTTACACTGTTTAATTAAGATTAATACTAGACTCCAACAGTCTAGAAAGAAACAAAAAGTTTCTATTTGTGTAACAGAGAGAACACAGAGAAGTACTCACTCTGGTTGGTCTTGGATTTGATCCTTGTCCCTCACTCTCATTAAGGAGAGACTTCCTCTAAATGCAGGGGATAAAACTCCTTCCTCACTCAGGTCAGTGAAGCCAGAGTTTTTCATAAAGTGCTTTGCTCTCAACTGATGAAGTCCCCAGGCAGCACAAAGATAACAAAGGAATAATCAGTTTCAGCTTCATCTTTACTATTTTTGGTCCACAACTAAATACAAAAACATTCTACAAAGGTAGTAAGTTCCACTGTAAAACTAAGTAGTAAGTTTATTCCAGCTTAAGGCAAAAGCAGAATAAATTGCTCAGTGTGGACAGGCCTGGAGCAGTAGCACTGTTTATTCTGAAACCTTCATAACATCCATGGCCTTTAATAGGAACTGGTGTTTTCCACTGGTCATACAGGACTGGTTCAAATTTTTGCCAATTCCCCTTGATAAAAAGTCACAGGTAACATAAGGGTTATTCCATAGTCTCTTTGGATTTAATTAAGAAGATTTTTTAGAGTGGTCTAACACATTCCATCTCCTTGTAACCGAATTAACAATTACTTCAGCAACTTAAAATACTGTCCCATAAGGCCATAACTGGGACAGGGGGAAACATTGGGATTCTGCAGTGCCACCAAGGAGCTCTTGGTCCTTTCCCTGATGGTGACATTGCTGCAAAGGCAGTACCTGGCACAATGACTCCCTGGCACCTTTGCATTGCCGGAAATAACGTGAAGGGATTGCTCTGCCTTTGCTGCGGCTGTGGCAAAAGCACTGCTGCTGCTGATGATGATGCAAATGAGGACACAAGGACACACAGCCCTACTTAACCTCCCTGAAAAACTTCTCAGGCTTCCCTGCATAATGTCCTGCTTGCCCTAGGAGTGAATCAGGCTGTTTGGAAAACACAACATCACTGAGTGCAGCTGAAGGATTGGTTGGCTTGGGGAGGGAAGAGCTGTGGTGGTGACTCAGGTGTTACTGTTTAGATACAGCCAGGTGAACAGAGCAAAAGAGTCAAAAATTGGAAGATAGTATAACCTGAACTATTGACAGTGTAATTAAAACAGTGGTACAGGAAACTGAGGCACAAACTGCATGAGTCACTTGAATTGCCTGTCACATTAAATACTCCAGAGAAGGAACTTGATAAAGCTCAAGGGCATAAAAGGGTATATTCTACAAAGACCACCTAAATCTTATCGACAGAAAATCACATTACATGTACTGCACACAAGACACAAAGCATCAATAATCTCTAATTCACATAAAGGACTTGGTGTGAAAGCAGTTTTAGGCAGACTAATTGGACAAAACTAGGCTGCATCGTCAACTTTTCTGAAGCCATGCAGGACTTATGGATTTTCATTTCTATTTAGACAAATGTACTATACTCATTAAAGTTTTGCTTAACCAGAAAAAAAAAAAAATCACATCCACCTGCTACAAGATGGAACATGATGTGGTCAGACAACAGAAGGGCAATAAAAAGACACAGCATCAGAAGAGACAGAAAAGATCTGGGTGACAAAAACACCTCTTATTGTATTTCTTCCCTCAGAGCAGTGCTATAGCTATTCTATATACTCTAAATTAGGAAATAAGAGGTTTGACCTTGACAAAGAATTAGTTAGAGCACAGAACAACGTTTTGTGGAATAAACATTTACAGCAACAGCCTGAGCCATGGTTCAGAAAGGAGGCTCTGGCAGGGAGTCCCAAGGGTGCAGCACTACTCAGTGCCAGTAGGGAGGTGGTGTGGCAGAAACTGGGAAATATCACAGGAGAAAATGGAACAGTTCACAAGCTGGATTACTTTGTCTGCCAATAAACCACATCCATGCCTGGTCCCATGAATTATTATTCTTCACAGCAAACTCCAACCTGGGCCATAAGATTTGGTAGATATCAGGCTCCCTGTGATAGAAGCAATGAATAGTGCTGCAAAATGAGATGATGGTAGTGCAGGGAGATGAAAAGCCAACTTCCCAGCCTACCCCTCAGGGCTACCATAATGCAGCAGCTTCAGAGGCCCATCACACCACAGAGTTTCTCTCCCCTAAAACTCCAAAATCAGTAGGGGCCAAGATAAGACTCAGAGTGGCGCAAACGCCACAACCAGACTATTTAGACCCCATATGAAATAGGCAAAGGGATCTCTTTCAGGCAGCCCTTCTGCATTAAAGATCAAAAAAAGATGAACAAATAGAGCCCCCAGGCTACCTCTGCTTTTGATGCTGAGCAGAGTGGCATGCATAAATTTGTGATGCTTTTGCCCTGACTTTCCCTTTGTTTGTTATTCAAGTTGCTTAATGATACAGTATATTTCAGTCTTCATCTGCCAGAAAAATGCTGATCATTTTTGTATTTATTTCCTAAATTGAATCCAGAATTGTGAAAGATGCAAGATTGATTTCACTGTGTTTGCCAGCTGCTGAGAAGACAGCAGGACTTCAGCCAACCTAGAGGACTAATTCCACTGCTTATTACTGCAGATAAACACCCAGAGCAGAGCCCTCTGCTCTCCCAGCCATAAGTCAGTCTCAAGAGTCAGAAGGCAGTTTGCTCTTTGCTAGACTAATAGCCTGGCAATTATAAGCCTACTTCATTTCTCACTAGACATCCCATTTTTCCCATGGATGCACCTTGTGCAGAGTGCAGCCCGGCAGCTTTCACATCTTCATTTCTATTCCTTGGAAGACAAACAGGAATCCTTGGAGAGGTGCTTTATTTCCAAGTGTTTTTCCATAAGGAAAGTCTGCCCATCACTGCCTGTGTGCACACCTTTCTATTATAATTTTTAATGGGCTGCAGCAACCCTTCCTCTCCCTTTTCAGCACCTCATGGACTGCTTTACAGACTGACACCCTAATAACAACCACAGGCAGTGAAAACTGTGTATGGCCACAAAGAAATGCACAGCTTGATATTTTAGTGACATGGATCTTTTCTGTGAGAACTTAGAAAAAATGCAAAGACTTTAGAATGATGTCTCCCAGAGACATTCACCTAAGAGGGTAAAAACCAGCAATTTTTTTTACACCAAGGCCTTTCCAAGGCATCACTGGTATTTCTAGGGCAATATTCACAGGACCCAAACAGATTGTTTCTAAACAAGTCACATCACAACTGTAATGAATTTAGATGCAAAGTCTGGCAACCAGGCAAGATTTCTTCAGTGATCTTATTGGTGCCTTTAAGCCTCAGATGCCTGAAAAGTTCTCCTCTATTTTAATGCAGTCTGTGAACAATTTTTGCAGATTCAACAAAATTGGACAAAAATATACTTTAAAGAAGTGGGAGATACACAATGGCCAAAGAGACATAAAAGTCAAATAATTCAGTATAAAAGACACATTACAAAAAATCATGTGTAGAGATCATAATCTGAAAATATAGAAATAATGCAAATGTATTTCTATATATTAAGAGTATAGATGGTATAAATAGGATCTTCTGAACAATCCTAATGAACATCAATAGATATTTTTGAAAAGAAAAACTTAAGTTGCACTACTTAGTCTTTTTTTTTTATTTTTGTTTTGTTTTGTTTTGTTTTGTTTAATACTAGAACCTTTTTTAATTCTAGCCAGACTTCTGGCCTTTTTTTTTTTTTTCTGCAAGGCTTTTTCATTTCAGTGAACCAGCTAACCTGGTATTTCATGCACTGTGGGCTGTCTGGCAAGAAACTGAATATTTTTCTCTTCTTCAGTCACATAATCTAGGTCAGTGGCTCAAGATCCAAACATTACAGGTGCTCTATTATTTCCGTCTCACTCCACTAGATAAAACTGAAAGCATGGTACATTCTGAGCTCAGAAATGGCACGTGTCCATTATCTGTCCAAACACAGAGAGCAAAAAGCTGATGGTCCTAAAAAAACTCTCAGCTGTCCACCACAAGCAGCAGCATTGGAAAGCAAAAGTCATAGATTTGGTAGGTGACAAGAGTCACTAGAAATGCAGCCTAACAGGCACAATTAACAAATTTTATTTGGTTCTGCCACCATTGACAATGCCTGTTAGAAAGTGGTTTCTTCTCTCTGTGAACAGCAGGGGTTCACATACCTGCAGATACATATCCATTGATGCTCCCCCACAATCTATTTATTTCTGCATTTCAGTAAACAAACCAAGCTGAACTCCTTTACTCTGTTGGCAGTAAACAGATTAGATACTTTAGCTGAAAGGTTAACATTTTGAAGGAAAAAATGTCAAAACAGATTCTGATTTCATTTGGGAGAGTCAACTGTACTGTTGACTTTACAGCTGTAAAAATGATGCCATCTAATTTTGTTCCATACAGAGTTCTTCCAAAAATATTGTGAGAATTCAGCCTTGCAGAATGAATAAAGAGAGTGAAGCTCCAGGTCTCAGCCCCTCAGGATACTGCAACCACTAGAACTAAACTCAGTCCTCAGGCTTGACTGCTCAAAGGTTCAGGAGGCTGCTGTAAAAGTCAGGTGGGTTATTACAGGTAAAAATTTTGGCTAAAATGAGGCTAAGCCAAGCACGTTTATTCCTGATGTATAACCTCCCAATGCCAACCAGAACTATCACTGCACTGATGAATCCTGAATGCAAATGGTCTTGAAATAACAAAACACAGAGGGACTCCCTAACACAGAAGCCTAAATAGCTCAGGAACAAGAAGTAGATATTAAGACTCTGCTAGAAGTGTGAAATGTTATAAATGTAATTTAGGCTCTTTACCTTGCTTGCCTATAGCAGTAACCCAAGGTATGGTTGCAGTTTCAGCTGCAGAAGTCTTTGTACTCTTTTATTGATTTTAATATTGCCTGCCATGTGCCCTAGAAAAAATAATTTGCAATCTATAGTACCATGGATAAACAAGTATGATTAGTTCCACGGATAAATAAACTCATTTTTACCCAACCTCTCTCCTCCCCTTTGCCTCCTGTTTTCCCGTTTGGAAGTAATGTGATGATGATGATGCCACACAACACCTGGAAATCTTGTTCTAATGTTGCATTGATCTGTCTCCCTGGCTAAATTCAAAGGAATTTGCTTGTTCATTTTGCTGAGCAACAAGGAAAGGGTGAACCTCCTCCAAGCAGAAATTAAACTTTGCAACTTGTAATTAAATTGCTGCAGAGAGAGCCTTAGTAACACAAAGACTCATCTTATTAAAAAGCTTTATTTTTGCAGGTATTACATGAGTTTGATTGGAAAGATTATATTCTTTCTGCTTTACTCCAAAGTTTTAATTAACAATCCTTTCTTGGCTTAGAGCAGCCTGTACAAGGTGTGGCAAAATATCATTCTCCCATTTTGTTTTACAAGCATTTACTTACACTTCAAATAACACCTATGGGAAAGTGCATACTCAAAACTGAACTGTACCTCCCAATACTGAAAGGTAACACAGTTAAATGAAGGAAAATTAATAATCAGGCATGCTGTAATTGTGTGGATGGCAACAGGTCTTTGTTTGGATTCCTACCTCAACTTTAAATACTTCTGTGTGTGTGTGGGGTGTATATATAGAAACACACACACACACAAGGTTCTCCTGGTATCTCATTCCCCACTCCAGCTGGGGTTTGATTAAAAACTCATCTCTCAGATCAACTTCAAGTTGATAAAATATTTAAGCCAGGTCTGCTAGAAATCTCATTAATCCACAGAAATGAAAAGCATCCTCCTGAATTAGTGCCCAACTCTCCAGTCTACAAGCACTATCTAATGCAAGGTTGATTTTGAAAGGATGCATGGTTATGGTGTATTTATCAAGACATCTTTACAGCGGGTTGCTAATTAGGTTTTTGCCATCTTTCATATAAAAAATGTTATTTTAATGATGAATTATCCTCTGATTTAACATTTTCCTTTAATTGGCAAATATTTGTAGCAATTAACTCCTCCAGATTGACTCAGGCAGTGTGAGTCACACCTTCCCCTCGGGGATTTAACAATTACACAACTCTGCTTATCCAAACCACCACATATAACACCTGCATGTCAAGTTGCAAGAAGTGTTTCTATCTTATAAATAATGCAACATCCTAATGCTGCTAATTATGACATGTACATAATTTACTACTCCCTAGAGACAACAGAGATTTCTCTCTTCTACAGAATGCATAATATTAGTTTTTCTAATGACAATTTTGAGGAAAATTATCTTAGAGCAGGAAGGTGGCTCGAATTTTTCTGTTCCTGCTTATGTTACACTTCCATGAATAGAGTGGACATTTTCAGTAAGTGAGCAATGTCTGATTTAGAACAGCAGTCAAAACCCCCACTCCTTTATAAGTAAACATTTGCACTTGCAACTGCATTGATTTGCAAAGAATTTT
>VZTR01001698.1:316240-339486 GCA_013400775.1 Chaetops frenatus | reverse complement strand
AAATTACTATCACCTCATCTGAACCCTGAGAAGCTCCTTGAAGATATGCTTCCTTTTGGAAAATGTCACTGCTACTAAATTTCTGCTGCAGCTAAATGGCAATATTTTCATTAAATTCTTCTAATTTTTTCATTTTTAACAGAAAAATCTACCTCTTCCCCTTTATTTCCTGAGAATGTAATCAATTTAGTCTTTTAGGAATGGGGCTGGGGAGGTAACAAAGATAAAGTCAGGATAAGACAAGGAGAGTCACCCATGCTTTTTTTTTAAAAAAAGCTTTTCTTATAGAATTTACTAAAAAATAAGTGGCTTTTAAAAGCTTTGATAGCATAAATCTCACAATATTGGCAGTTTTAAACATCCAAATAAAGATGATATTTCATCTTAGCTAAGCTGCTTTTACTACATTTTTCTGGAGGCTGGTAGGTGTAGCAACCTATTACTTCTCATCAATATAATATTAGAAAAGATGCTATTTGCAGGGCATGTGAAGCCTTCTTCCAAGTTAACTAAGAATTCTCAGTTTTATTCAGATTTTCTGTATGAAAACTAGTGAAAGCACTCATACCACAGCCTCTGCATAGTTAAGCTTTCTGTATTTTCTGAACCACAGAGTAAGGGTTTATTAGATACAAAGATACTGCATTTCTCCTATGTGAAATCCACAGGTGGATCCCCAGTCTTTGGCCAATTATATGCTACAGATTTCTACAAGACAAATACATTTCAAAAACCAAGTAAGCTCTCCAGGCAGCAATTAAACTGAAAGAGTATAAAGGGCTCAAATAGATATATAAATTCCTTCTGTCTTTTGCTCAAAAGATCTATATGACACTTGGTTTATTTCTGACAGTATCATTGCAATGTCAATAGGTACAAAATACACCAAAAATGGGAGGGAACTCACCTATGGTCCAAACAAAATTCTCTCATAACGTTTAAAATCAAAATTAATGCGCTAAGACTTAACAGCTCATAGGTATAGAGACCTTGAAATAACCTCAATAAAGTAGTGTTGAAGACAGTCTTAATTGTAAAAGGTGTCAGGAAGAAATTTCAGGAGCAATAAGAAAGGTCAAGACAATTAATTTTACTGGATTTTTTCTCACTGATTAATGTTAGATAGAAATAAAGTGATTCAGCACACCAACATTGCTGTTTATACATCCTTTCCTATACCAAGAGATCACAAGTTGCTTGTGGAAATGCATCTTTAGAGCCCTTCATTGAGGATTATCATCCCCCACAAGCCCAACTGTCCATTTGGACAGGTTTTACTGTTGCTTCAATTGAATTTCCTTTCCCAATGCAAAATGCAATCAATGTCAATCAATAATTGTGTTAGACCAGAGTCAGGAGACTGAGGGCAGAACTGGCTGGGGCTAGGCAGGCTGCTTCTTCATTTCTGGGATTTGTGCAGTACAGCTCCAAGTCCTCCCCTGACAGATCATTTATAAGTATTTCTCTCTGCAATTATATTCCCAACTTGTTCAGTGAAATTGATTTTAAGCTAAGTAATTACTTCAGACAAAGTCATGGATTTCTCCACTACGACTGATAGAGGCAGCTGAATGGGAGGCATTAATAAATTCGTGCACTACTTTGAACAAATTACACATATTGTTACAAGGAAGATTTACAGCAATCGCAGATCTAAATAAGTGCTTCATGAAGTGAAACATGGGGCAGACATCAAACTGATAAATCAGGTTCTGTATTGTTATTCTGATGAGTTTTTACTTCTGTTAAGAAGCATATTCACCCTACATGACAGTAAGAGCTAGCCAATGGTTTCTAACATTTGAGCAAGATGAAATCTGTAAATCTCTCATTTTGCAATTTTGTGTTGAGTGAATTGAAGTTCAGGTAAACATAATTCTTAACTCAGAAGTAATGTCAGACAGTGCTGTTGTTTATGTTTCAGCTGGTCCCGTGCCATGCCTAAGCATGACAGCTGTCTGTTCTAAAAGCAGAATAGTATCTGAGTATATTTACAGGCAAAAACTTTCACCTAGAAGTAGAGAGAAAAGTTAGAGACCACATCAATGGCTAGGAACATCTTTTTTGTAATTATTATATGAGTGACCAAGTTGGCATTTTCCCATCTCTAGGATTTACCATATCTTAATGTATATAATATTATAGATCTATAAAATATTTCTATGTGCATTCATGTACCATGGAGAGGATCAAAAAGGAATCTCAAATATTTTTTCAGAGCTGAATGTCTCTGCCAATTGAGCAACACTCAGGACATGGATCAGAACCAGTCAAAATAAATGAAGGAAAACATCTGCAGTTTGTGTGAGCTCACAACTCTCAGACTGTTTTGTAATCTTTGCATACCACTGACAGAAGGACAGAGGCAAACTGGACTTGGATAATAAAAAAAAAGAAAATTATGGAGAGCCTAATTAAGGCCTTGACTAGAAAAAGATTGTTCATTTATAGGACAGCAAAATTGTGACTTGTTAGCCATCCCTAAAAGCCGGCACCATGCAAATACATATTAGGAGAAGATTATGAAAAGTGCCTTAGGAGGGGATAAATTGGAATAAATTAATGAAATAAGAAAATAGAGAAT
The DNA here is from genome assembly GCA_013400775.1 of Chaetops frenatus. Taxonomy (NCBI): domain Eukaryota; kingdom Metazoa; phylum Chordata; class Aves; order Passeriformes; family Picathartidae; genus Chaetops; species Chaetops frenatus. The sequence continues at coordinate 336,902 of VZTR01001698.1, read as the reverse complement.
ATATTTTATCAGAATAAGAAAAAATGTGACTACAAATCCTTCAGAATAACTTTCTCACCTAGAAATACTAAATTTCTTGAAGAGCTGAGTTCATCCCTAAAGGTAATACAACATTTTTCAGCTCAATGGCAAACCTAAGGAATATATTTTTCTGAGGTTACTTAATGGTGAAGTCACCATTGCACTTGCTTTGCATTACCTTTAAAATGAGCTTCCCTCTGAGAGTCTGTGAGTTTCCATTCAGGAAAACCTTCAAAGAGAGTACCAAGCAAATGACTGCTGGCTCAAGAACAAGAAAAAAATCAAGATGATTTCATGATCCAAATTATATTGTAGGAACAAAAGTTTGCATTCAGAGTAAAGATGTCTTGTAAAAGAGCAAAGTCAATAGGACTGAAAATGCCTTCCCTGCCCGTTTCACCATTGATTTGGTGCAGCCACAGGGAGAAAAGGAAGATTCTGAAAGTATCACAAAAGCAGAAGTCAGCAGATCTTACAAAGACAAATATAAGTTTTAAGTAGAACACCAGTGATCTGTAGCATTGATTTTTCTTCCAGCATCTGCATATCCCACAGGCCAGTCCGAGTCATGAAAGGAAAAATTGTGCTAAATAAAGGAAAGGATGAGTTGGGTGTTGAACCTCTGCCCTGTAACTGGCAAATGAAGCACACACACCTTGCTCTGTCCAGAGCAAGTAAGAAAAGAAAGGGCTGATGTTTTCAGAAGGCTGAAATGTTCACTCATGTCCCCTGCACTCTGTAGAACAGTACAGCAGCCCCAGTGTGCTGCTGACCAAGACTGCAGTCAGGCCAGGGATAATTCAGCAATATCAGGGAGGCTGTGATGCCTTAACCTGTGCTCTTGGAATAAAAGCTAAACATGGTTAGAGGGCAACAAAGGCTTTACTTTGGTGTTTATTAAGGATCTTTAGAGTGCATCACATTTATGGGAGGTGCACCCCTGGAGAGTGCACTGGTAAAATGCTTTTTTTTGTAGTGGTCTGTGTATATAATTATAGAACTGTGCACAGTACCATATCTACCATAGATTCCTCAATGGGAGGCTAAAGAGAAGCTCCTTGTTGAGGAATGTCTCCCCTCTTCATGGATCTATCTAGTTTATAAAATGTGTTTTGGAGAGGACTTTGGTGTCTGGAGTGTTTTGACTCTTAACTTCTATGTTTAGTCTTTTGACTTAACAGAACTTTGGGTTTAGGTAATTATAAGTGTGTGGGTTAAAAGTATTAAGGATATATAAAAGTGTATATGAAGAGGTGTTGCCCTGTTTTTGAAAGCCTTCTGAAAAGTTTATATTCTCCAGTCAGATTTTCTCACACACTGTACTAAAAACACCAGCTTTGCTTACATTCCTTCTTGGAGAAGGGAATCTGATGGACTGGGCACTTCACCAGTCTGGTTGAGAGGTGGGATTTCATCTTTCAATCCTCTCCCACTTTGCAAATCCTATAAAATTGTGTATCCATAAAAAACGGCTCTTTTTGGGGGGCCGTGGCTGTTCTCTTGATTGTGGTGAAACCATGTCCTTCTTTCGTGCCCGGGTGCTACAAGTACCACAAAGAGGGATATGGGAGGGATATATAAAAAAAACAAAAATCATAATGGCATCAGCTGGAGTCACATTTCTGTGCCAAGAGCAACAGGGAAGCTTCCCAGGCTTGTCCTGATGGATCATCCCTCCTGCTGCTGGCTTCCCTTTCAGGGCAGAGTGCAGCTCCATGCACTGGGAGCCTGTTCAGGCAGCAGAGGGGCCCTGCCTGCACACAGAGCCTGCAGAATACCTGCAAATCAATACCTGCATGAATCAAAAGCAATCAGGTGGTGTAAATGAAAGCCAGGCTCTAGCAGCTGAACAGCCAGGTGGGTGACTGTCCTGTCAGGCTCTGTCATCTGTGCTGGTCACGTTGGGCTGCGTGGGCAGGGTATCCACTCACACCTTACATGGCTGCAGGTATTTCTAACCAGCATTAACAGGGCACAGACAGCAGATGGAAACGCAGCATTACCTTTCCATCCCATTCCCTGCCTTGAAGCTTTGATGGGGCTGCAAATAAGGGGTAGCTAAGTAAGACTTGGATCAGAAAGTGGAATTAATGAAACCACATTTCAAATGCTGGTTTCCTCTGGATCACCTCTCCCTGTTTTGCTTTCAGGTTGTGGAAGAGTATCTGTCTTTTCTGGCCTGTTTCGTCTTTACTCTAAAGGCATAAAATAGGAAGCAGTTGCACATATTTCTTACCTGGGCAAACTTTGGGGGTTTTTTACCTTCCAGTGTGTGTTCAGCTGGGCTGGAGTGGAAAATCTGGCACTGGACGCATCACAGCTGCAATGGGGCCCAGCAGGGCTGGCAGCTCAGGAGGGTTTCAGCTGAGTTTTGTGTTACTCAATGGGATTTTGGGACCCCAGTTTTAAAAATAAAAGGTTGCTTATGGTGCACTGTTATGCTTCCTCTTGCCTCATGAAGGTGAATGAATGGAAGATTTTGGGGCTGGGCATAATCTACAAACACACTGGAGCTTTGGCACAAGAAACCTGGAGGTCGTACAGAGAATCCACACATGCTCCCTTATATGTACTTATCAAGTCATTTAATCAAGTAAAGACCATTCCCCCTAATTTTAAAGTAGAGAAATGGCCATTTTTATTTGCATTCCAAGTTGGTTCAAGCTAAAAATGTTTTTATTAAAAGTAATTTATTGGACAAAAAATCAGAATTCCAGTCAGACAAAGGCATTAAACATGAACTTTACTTTAAAGACAACAAGCCATTTAAAATTCTTACTCCATAGAATTCAGTAATATTCAGGATTGAAAAAGGTTTAGGCTCATTCATTACTTTGACTTCTAGCCTAAGAGATTCTGACTCCATAGTTAAACAAATAAGGTCAATTAAAAGTAATTCCAATGAGTTTTGGATCAAATCTTTTATAAGAGAAAGAACTAAAAAACATATATGAATAGCATAGGAAATTTAAGCAAAGAGAAGTATTGTGACCTAATATTGAAAGCCACCATTCAGGACATGGTCCCTAAAGAAAAAAACCAAACACAAACTTTCCCTCTAAACATCAGGATATTTTGTTTTGGGTTTTTTACTACATATGAAGAAATTTAGAGGAAATAAATTTCTCTAATTTTTGACCAGGATGCAAAATAATTTTAAAAGCTATTAATTACTTTCCAACAATCTTTTACCTTGTGAAATTGCAGGATTCATTCTCCCACAGGTAAACAACTATAAAAATAACTTATTCCTCTGATAATTCCATACCTTCTAGAAATGTCTGGAAGGCAGAAAAGAAACCCAGCTCCTTGTGGTGACTCCTCATAAAGCATCCCATGTTATTTCTCTGTATTGTACAGTTATTGTAACAATTTTGCTCTGAAGAAAAAGAAAAACAATTTTAATTTCACCTCAGAAAGCATTAGAGCCATTTGTTCTAAATTTCTAAGATTTTCCCACCCTTGGTGAAGAGTTCCAAGGCTTCAATAGTAGCACTCCTCCTCTGACTCTGAAGGTGTCAGATCTAGTGTGCTTACAAAACCAAGGGAGAGAAGATCTGGAAGTGACAGTTTGCACTGAAAGCAGATGATAACTCTTAGCAGCACATATTCCCTTTTCAAAAAGCATTTTGCAGGGCTTGTCATATTGATTTTAAGAAGACTTTATTGTTGTTGATGCTCATTTGGAAACCAGGACTGAATTCCAGATAAGAGCTTTACAGCACAGCAGCTCCAGGTTTCCTGGAATCAAATCTTCACTGGGTTCTCAGACACTTTTTGGTTTTTGGAGGAGGCAGCTTACATTTAAGTGAGGTGTGAAGGGGCAAATGTTAATCTCATTTTACCCATCTTTTCACTCAGGAAATTATTTCTCTTTTGGCAATTGGCAGTGCCAAACAGATATGGATGGCTAATGATGAAGGTCAGTTGCTGAACATTGTTCCTTTCTGAAGGAGACAATCATTTCTCAGCTGACATGGACAAAAATTAGGAAATTTTGTACAACAAGCAGAATTTTAAGAAACAATAGATTTTTCTTTTCATAAAGGCAGTTCCTTATTTTTAGTCTATAACCACAAAGGTACAGTCATAAATGCATTTTCCCAAACTTAAACACAAGCACAGGTAATGAATTAACACTTAACAGCTTAATTATCATTGATTTAATTCTTCAGTTATATTGATTTATTTGGTGAAAGCACCTCAGTCTATTTTGTTTCTTTCTTGATAAGGAGGTTTTATATAGGTATCAAATGATCATTAATAAAATTATTCTAGGGAAATTTTTACAGCTGTATCCTCAAATAAAATTGCAGTTGTATTTCAGTGAACTCTAATTATTCTAATTACCTCAGTCAGAGGCTGGTTTGAAAATACAATTTGCCTACAGTCAAAGAATCAAGAATGACTAGGTAGAATTAGTAATTCCAAGTGTCATGGTTTATCCCAAGCCAACAACTGTGCCCCACACAGCTGCTCACTCACTACTGCAAAGAAAATTACCTCTATTTCAGCCAAAACCAGCAAAGCAAATCAGTTTAGTCTCTACCAAGAAGTGCTGAAAGATATTTTTGAAAGGTAGCACTGTGCCTTTACACCCAGTCACAGAGACTCAGAGAAAAAAAGCATTCCATTTAATTATAACTTCATTCTTGTTAATGGCATGCTCTTCACAGATACCTATTAAGAAGATTTTTTTGAAAATTGCAAAGTGTACAGTACACAAGAAAGAGAAGAGACATCCACTTGTAACCATGCAATAGTTTTACACACAGTTAAAATGATTTTTTTTTCCAAATAAGAATGCTGTGATTGATGTTTTAAAGCAGTCTATTATAGCTGCTCTACAAAATGGAAAAGGCAAGATCAGACTAAAGGAGTTTTCATCACAGAGCAGACTTGTTTCACAGTTATGCTGAAAATAATCTGGTTTTCACTTGTTTCAGTAGCACAACAGAAAAGATCTGTGGGTTAATTTGGTCTCAATTTCTAGGTCCACACTGTCCTTTCCTCAGAAGGGATTGCACTGCTATAAGCTATCCCACAAGCACATAAAATAATCACATAAAATAATCTATTTGACATGATTTATATTTCTGTGGAAATATTGAAGTAGCAACCCATTATCCCACAGGAAACATATTATCAAAGATTAGAAAAAGGCCTCAGAAGAAAGCAGATTTCTAGGTAAAGGCTGCTGTGATTTACCAGTAACCATTCAGTGAGAAGATTCCTCTATTTAATTACTGTGAAATAGAAAAAATACCTTTTGAGCCTTTGTAACACCTTTAAATTTCCCAAATACTAAAACCAAACCACCAACACTACCAAAATTTTCCAACTATTTCATGCAAAAAAAAAAAATTGACTGATTTATTAAAAACATAATTATATATTGTCCTGATACAGTTAATTTGATAATTCATATTTAAGATGGTTCATAAAATTTAGTATTAAATGTAATACGTGTTCAAAATTATAATACATTTTTCTATAAATATACTCTTAAATATCTGTTTAATAATGAAATATCATCAGTGTTCATGAAATAAACTTCAGAGTGAAAAAAAAAATGCATTTTGGATATTTGAAAAGCCCCATTGTTTGTGCATGTCCAGTGATTCAGAAAGAAATCCTGTGTGATGTTATAGATAACCATGAGCTTACTCTCAGAGCTGGGATTTTGGGCTGAGAGAACAAAATGAAAGAAAGAAAAATGTGGAACTTGGGATCTCCCAACTTGTTTTGGTATCTATTTCTGGATTCCTGTTTCTTAAATGCAGAACATTTACTTGGAACTTTCTAGCTTCCACCCGGATTTTAAGTACAATTTTCTTTTTCATCATCTGCAGGAGTTCACAAACCCTGACAACCCATCCTGCAATTAACAATTGGATCTCGCTTGCCTTGTGCTTTTTGCTTTGCTGAATTGACAGCCTTTGAACCAGCTCTGCAGGGTAGCTTGAGGCTCTAGGGCAGAGAACACAGACAAAGAAAAAGTAACAGAATAAGCAAAACCAGAATAAGGTGGGAGAAGTACGGTAGTGGTGGTAAGAGCATGGGAGAAAGAAAAATGAGCTGTTCAATCCAATCAGGTTCCACTCGTTCCACTTTGTTTCACAGTAGAGGACAGAAAGAACTTCATGGTGCTGGTGCCCAGAAGTGAATTTAAAATGAGTGATAAAGCATCCTCGTCCACAGAAGTTATAAATTCTGTTCATCCCTGAAACAGCCACATTGCTATTCATACAGATGCTCTCAGTAGTAAAGTGCAAGTTTGAGAGGAGCAGCTTGGTGCATGTTTTGATGAGGCGGGGACTAGGAAAATGGAATGCCATGAACTACAGCAGCTAATTCCAATTTCAGCTAGATCCTAGCTCTCATTAAAATACAAACTGACAAAATAATTTGGTGCTGCTGTGACACAATGAGATTGAGGTTGAGAGTGTTAAAATTGCTGGAGTACCCTAGCAGTAAAATTTGCAACTAAATCTTAAGCAAGATTTGGTGGGGAATAAGGGGAGGGGGAAATGTATTTTTCTTTGGAAAAAGGAAGAAAAATATCTCAGAGGGGAAAAAGTTTCAGAGCTAAACCCTCAAACCCAAATGAGCAAGACAGGAGCTGATAACACTCTTAAATCAGTATTTCATCCTGTGGTGACCCACCACACACCACAGGGTTGGTTTCAGTCTCTGCCTTCTACCAGGGAATTCTAATTGACACCCAAAGTCAGAGTGCTGCCTGGAGCAAGTCACCACAGAAGAACTCATTTCAGAACTCTTGATATCATCTTGTTAGATAGAAATGGTTGAATATTTTTTGGATAAATAATTACTATTCAGACATACAGTATCTGAAGGAGCTGTTTATGTTTGCACTTGCTTTCTTGGGTATAAATATTGGTGGAAATATTACCGAGCAAAGCAGTGGAGGGGGTCGCTGGTGGTGCCCACCCAGACACTGAGGTGTGGCACAAGGAGCCCCATCTGAGGCAGAGAACAACAAATCATTTTCAGCTCTTGCTGAAGGTCACAAGTCTATGCTCACAATCAAATATTTGCTTTGTATTTACACTGTTTCTATTGACAGCATTCTTGTATCACATCTAAGTTTTAAACAAAATCTTTCACATCAAAACCATAACAAAACATTTTCATTTCTAGAAGTATCTAAATTGAAAAAAAGCTCTTGCCTATTTTATTCAGGTTCTGCTTGCTTTCAAGAATTTCGGTATCATTTCTTGCAGAAAACAAGATTTTAAATCTGAAGCAAACATTTCTTCTGGATTGGTTGCAAAAATTTTGGAACTCATAAAGCTCTAAAGCATAGCATTTATTTGGTGAAAGCATGACAAAACCGATATGTAACACTTAACTGCAAATTTATTAAACCATTCCTTCAGTTGTGCTCAATCTGTACTAATAATTCACTGTAATGGTCCAGTCATCAGCAGCAATGCCAGCTGAATCATTAAAGGCAGAAAACGGACATAAAGGAGACACCAGCCTGGGCTACACTGGAGGTGCTGTGAAAGCAAAATGCACAGATCCTACAGAGTCAGCATTACACAGAGCAGATCTGCCAGGGACTTACATGGGCAGTCTGCATTTAATGGCCTGTGTTTGGATTTTGGAGACAGTCTCATTCATGTCTTGTGTCACTGAGCCTCGTTGTAGGCAAACTTGGAAATTTTCAAGTGAACAGCAGAAGATAGTAAGGGGTACAATGATGGAATCTGCAAACAGGCAAAACCTTGCTGCCACTCAGAGCAGTCTCTGAAACATTTTTAGCTTTATTTGTTAAACACCTGCCTAGTTCTGTTGTTATTATACTGTACAACCAACTTAAATTTATCTCTGTCAGGTTTTAAACAGCACCTGAAATGAAATTATATGCCTCATGATACATTAGCAGCAACAGGGGAATTCTTTAGACATTTTCAATTTGTCCTTATGGGACATTACAAGGGCAGGGTGCTATGAGGAAAATTGAACAAAAAGAAGAAAAAAAGTACCTCAAAATTCTCATGTTAAAGTTCAGGAAATTAACACAGATTGCCATTAATACACAATCATAAAACAAGCACATAATCACATATAATCAAGAATATTGTATTGTATAGCCCAAACTCTAAGTAAAAGGTTTAGTTAATGAATATATTGTTCTACTTAGGCCAGACAACTTGTTTACATGAGCAGTCTTGGAAAGGAAGACAACTTACCCAGCTTCAAGAAACCAATGGACTATCACACCCTTAGTGATCTTTGAGAGAAAAATAGAAGTGTGTCAACTAAAATCACTGTTTTCAAAACCCAGCATGTAATCAATGGCTTTTTGGGCACTGATTTGTTTTTTGTTTTTTTTTTTTTTAATTGTTGCCCCTCTACCCCTGCCGTACAGGAAGTCTTTCCAATTCCAACAACACAGAAACAAACAAATCATCCTGGATGCTCTAGTCAAAGCTACACAAAGAACAGACTCAGAAAGCCTTCAGATGAGCAAGAAAAAGTAACAGAACAAATTTACTGGCTGAAAGAAGGCCAGTGAAACAAAGGTGCACACAATGACTAGTTAAAAATAGGACAACTAGTAACTAAAAAGAATGAATAGTGGCCCCAAAATCCACAGCTGGTGAAGAGGCTTTTTCATGACTCAGATCATGCCATGAAAAACAGGTTAAAAAATGAAAGCTTTTGGTCTAAATTCCACTATTCTTCTGTGACAATACCAACAAAAGCTCAACTGTTCTTCTCATGCCTGGCAGTGTTTTGAGTTCTGCAGAAACTTTGAGGAGGCCATGTAACAGCACAAGCTAAGCAAAAATCTTTGGTGAGACATTTCAACAGATGCTGAACTTCAGGCAGAATCCCAGAAATAAACCTCATTAATGAAGTGTGCTGCAAGGGCCACAAGTTATGCAAGAACCTCCAGGGCACAGACCTAGGGCTCCAATAGTCTCGAAGTTCAGTGTGGAAAAATCTACTTATCTGTTTAAAAAACCCCCCACAATACTGATAGCCTCCACTGCCAATATGCCAGAGAATTTAACCTGCATCAGTAATTACATATTAAAATGAAGGATAAGAACCCATCTGCTGGAATGACATATACAAAGATTGTCATATTGATGCCATTATGATTTTTGCTTTTTCATATATCCCTCTCATATCCCTCTTGCTATACACTTTTATGCAGCTTTTATGTATCCCTAATGCTTTTAACCCACGTGCTTGTAATTCCCTAAAACTGACAAGTAGCTTAGACCCAGAGTTATGTTAAGTCAAAAGACTAAACACTGGAGTTGGGGGTCAAAACACCCCAGACACCACGGTCCTCTCCAGAACACATTCTGTAAACTGAGATAGATCCATGCAGGGGGGGACATTCCTCAGTAGGGGGCTTCTCTTGAGCCTCCCATTGGGGGAATCTGTGCTAGATATGCCAATATGCAAATGTGCCAAGTTCTATCATTGCACACACAGGGGGTTTGTTTGGGGCATTTTGCCAGTGCCCTCTCCTGGGGTGCACCCAAGGATCCTTAATAAATACCAAGGTAAACCCCTTGTTCCTCTCTAACCGCGTTTGGCTTTTATTTTAAGAGCACAGGTTAAGGCATCAATATCAGAATAATTCGATATTCTATTTGAATCACCTTGCAGTCCAGTTTTCAGGGTACCTTCCAGCAGCAGGATTAACCATCTACCTCTACTGGTCTTGGAAAGGAGAGGAAAAAGGGCTTTTTTCCTGCTAAGGTCCACAGTACCTTAAGGAGAATTGCAGCTGAGGGAGTCTTAGGCAAAGAAGCAGAGAGGAATGGTTGTGCTGGGTGCTGGATTATTTACATAGTTACATTCACAAGGCTAAGCTGACAAACCCACACTGACCATTGCATCAGGAATTCACTGGCTGTTCAAGCAAGAGCCTGGCCCCTGCAGAAAACAACCCGAAGATGTTCCAAACACATTACATAAATTCCCTGTGTGGGGGACAAAATGCTTTTAGCCATCAATACTGAATGCAGTGCTGGAAGCTTTGTAAATCTTCCCTGCCCTTCCTTATCCCTTGCACTAATTAATCTCAGTGGGATTTGGTGGAACGGTGAGAACAGTAACTGTAAAATCCCATTCAACAAACATTTCTAAACTGGCACGGGGTTCTTCCCCGGCCACTGCAATTTTAGAAACCCCCAAACTGCATTAAGAAAACCTCAATGCAAACCCATGGCATCAGGATGTCACTCCTTGGAAACCAAGCCTCTTCAAAGCACAGAGTAGCTCCACGTACTGGGGATGGGGGTAAGGGAAGTTGTTTGGGGTTTTTTGGTTGGGTGGGGTTTTGTTTTGATAGATCTCCTTTCAAGCAGGTGTTCAAAGTTTCCTTTCACAGCAGGGCCAGTGGCAGAGTATTACACCTGTACTATAGCAGGACTGTGGAATAGAAGAGGAAGAATGATGATAGACAGGCATGCAATTCCCATGGTTTGGGGGAGTTTACACATATAATTTAAAAAATATTTTCATTTTTTAATAAACACTGCCTCAAATTACTGTCAGTAGATGCATTAGTTCATTTTAGTGAGAATTCTCATGACCACAGCTAGAGAAAGCGTGGATGGCACCTACCGAAAACCTAAGCAACAATTCTGTATTTCCATGTAATGAAAATGATGAATTTCAGTATACAGTAAATGAAAACATAAATACTGAGCTTCACAGTTAAATGTCTCCTCTTTCATTTTGTTATTTTGGGATTTACAGTTATCCAGAGGAGTAAGGTGCTCTTTGTTTAGGAGGAATGTCAGACTTGTTATTAAAAAACCGGCCTTCAATTCTTTATATTGCAATTTATACTTGCAACAGAAGCCTAGGAAAAAGATAGCAATGCTTTTCAGGAGCTTTTTTCACTGGTTAAACTGATTTCTATATGGGTTTTAATAGCAAAGCATCAAATATTAACCAGTTAAAGCTCTTAATACACACCCTCATCTATATCCCTGTCATTATGATGGTTATTCTGTAAGGTTATCACATTCCTTTGTGCAAGGAAAAGGCTGCACTTTTCTTTATAGAGAGGCCAAATCTCCCCTGACTCAGATTTGTAGTTGCATGGCAAAATTTCTTGTATTATGAGTCTTTACAGTAAGACAAAGATCCTCTCCTGTGCTTCATATCAGAATTCTCTTACACTACACAGAGCTCTCAGTGCCTTATCTACCTCAATTTCAATGTCAGAATCCAATTTTATTTGGTCTTGTGATTATATTAGTGTCATTTAAATTAGCATCTGCTTGCAGCAACCCTGGACTGAGATTACCAAGTGACAATAGTATTTTTTATTTCTTTCTATGAGAAACAAGAATGGCTGGCAGGGCTGTTTTGCTATCACAGACCTTTGCTACTTTTTCAGATTTCAAACTTCATACCCATGATATTATGGGCAAGATAAAGTAAAACTTATTTAAATACATGCATGCTATAAATACACAGTTCTCTGTCCAAAGAGCCTTATTCCAAGTGACACAACATGAATAAAATCCCATACAAGCAGCATTTCAATGGATAATGCAGCACAGTCCTATGGAGGGATTTCTATGGATTTTTTCCCACCCACCTATTCTGTGTCTTCTGTGAAAGTCATAACCCTGGGTTTTGGGGAGCACAATTAAATGGAAAAGTCAGAATATTGCACAAATCAGCTCTCCATCACACAGCCTGATCCTAGCAATAAAATCAACTACTCCCTGGTACAGTATTTGAGGAAGAGAGCTGCAGATTTCTTGTCCACTAGAACAACACAGGTAATTAGCTGAATCACAGTGCTACAAACCATGAAAACCCATCCACTTCATCATCTGATTTTACCAGGTTACAGGAAAGCCAGTTCAGTCAATAGTGATGCACACAAGTCATAAATTGCATAATTAATTTTGTGTTCATGGCTATAAATCTTCTGGTTTCGAATAATTGACTCTTGTCAATGAGACAAATGACAGATAAGCTTGTGACAAAAATTTTAAGTTAAAGATGCAAAATCTCTCTACCAGCAACACAAACATTCTTTCAAACTTGTCCAATCTTATGCATTTTCAAAAGTTATTCAATATAATCTTTCAATCAATGGTATTTGTCCAAACTACCCTATAGACAAAGCTATGGTGTAAAGTATTTCTTCAACACTTCATCTTCCCAGGCCAAAAAAGACATCACACATCATTTAGACTGTTCTCCTGAGTCCCTTACACTGTCCTCACCAATATAAAACAAATGGAAATAAGCCATATCCAAATCTATACTTAGTCCACTGAAGTAATAAATAGTCTTTACATTCTTCTGGATGTTTTTTCATTATACCTGCTGCTGGGGACAATTTTTGTCATGCAAATTTATGGGCACAGTAGGTATAATAATTCTGTTTTGTGTTTTATCTCTGCAGAAACACTAATAGGAGCTGTTCTAGTCATCTGAGTGCAATAAAGCAGTTATGCTTTGAACACATATTATTTGCCTATGAATAGCTTTTAGCAAGATAACCACAGGCTCCTTTTTATCAGCATATTAACATTTAATGTATGTTTGGACTCAGAGCTTCTGTGCTTGTTTTAAAGCAAGATTATGGCATTAAGATTTGGGAAGAACTCCCCATTGGTGTCAGTAGGGAGTAGTTAAACATGACTGACATGAGATTGTGTCAGTCACAGCCTTATCTAAGTTTCCTTTTTGTGCAAGACATTCACTGAAAGGCTTAAAATAGGTGGTGCTTGCTCACACTTGCTCTGAAGAGAGTAAATTCTAAAGTATTTCAAAGGGAAATACCTCCATGTACAAGCAGCACTAATAGTATCCTAAAATTTGTCTTTTATTTCAGTCAAGATGAAATGGGAGCAAAGACCTGCTGTTTGCAACTTAAAACTAGGCTAACTTTAAACTGGATCCTGTTGCCTGAAGGGAGGAGATGAACAGTTCAAGCTGGCAGATCTAGCTTAAAAGTCTTCTAGATGGGACTGCCTGCCTGTGAAAAGAGGAGCAAGGCCTGTTCTACCACTGGCACCACTGTTGGTAGAGGGTCTGTGCTCACAGGGGAAGTAGATTTAGCCTACAAAATAAGAATGCAGCAGGTTAAATAGTGTGGTAAATATGTGCAGCACTATCCAGCTCTAGAGGGACACCAGCAGCCAAAGTATTCTCAAGACAGCACAGCATTTACATGCTGAGATTTACTAAGACTGTTCAACATTTCCAAGAAATGCAAGTTGACTTCAGGCACATAGCTTAGCTCCCTTTCAGAGGAAAGCAGGATAGCTGGGAAATTGCAGGTGTTTAAGTCTAAGTTGACTCAAATTCAGACATTTTGCAAATATTGACTGCATTTCTTTTTCATAGGCAATCACAGTTTTTACCAACTTATTGTGCAGAGTACACATAGACATGCAGGTAGTTTTTGCTGTAAACTGTCCTGAAGCAAAATACTATATAAAATATGGAATTTTAGTAAATAGTATAAACTTTGGGAATATTGACTAAGTTAGGCCTAAGCTGTCTCATAACAGAATTTCTGACAGGCTAGATTTCTTTTCCTATCTGAGATACTGCTACAACATTATCTAAAAAGAACATTTCAGCTGAATAAACAATACTTGAAAATAAATTCTGTCATAACCACACTCATTTTGTCTAATGTTACCTTTCAAAGCCATGCACTGCCTGTTCCAGTCATAAAAATTAGAAAGTTTCACTTAATTAAGGTAAAGTTACAACTGCTTGCAAACAGACAGTAATTATGGACCTGTCAAACCAAACTGATTTGAATAGAAGGGACCTCAGCCTTCTCAGCCTTTCTAATCCTAATTTTGGTAGGCAAGTACAACATATCATTACAAAATATCACATCAGTAAACTTATGGCCACAAAAAAACAGCTGAATACATTAGGGCAATTGAAAACAATTCCATTCAAATAAAATTTTAAGTGCAAATCTAGACCTGCAGACATGGGAATTAAAACATGGGTGACATGCTGTGCAATCCTATTCATTTCCTCTAAACTTTTTTCTTATGTCTCATCTGATTAAATTGAGTATGAGCTGAAATTGCTGTACTAGAACAATACTACCAGCAATGGAAAAAGCACCAAATTCCATTCTGATTTGTCACATCTTTAAGAGCCAAATTTCCTATGAAGTTACTGTAGAAATTCAAAAACTGCCAGGGAAAAGCAGTGGAAAATTACTTGTTTTCACAAGTAAATGATTTACTGCTTTTTTTTTCCTTCCATTTTAAAAAGACCTTTCTTTCTTCATCAATGACAGTTACATTTCAGAACAAAAACCCTCATTCCTCAAACGTACATTTCTAGTCTAACAGCAGAAGCTAATATCCTGATTAATATTGCATGAACATTTCCATTAGCAGCTCAAGCTGACTGAAAAAAATAAATGCCCTTCATAATGCCTTTTTTTTCAAGTTCAGTTAGTGTGCTCCCCCTGTCTTCCTGTAACCACTTTTCCTGTAACCCAAAGGTTTCAGCATTTATCTCACAGAGGCTGCACAGCAGCAGAGCAGTGCATGCAGACATGGGAGCTCTTCCCACTTCTTGCCCTTGCTGGACAGCTCTGATCATTAGAGAATGCATTCTATTGATTAATGACTCCTCTATTTATTTGAATATTCACCTCCTAGTCACTCTGAGCTGAATTCGAGTTGTAAAATGTGTCCAAAGACATTCTATCTATTGCAGAAAGACGTTAAGTTCCTCACAGGGGTAAGTTCTAAATAATATTTTGACTTACAGAGCTGAAATGAGTAGCAAAATTCCATGCAGAACTACAGCTATTTGCTGAATTTCTGATGCAAAAGTGTTTTCTACTGAATAGTCTACAGCAGTTATGTGAGTTACAACATATATTAATTCATCTTCTTCACTCATTTTTCATTTAGATCAAAGGAGTCTTGTCTTTTTTTTCATACTGTTCTCAGAAATGGAAGAAAATGGGATAATCAGTCTTGAGGTACTAGTGGTAAAATGAATATCTTCCTTGCACATATATTTCTTAATAGCTTTTTTATTCTGCAACGATATAAAATATTTTACTTTCACTGCACTTCTCAATTTTATTACCAATGCCCTGAAAGGTTATTTTTTCAGTGAAAAGCCAACTTTTTGTACAAGTAAAAAAACCTACCAGCATAGCTGCGCTGTTTGCTGACACCACTTTTTTCTCCTTCAGCCGTGTAAACTGAGAGAAATGCTTTCATTTCGTTTGCTTTAAATTGCTTCCAAAGACTCTAATTTTTCTTTTCCAATCTTTATGAGGAGTCAGATGATGTTCATTCCCAGACTATGAAATGATGTTGTTGTATGTAGTAAACTTTTCAAAGGAGCAAATTGACCTCTTAAATTTGTAAGCACAGGAAGCACATGTGTTGCAGGCTTCTGGTAGCAACGTGTCAGGAATTTTGCATGCAGCAGACAGCAGGACACCTGACCTGGTACTATTTTTTATGTTCTTTGATTTCTTGAAAGTTAGGACCAAAATTGTGCCCACCTTTTACTGCCTCTGGTAGGTTTAGATATGCCAAGGAGTTGCAGAGCTTTCTGCCAGTGACTGATGGAAGTGCTGAGCACCTCTGACAGCCACACCATGCACCTATTACTTTTTTATTGTTTTCCATGCCACAGAGTGTTTTTATGGCTTTCATCTTTGCACAGCTGATCTCTTCATAGTTTAATGATGCGTTTCCTGTATTTCTCAGGATAGTTACAGTTCCACATTCAATTTCTTCCCATTTTGTCTTCAAACTTCTACTTGACTAGAGGTTCTTTATGGATTTTCCTATATTCTTACAAAATACAGCTTCTACAAAAAATATCTTTAATGTTTAGAGATACAAGTTGCAGCAGTTGAACTGGAGGCAGTTCCAACTAGAACCTGTTCCAACCAACAAGAATTCCAGACTCCAACTGGCTCTCTCTCCCTGCAAGCTCAGGTTCCAGGGCTGCCTGCCTCTGCAGATGGAGGACAACTCTCCATGAGCTCTCCTTCAAGGAGAACTGCACCAACTCTGGCATTCCAAACCAACTAGACTTGTTAGTACTGCACCTCCTGGGCAAAGAGAAAATTCCCTAAGTAATTCCGCTTTCACACTTGCCAGGCAGCTTTAAGAGAACAAATATTTGCTGTAATTAAAGATTTGAGAACTGCAGCAATGCTGAAGGGGTGGGAAGAGACAGACAGCAAAAAGCAGGCACGAGCAACAGGCAAAAGTTCATCCAAACCACGGGATTTAACTGTTCTCAGTTTGTGATGAAACCACTCCTGTTCTTTCTGTCAGAACTGCAGGGTCTGCCTAAAAGCTGAGTTCCCCAAACTATTGAAAATATTTCTGCACTGCCTCCCTATTCTTCCCTCGAGAGAAACATAGGAGCCAATATTAGTATCTTTCAGTACATTAAGTTAAACAAGTGCTTGAAAAGCTATGCCTTTGAATGTTCAAAGATTCCTACAAAAAAATAATCACACCTTCAGCCACCATGAACACAGAGAAGTCAACGTTCTTTATATGCCAAGGGCCTCAGTATTAAGAGGTAAAACAAGGGAGCATTATAGAAATGGCATGAACAGTTTTAAAGATTTGGGAATCACCCAGATGAAGGCTGAAATGGAGTTAAGATGACACAAAACAAGCCACCTTCAGCAGGCCCATTCCAATCACATCATGTCCTGAAAACATCAAACTGAAAGCATCTGAGAAGTGAGAAAATGACAGCAGCATTTTCAGAGTCTAAATCCAATTTTTCCACATGAGGTGAAACTAAACCAGGAACAAAATGAAGTCATAGCTGAAAGAGGTAGTTTGTAAAGCAAGTTTACAGCTGGTACATTTGAAGTCGGTTATTTTCTGTAAAAAATCTAAAATATGCCAAATTGTTAAGGACTGGGTTAAATGCATCTGAATACACCTGACATAATATTTTTTATTAACATTTTGACAATAGATGTTGCGACAGGAAAGAATTATGACACGGCCAGGTACCTCCTGTGTCTCTGTAGTTGCTCCAAGCCTTTGTTGAGTGCCTGCCACACCATCTTGCTGCAGTGCTGAAAGCACAAGTATTAAAATGATGCAGCAATAGTAACTCCAGAGCAAGCTTTCATTCAGCTTGATCATAGCAAACTTTCCAGAGTGATGGAAATGAGTCCAGCACAGTTACCTGCTGCCTCCACACGTGCTATGCTGGCAAGAGGGCACACAGCTCTGCTGCTGCAGGTGTGCTTTCATTAAGGTAACTAGGAAGGTTTGAGGTTACATTGAAAGATAAGTCCATAAAATGCTTCTCAGCACAGAGATTACATAAATCAGCCACCTCATTATGGGTATCAATCAGCAAACAATCTAGAGATCCTACAAAATATTGCTGCTCTTGATCCTTGCAGTAGCCAAACCAAAGAGTATATGGTGAGATTATTTGAAGCAGTGCTGATGTACTTCATTTTTTTCAACCAGTCCCTTAATATGTTACTCAGCTTTTTCCAATTAAAAGAATGCTTATTGAGGTCAGGCAGCACAAATTTGAATTTACCCAGAACACTGTCCTAATGCCATAAAAGCCATATGTCTGATGCAGGAGGCTTTATTTGCCCATAAATTCAGAAAAAGATCTATACTCTTAGCATCCTATTTATGCATTTGAAGAAATTACAAGTTCCACACTTATTTGGGATGGAAAAGCTAAGTAACTAATAAGAATCAGTTTCATTTTATATTCTTGACACCTCCTCAGTATTTTAGAGCACAGTGTATTGCTAAGTATATCATTAAAGCTCATGGAATAATCAATATTAGAGTGATAAAGCCAAATCACCCGGTGTTTTTAGAAGTAATTTGATAATAAAAATGAAACTTACAAAACAAATTGTTCTCTGAGGCTGAACAAGAACACAGAACCCAAAACATTAAATAAACAAATTTTGACTATGTAACAAAAGTTTTCCAAATTTGCCAGATTGTTGCAGGGAAAAGAAGTACCTAGGAAATGGCCTGGAATCTGAGAAGAAAGGACAAAATTAGAATAGGAAAAGGAAAACAAAAGTAGAGCAAAACTCTCACTGAAAAGTTAAAGTACTTCCTCCTGAATATTATTTTTGGAAGGGGCAAAGATAAGAAGAAGATGAAGATCACATCAAAGTGAATAATTATGTATCCTACATCTAGAAAAAGTGCCTGATCTTAAGAGCACTTGTGCTGATTAACTCCTGTGCATGACTGAAACCAAATGACAGTATTCTCTAGTCAGTGTCAATAAAATTGGGAAGGGAAAACTGCAGGCAATTGAGGTAATTAATTCTGGAATAAATCTGCTCACAGGCAATCCAAACTGAGTAACTTTGCAGCTCTATTTTACGTTGGTTCTCATGTAAGTAAATGGAAAAGTAATAGACATGAATTAAACATTTTCATTTCACAGTGCTAAGCATTCACCCATCACCCATGAAGCTCATTCCTCATCCCTTGGGCATCAATTGCAGCAGTGCCTGCTTAATAAATGAGCACCAATTATTCAGAATTTTTAAGAATTGTACTCAGCACATACTCCCCTCTTTCACGTACATTCAGGAGTGCAGAGCAAGTCTGGCATACAAAATATCAAGGCATAGGGCAATTACAACACATAAATAAACTTAACAGAGAAACAATAGTGCTAGTAACAATTTCTAGTACTGATTACACTGTTTGGGTTCTTTTTAAGAAATATGTCTTTCTCTTTAAGAAGTCCCAGAGCTAGAAAAATATCCTCAGAAGTTGTGTGTTAAAAAGCTCAATAAAATTATTGCTGTAATGTGTAACTTTTCCATAAAACATACAAATATATGTATAGGAGCCACTTTTCAGGAAATTGCTATATGGAAGTACAAATTCAATACTTGGAATTATTAATTGCTTTACCTTTTATAAGATTCCTTGGCATTTCACCTAAAATGAAAACAGTTTCAATACTAAGACCTAACTAATAAGACAACTAAAGCAAACACCATCTGGTATGTATCACTATATCCCCAACAGCACTGACCCTCCCCAGCATGCTCTGCACAGCAAAAAGATGTTGAAAAGATAATAAAATGTTGACTCAGGAATGCTTTTTGATGAAGAAAACCTCTTGGCTTCCACTAGGTTTAAACTGTGTTCAAGCTTCCCCTGCATTGTTTTATTTCTGGATAATTTCCCACAGTGGGCTTATAATGTACTTAATTTAAATATTTAATATCTAATGATCATTTGGCTAATCTACAGTAAAATAAGTAAATACAGATCATATTAATCTGGTAAAATGTTACTCATTCCTGGAAGGAATACTTTTGTCTTTTTGAAAAGAGTGTTAGTTGTGGGGGCAAAAAAGGAATTCAGTTTATCTCTCTCCTGTTTTTCTCTCTAGAAGTGTGCCATTTTGTAAATGGAAAGGTTAATTCACACATATGCTTGTGCACTGAGCCTTCACTAGGCAGGAATTGATCTAACAAAACCCATCTGGACCAATTTACAGTAATTCACAAGCTCAGATTCCAGAGCATCTAGTTATTACTCCCTATTAAAGCAGTGACTAACTCTAAAGGAGGAAGTTCCTGAACCAAAAATCTCTGGAATCTGCCAGTGTTCCCTCTAGAAAGACTGGAAATAATTCTGTGTTCTCCTCCCCCTGCTTCTTCTCCAAACATCTGTTGCTGGTCCTTGTCAGAGAATGGATATTGAGCAAAACAGACCCATTAGAATTCTTGTCATGTTGTCATTCAACTTGCTTTCTCTTCACTTTTTTAATATTAATTTTGATTTAATTTTAAAGTTCCAAACATGAGCAAAGTTGTGAAAGAAAAATTTCATTTCTACAATGGAAGTATTTTTGCTTTTGATGCCTTTTTCTGCTAACACACTGTATTTGCACATAGGTAGAAATCTAAGTTCCAAACAAAAACTACTCAAAGCATTTCATTACAGACACTACTATTATTCAAATTTTATCTGATTTGCCTCTGAAGAGACAAATCTCACAACTAATCAAAAGTACTGGCATAATTTCATGAGGTTTTCTTGTTCAATTATATTATATTATTTCCAGAGTTTCTAAAGTCACAGGGGACTTTTAAATTTTTTAAACAGATCTTAATTTTCAATCATTCTATCCTTTCTGAATTTATTGACCTTTTCTCATTTTTCAGTTTTTGTTTTTCTGTCACTGCTCCTAAGAAAAATTTTCAAATCAAACATTTTCCTGAGCAAATCTCCAGAATATCGTTGGGTATTTAAACTACACAGCCTTTACTTGAAAAAACACAGAATATTATACATCCATTATTCAAAGGGCTGACAACACAGTCCCATCTCTGGGAGGTTTTTGAGCTCTCAACAATATAATTTCTATAGAATAAGAATAATGCAGTTACACTGCTACCAAGGACTGCAGGTGTTTGGTCAGAATTCATTTGATCACAACTATAGATGCTGACATTATTTCGTAATGCTAATTTAGGAAGCATTTTATGGATTGGAAGAAAGAATAAACATTTACCATTTGGAAGATTTTATTTCTGGGCACTCTTACAATTTTCCAGCTTGACAATACAAAAAAAAAAAAAAAAAAAAAAAAAAAAAAA
>VZTR01001698.1:293505-316226 GCA_013400775.1 Chaetops frenatus | reverse complement strand
AGAGTAATATATTCTAAGGTAAAAAATAAATCCATGCAGACTGCTGACAGTAATTACAGGCCGATAAAAATGATAGCTCATAGAGGGAAAGCTTTCTTCACACACACACAATGCCATTTGCTGTTCTCCTGTAGCACACTGCTGTCTCCCATTTGGTATAATGGCACACAACAGTTTTGTTGCTTTCCTTAACACTCCTTTCTTATTCCCACTCCCATGTTTGCCTACTTTTACCTGACCAGGAGTTGCATTAGTGCCCTGAACATAGAGTACCACAAGCAAAACAGGATTTCTGTAGCAGCAAATGTCCAAATACTTAGAAATGTACAGTTTTTTAGTATTTTAAATTCAGAGAAACAGCTGGAAACATTTTCAAAGTCACAAGCTGCCCAAATACAATACTTTCTCATTTAAGCATCTCTCCATATGAATGCTAAGAAGGCTCATCAGGCAACAGGCTACACTGTCAATCCTATTGCTCTCAAGAGGACTGCAGTTCCATGACTAGTTTAGATGGCTCTTACACTGATTAAAATTAGCATTTGAAATATACACACAGGGAGTATTTTCTGACAACTAACAGTCAGATTATGGCTTTGTCTTGGTCTGTATTTCCAGGTTTCACTGATGAAGCTGCACCTGTTCAATTCAAATCACATACACTGCTCAGCAGGTTTTGACTTCATCAGAATTTCTGATATAGACAATTTCCCTACAGAAGTGTTATTTCACCTGATTAGTATTTGGGATGTTCTGATGGCATTTGCTTCATCTACACTAGAGGGATAACAGGGTTTGGTTCCAATTGTCTGCAGCCCCAGTTGCCTACATAGATGGTCCAGCCTGTGCTCATCATTGGTCTGGCTCATAAAAGATAATTAGATTCATGAGTCCTTCCCAACGCATCCAGAATTTCTGCTGAGTTCCAGACAGGTAAACACAGGGCCAAACAATTTAAATTTTGGGAAAAAAGCAGTGAAAGTGCTGTCAAAGCATCATTCAAACCTTGCCATTGGAGCTTGCCAGCAGACACCCTGTACTGTGTCTACAACACACTCCAGCTGCACTTCCAGTGGTACAGACAGGGTTGTGTAAACACAGCTCCTATAGCAGAGGACATGTTCCAGGACAGGGATAAAATTACCCTGTAGGAGCCACAACATCTCCTGGCTCAAAAGTGACACAAGTGTTATGCAATTGGTGTAGCACAGGGCATAGTGAGCCTGCTGCTCTCACACCTTCCCCAAATCTGCAACACTCCAACATATATCTCCTTTACCTATCAGATTCCTGACAGGAGACTTTAAGACAAAAGTGGTCCTGGGCAATTTTCTTGACTTTTGGATTTGTATTCCTGTGATAATATTGCTCTAAGTGGCAACTTAATCTTTATATTCATTTTTACTTTGCTATTTCTGAATATTAATTAGAATTACTTCCTTCTCTTCATCATGTCTCTTTTGGCCGGTGCAAAACCAGAAATTAGCAGGGAGGTGGGGAGTGCAGCAGGAGGTTGAGTAAAATGCAGCAACATGAAGCATTTTGCAAAATCTTAGAAGTGTAAATCGATTCATAGAATGCCCTGACGAGCAAGAGACATGTTATCCCATTTTATGGGAATCTGAGACACAATTTGAGTGACTTGCCTAAAGCCAGAACTGTCAGACTGGGGATTAGAGGTCCTGGCTCCCATTCTCTTCCCTTTACTATTCTGACTGCAAAAAGGAGGCATAGCCTGGCTCAAAGAAATTGTATTAAAGAAAAACCAAAAGAAATTCTAGTGCCAGACTAGAACAGGTTTTGACTTGCAGAAGATGATAAAAAAAGTTTAAGTATCAGCTTAGATTTTGGCAGTTGAAAATTTTTGTTGTTTTTTGCAAAATGGTGCAAAACAAAACCTCTGTCAAATACCCAAATTCAGCATAAAAATACCTTAAAATCCGAATGAAATTTTTATAGAAAGATCCAAGACAACATAAGATATCACTGAAAGACTAGAAAAATACATGAAAAATGGAGATTTGATTAGATTTTACAAGTTCTGAGAAAGCAGTGTTTTATACTTCTTGAAGCTGGTACTCCCTGCATCACTCAACATTTGTTCTTTGCTATTGGCTATGTAAATCTTACCTGATGTTAGTAGAGAAAACAAGCATGCAAGTACCCTGAAAAGACTGTAAGTGGGTTTTTTAAACCATGTTCAGGGAAACAATGACAAGGATCAGGGCATCTATTTTGCATCCATGCTCTATTTTGGTATCTTTTTATAATTTCTATATAACCTTTAAATAAGTGAATAATTCCGTTTCACTAAATAGCAGTGCTAAGTAATTTTTCCCAAGCTCCCATAAAATGCTTTTTACAGATTTGAGAAAACAAATCAAAGATACATTTTCAGCCTCCCAGAATAAGGTACCTTAGCACTGAATGTAGTATCCTAAGCTAACAATGATCTGATTCTATTCCCATTTTACTCTCCCCTCTTTTTTACTGCCCCCAAATCCCTTTTGGTTATGTCTGACAAGCTAGAGAATAGCTCCTAAGGGAAGCCACAGCCTTACAAAAATCAAGAAATTTTGCCAATAGAGTTCAATGAAAATAAAGAAAATAAAGTTGAAAATTTCTGCTAAGTTTACCAATACATTTAGGTACAAATCCCAAAACACTCCCTTTTTTGGTATGCAGTAGAAGCCACTACACACCACATCTTACCTTGTGGAGGCTTCTCTCTGACTTGTTCCTAGACTCAGAACTTACTCTGGCATGGTCAGACCTCAGAAAAGAGGAGGATGTGCCCCAACTAGGAACACAGCAGCATCCTCCCAAAATTTGTACATTTACAGAGAGAAAGAATTAAGCAGCACACTGCTAAGATGAAAAAGATCCCAAAGGGACGAGAAAGAGTCTCCAGGGAAGAGCAAAACCAGAAATCAAACACACCTGTTGTGTTGTTCCTTCCCAGTATCTGTGTCTGGAAAGGGAAATTACTTCCCAAATAACTTCATTAAACTGAAAGCATATGTGTTCTGCAGCACTTGTCCTTAAAATCCCTGTTATTTTGTCAAACACTTCAAGCTTATCTTTGGCAGCTTTCTTGACCTCTCTCCCTCCTAGGCCAGCACTGCTGCAGCTGAGCAGCCAAGTGCTGATGGCCACAGCAAGGACCCACATCTCACATGGGGACTGCAGCCTGTTACAAGTGACAGGAGAGAGCCTCTGGGGCAGAGGAAAGATGTCCCAACCACTGTTATCATAAAGAATGGCAGATACAAAGATCCCTTCCTTCCAAAGCCTGCAAGTTTGTCTTTGAATTAAGAAATAAAAGAAGCCGGAGTGCTGGAGCATTTCTGTAGCTGCTGAGCCTCTAACTCAACCTTCTTCCCAAAAGAAAGGAAGAAACATAACAACTAATATAAGTTATGGTTCTTAACTGCCTTGGGAACAATTTGATCTGAAAAGAAAATGGCCTGCAATAAACCCAGAACACTCTGGAGACTGAACAGCATTCCAAGGAGAGGAAATGAGTGATCCATTTTGCATTTACAAGGTACACCCTGAAGTAATCATTAGAAGCTTTTTTTTTTTTTTTTTTTTTCATCTTTTGAACAAACCAGTCATTGATATAAACAGCTCTGCAGAATAAAATGTTAAGTGCCTGCTTAATTTCAAGAGATGGGAGAAGGAAAAGGGGATTTTCTTCCATGAAATTAAACATGCCTTGGCTCCCCACAGATGGGAGAGCTTCCAAGGGACTGCGTGTTACACAGACTATTTCCAACTGCATTGCACTCTTGCCATAGCAGCAAAATCACTAGAAATTAACTCTTCATATAAGAACTTCTTGAAGCTGGACTGCCCTTACTTCACAGAAAGCCAGATTGCAGTTGTTCCATGAGATAACGTAGGCATTTTGCAATAAACATACAGTCTGCTCCAAAAAATTAGCAGGCAGTGCATTTTGTGTTTAAGGAACACCACCAAATATCGTGGCAACAGTATCTGCCAACACTTTGTGTAGTGCAGTTTGTGTTCCAATACCTTCATAGCTCAAACACAGTGTTTAGTGTTAGGCTTCACCATCAATCAGAAAACAACTTTTCCAAAATCTTTCTGTCTTTTAAGTAGGGGTTTCCGGGAACTTCTAAGCATGTTTGGTAAAAGAAAGACTTCTATTCTTTCATGTATAAGGAGAAAAAGCATTTTAAGTAGAGTCAGTGATATGAGGGCAGGCAAACATTCCACAGAGCTGCAGAATACATCACACAGGAATATCATATAGTCCTGGACCAATAAGCCTAGGACATTGTTTAACTGAAAGGAGTAAAAGGAATCAAACTACTCAATGAAAAAGTCCTGAAATCATTGCAGAGACTAAAATGAAAATATTTTCATCTGATTTTTTTAAGCTATGATTTTTTTTTTTTTATTTTTTTTTTTAATGTGGGGTAGAGTTTGGGAAATATGAAATTGAGTGCACTTCTACTCATTAAAGAAAATCTGAGAGACAGACCTACAAGTTCAGCAAAACACAGAAGTTCAGACACAGTGAGCATGATAGTTTTTTATACCTCACAGTAAAAACACATGGCCTAGACACATACAAAATGATGAGACAGAAGGTCCCTAATGCTCATATTAGCATGAGCACACTGCCTGTGTGAGTTTGCACTAACAGCACTGACTGACAACCTCTCTGCTCTCATGAAGCATTACTTCTTACTTGTTGAGAATAAAAATATTTCAAGTAATATTTCCACTTACCACGACTGTTATGAGTGTTAAGGCAAAAGACAGGGCATGACAAGTGTGACAGAACATCAGATCAATTCAGAGATCACTGTCCATGACAGAGCAATCAATATACAACATGCTAAAGAAGCTGCTTTTTATTTCCATAGCATCTGCATCTGACAAGTCTCCCTACAGGGAAAAGTGCTCAGGCACAAACAGAAACCACCACCCCCTCCCTTTCAGGCATTTATATATTGCTTTGAAAGTGACAGTCAAGTCGTTCCTATCGTTCTTCATTTTCCTCAGCTTCATCTTTAAAATGTGTGTTGTTTGTAACACAAACCACTCAGGGAACAGAATCACAGGGAATTAATTTTTTTGTGCATTAACATCTGTTCTTCTTTTCTTCAGCTTAATCCTAGCTCCAAACTGCAGGCTTTACTATCATTGGCACAGTGGTTTTATGAGTCATAAATTAAAAGGCTTCCTATTTCATGCTGAAAATAATAAAAAAAAAAATTTACACAGGTTCTGCAGTATTCCCATAGAGCAACTAAAGATTTCCCAAATATTTTCAAGGGAGCAGGTTTGCAATAAATATTGTATAGGTTTTAAGCTAGAGGAATCCTCTTTATTCTCTAAAATTCCTAAGATGGGATTTTAGGAACCCAGCATTATACTGGAAAATATTTTTATTTACTATTTTGTTCAAAAATTAATTAGGATTGCAAAATTGCATCAGTCACTGTCACGAGGCATTTAAATCTCTTTGCTGAGACTGGAATAGCAAGCCATCTTCTTTTATTTCCTACTGGTGAAATACAGTTGTAGATCTAATAGCAATAATTGTTGTGCCAGCAGAACAGCAATCCCAAATACTTCAAATATAGCTGGGTCAAGTTTGTGGAAAAAGGCATCAGAAAGCCAAAGCAGGAGATAAACTTTCAAAAACACTGCCCAAAAGTAATTTAATGCTCAGAAAGGGAAACATATAAAAAGAAGCATCTTGATAAGATATATCTGCAGCATAGCTTTTGGGGTTTGGGGTTTTTTTAAACTCTTGCTAATCCAGTCAGTGACCTGAACATCAGGTTAGGCTCCTTTAGTTTATTCATCACAGAAATGTTATAGTTCAGCAGTCAGCAGTAATGATCATACACAGACTGAGGAGAGGAGCAAAAAAGGAGAACAGAAAAATAATAAAAATTAAAATATAGGGTGAATATCAGGTTTTCTAGATAAATACTTGCCCACTAAGGTATAGGCAGTTTTAGAAAAAAATGCATAAAGAGACGATATGTGTTAATCTGCTTTTTTTTATTTCAAAACATCCACATCTTTACACTATTAAGTCTACCTCCCACAGTCTTTTGTAAGCTAGCAAAGGCTACACCTCAAGAGCCTCAAACAGCATTAATCAAGGAGTTTTCTTTAGCAGAAAACTTCTAGATGCTCTTGGAACCTAACAAATGTAAGCCAAAGCTATGCAGGTCTTCATAACACCCTGCTTCCCCTTCATTGTATCCCACAGGGCCTCTGCTCATGTTGGTCACCTTAAAGGATGAACTGTTGTGTACAGAATAAACTGAACACTGGATAAGGAACTGTACAGCAGAGACAAAAAACAACATACACAAGCCACTCTTCACTTAGGCAGAATTACATCCTGTGCTGACAGAATGTCCTGGTTGAAGAGTGTATTATTAGCATCTAAACAATCAAGGACATGGTCTTTCTCTTCCCATTGTTCCTGTGGTTTTATACTGACATACATTCTTCTGCTAGGAATCCACCCATCTAACAAGCTTTCACCAAGCAGTCATAACTAATATTCACATATATGATATTTACTGCTAACCAGACTTAAGGCTGTTGGTCTTACATAAGGCTATTTTTGCTCACAAAAATCAATCTTATTGAAATTTGCAGGTCACAAGGTGAGCTACTCTGCATAATACTGTTACAGCTAGTACTTTGGGTTTAACCAGCCTGGCATATATGTCCACAATTTCTCTGCCTTCCTTTTTTTGCTAGATTTACTCACACAACAGCCTCAAGCATCCTTATTAATATACTGTAAATGGACAAATGCATATTCATGCAAATGATTAGAATACAGGAAACTGAAATCTGTGTTCGTACTCTAAAGCATAAACCAAAAACTCAAACATAAACAGTACATTCCTGTGTGAAACCTTTCAGAAGAAAGTCAAACATCAATGATGACAACACTTCTATAAAACAGCTTTGATTATTTACAGAAGACTCAAGTCTTTGTTCTGAAAAAGATGCACTTTCCCTGAGAAATTATTCACACATCGAACAACATATGCAACACCACTATTTGCTTCTTGATACAAAAACACAAATAGAACTATTTCTTTGAAGAGTAGCTGTGAGAATATCTTTGAGGGGCTCTCCTTGAAATAAAATAGGCATGGAGGTGAATGGAATTAGCAAATGGCTTTGCTTTGGGGAAGTTAAATCACAGCTGGAAAAAGTTCCCTACAAAACCTCACATGTAAAGAGGCTTGCTAGATAATTCCTTGTTCTTTAGGGCAATCATTGTCCATGTATTTGTGGAGGTGTCTCTTGCTGCTCACTTCCACCACCTGAGGAGCACCCTGTTACAGTGGCACTTCCCTGCAAGGTGTCAGAGACCAAAATTTCACACGGGACTGCTGGAACAGCAGCTGCATATTTCCCCCTCTTCATGTAAGCTGCAGGGAAATATAGAAATGAGTATAACCCATAGCACACAAAAAAAATATAACATCCATTTCACAGCATAGCCATTACTATTAATTTCATAGCATAACCATTCCTGTTTCAGCCACTTCCATTGAGAATGTTATTTAGCTTTTTTAAACCCCTGCAACACTGTCAATGATCTTTTGACTACACCGTATCAATCTAGTCCTAAATTATGCTTTTTATTAATTGCTTACACAAACTGAAACAATATTTGAGATAGTTTGCATTTCTGATCAAGAACAGAATGGGTTAGGACAAAGAAAACACCAAGTAACCATAATGTATAAATGAAAGTTTATGGTTTAGACACTACCAAATTGGTCAAAACAAAAAAATTGAATGCTAGCAAGAGATATGCAGATTTTTCCAGATTTCACAATAGTCATCTCTGCTGAAAACAACTTGCTGTTCTTTAAGTTAACTGCACAACAGTAAAAGTAGCATTTAAAAATGTATTCCTGATGTACAAGTATTTCAGACCAAAATAAGAACTTGCTATTTTTATTGATATTCCATACTTGAAGGAAAAAGGGAAAAAAAAATCTCAACACCTATTTATATTGGCTAATTCTGTTAACAGTGAAGAAAGCACAGACTCTTTGTGGGTACACCAGGTCAGAAAAAGTATTTAAAAATACAGTGATCTCTGGGTAAGAGAGATAGATAAGCCTGTGTTATACAGCCAGCATTACTCAGTTCCTAGAAATGTTTGTGAGAAAAGAAGGCCAGACAGACAAGAGTCTGGTCTCTCCAAGAACTCCAACCTTCCCATAGATTTTATCCTTTCCAGTGGGTGTTTTGATCAGGATGTCTGTTAGATCAAATCCTTCCATGTAGCAAAAATGAAGAATAATTTCTATTAAGCTGATTTCTAAAATCTGCAGAAATTAGCACAGTAGGTACATTTCATTTTCCACCTAACATTTATGGGGGTTTATGAACAGATCAGGGTCAAGTGCACTTGTAAGTGCAATTTAATTACTTTCATTTCAATGTCCACACAAAAATTGTAGGAGATTCCAATTTTTAAGTGTCCTTATCAGGTAACTATGAAAAAGCAAGGATAAGCAGTAACCTGAGGTAACAGGTTAACCTGGACTATAATTTTCAAATACAAATGGACAAATAAATGCTTATACCATTTCTCTCTAACAAGCAGTACCTAGAAATCAATTCCTCTGTTCACAAGTTCAGATGTGATTTTCTTCAATACACCCTCAGACAAGGGAGTTTCACCAGACATGCACAATGCCCCCAAAGCAGTGCAAAGACACATATACAGTCCTTGCCATGGGAGGGACACAGGGACACATCTCAGGTGCTGCAGGGACTTGCATCCCATTCCAATCACAAGAGCTGTGGTGGCACAGAGCCTGCCTGGGCTATTCCCTCCCACTGCTGTGCCAGGACTATTCACCAGCCCTACAAAGTTACCTCAGGGCTGAAGGCAGGCCTCATCAATAAGAAAAAACTCTATGTTTTGCAACCCTACTACACAATCTAGTGGCACTAAGTATACAGTCCTGTTTTAAATTTGAACCATAGATGATCTGTTAAGTCAACTTCTCCAAATACTAGGATTGTACTTTGAAACTGCATCTCCCCTCAGCTGAACAAGAAAAATCACAAACCCACAACAGAATTAAGCTCTCAGTTAACTTGTCTCTGCTCTAGGCTTTCTAAAGACCTTAATTTTTACAACATGACATTGCCCATAAAGGTAATAAGGGTCTGAATCATATGTGGCTAAAACTAGTTTTTGCTGAAGCTGTGAAGCAGAGTGTGAAACAAGGCTGGCCATGAATAACAGATTAACCCCAAAGCAACACTCTGGGTACAAAGCAAAGGTGTCAATGCTGTCTGCTAAATCCTGGCCAAATTTGAACATCAGACAGCTAAAACTTCAGTTGCAGCATGATAAGTTTATTCAAAAAGCTTATTTAAACTTTCAGTTTGTTGGGGTTTTTTTAGTCCTGAAATAAGGGGCAATGACTTTCATCTCTAGAACAGGACATTCAGCTTGAAAAAGCCCCACCTGAGCACGCAGGAAGTTGCATTGAAGGAAATAAAAGTCATCCTGCTCAAACCTGATTTAGAGATCTGTCCTTTCCAGAGCTTTCAGAGCTTTCTCATGGTTTACATATAATAGGATGCAAATAGTGTTCATGACAATTTATCATTCACCCAAAACTGTGTCACAGGATTTACAAAAATTTTTGCCCAATTCCACTTCTATTATAATCACCAATGAGAAAATCTGGAATACCAGTGCAAAAATTTTAGGTTTCTACCAAGACTGAACTATTTTCTTCAGAAGTTATTACAGGTACAACTTCAGTTGTGACCCACTTTTGGGGAAAATGGGAAACATGGAAATGTTCCTGTTGAGTCAGCAAGATTGTTCTACTTTCAACTAACTGCTGAGCAACAACGTAAGAAAAGTAAAAAAATCATGACTAATAATTACCTTGTGTTAATGTCACAGGCAGATAGCATGTTGGCTGAATGATTTACTGATTTTGGTCAGACTTGAGACATATTTGTCCCATACACAGAGAATATCAGCTATTTCCACTAAACACACCTGACAGCTTGCTTTCACTTTCTCTGTTAAAAATAATCTTAAAATTTGCTTCTTAAAATAGGTCCATACTTCAAAAAGACTTTTCAATAATATTAGGAAGGCAAGGATAATGACTTTCAGTTAAATAAGTACTAGATAAAACACCTAGTTACGCTGAAATGAACAAGGAGTAACTCAAAGTATATTTAGAACAGGAGCAATCTCATTGTGTTTGATACTTTAATGGGTTTATATTAGTAAAACATGCTGAGGTGATAAGTTGGAACTGCTAATAT
The DNA here is from genome assembly GCA_013400775.1 of Chaetops frenatus. NCBI lineage: Eukaryota > Metazoa > Chordata > Aves > Passeriformes > Picathartidae > Chaetops > Chaetops frenatus. The sequence goes on along the minus strand of VZTR01001698.1, from coordinate 305,882 downwards.
AATTTTTTACCTTGCAGGTAATAAGACTTCTATTCTTCACTATGGTGCTTTACACATATATATCTTGTGTTTAATATGGATTTATTATGTATTTAATGCTACTACTGTAAACAGTGATATAAGCAGGCAAACTTAGCTAACAAATTTTTGCCATGAGCAGCAAATAATTAGTATTAGACATGAAAAATGCTAAAATTCACAGGTCCTACAGGTCAGTAGCCATATGAAAGCCTGTTCAAAATAAACAAAACATGGAGTTGTTAAACTAGAGTTAAAGTGTTCACTCCAAGTTTTCTGTGTTATGGGGTTTTTTTTTGTTCTGTGATACCATGGATATTCACATTCATGAGCTTCCCTTATCTAGCTGTCCACAAAGCTTCCAGTGAAATGCAACCATTAGAGACATGATAAGATCTGAACCCAGTCCAGGCAAATTTTCAAATACTTTGGGAAGATATTTGATGATTATCCACCAAGTAGATGGAAAGCAAGAGAAAACAGACAGGTAGTACACCCCATGAAATGGATTTTTGGTTTAAGACAAAAAGTCTCCCGGAATCCACGGAAATTCTTTGTTTACTGGGATAAAGAGATCCCTGTGGATAGAAGCAATTACCATCTGTACAGTGGCAGCCCCTGTCACTCTGCTGTCCCACTTGGAGATGCCTTAGATGGAAGCTGCCTGCTTGCTGCTGCACCCCTGCAGGTCAGAGAGCAGCTCCAGGATGCCTGGGGAAGCTGATACCATCTATGTACAAACAACTATTTCCTACTCAGATACTCCCCTGCAGTGTCTCTGGTGACTGTAACCCCAACTGGGTCACACCAAGCCCTTGACCAACTTCTATCAGTGCTCTCCATCTGCTTTGCACCTCATGGACACAGCCATGACTAGAGGAGACAATGTTCTGAAATGCACTACAATTTAGGGCGTTTTCCTGTGATTCTGAAGTGAACACAATTTATTATTGTTATTATAAGGTTAATTATTTAAGAGTTGACAGGAGAGAACAAGCTGTGCCTGTGTCCTTATTCCTCTAAACCATGATTGCCACAGTTGGCAGCATTAAAGAAATCTTGTGTTCATATGGGCACATCAGGTGGTGAATACTTCCACAGACTTCAAAAAACTTCAATATTAAACTAGAGATCTGAAGTTTATTTGAATCTGCTAAAAAGATAATCTAAAGAGAAAAATAGCCTTTTTCTTCCCCCACAGCAACAGTCACATTCCTCATTTGGAATATCTACTGCTGTAAATGGATGCTTTGTTAAGCAAAGCAGTAGTTGGTCTGAAAGTTGTCAGTGTGACAGAAGATTAGGCATTATGTGTCTGAACCAGTGTTCATTGTTATCTGCTTATCCAGTAATCAGTAATTCCTTTTATCTGCAGCACAAAACTGTTCCTAACATGAACCTTCTGCTGTCATTCATGGCACAGTTAGCAGTATGGAAGTATTTTCCAATTAAGCCCACTGATCTTACCCATATTAGTAGTCATAGGNAAACACCAAGGGCTAAAATCATATAGACATGCAAAGAAAATTAAGGGTTCTTCTTTAGGCAGCTGCTTCATCACTTTTAATTGCAATTGCCTAAAAATAACCTCTAAGCCTTAACTCTCTCAGCCTCATATGGCACTTATGACTGGTCCAGAGGAATTAGCTTAAATCTCCCACCCAGAAACTCGAAGACAAGTTTAGAGCCTTCCCATTCCTGACAAGGGCTCTTAAGAAAGGATTGTGCCAGTGTTAGTGATGTAAAATCTGTACACTCAGCTCTTCAGCACACAGGAGCACTTTGTGACACTGATATTTTACATGATTAATATTAACGGGGAAGAAGGCAGAAGTCCCTGAGTTAAGTTTTCCATAGTAGCCACAAAAGCAGTGTTGACACCTTTCTTTTCCCCCCTCCAACCAAAATTGCATCTCATACTTGGTGCTGTATATTGGCTTGTCAAAAGGCAGACTCCTGTAATCAGAACAACTTTGATTGTCAGTGCTTTTGTTGCCATTGTTTTGTTTCAAATCTGATAGAATTAGTTCTTCAGAATCTGCAAAGGTTGAGGGGCTTAAAATATTCTCAATGAGCCCATAACAGTTAAAAATTCCCAAGTTTGTTGGATTATGTTAACACGTATAGCATTACACTCCGCCTCCAGACACCACGAGAGGATCAAGTCCTAAGAAGGATTTTTAAGGTAAATATTGAGGATTTCTGACTACTGCACAAAGTACCACAGGAAAAAGAAACAAAAAAACATAGGAAAAAAAAAAAGAATCCCAAAAAAACAAGCAAACAAATGGCAAAATAATACTGGGAAGGTGGCTTTAAAGCTATCACAGTGAAGTAGTGGTATAAAGTAGAATAATGCTACAGAGAGGTTAGGGTGCACAAAACTCCAACAAAATAAGAAGACCTAACAGCATGAAACTTTAAATTACTGTGTTTTAGCAATTATTCGTTATGATAATTCAATTGTAAGAATATTTTTTGGCATTTGTTAGATGAAACACAATTTAATTTCAACAATTAATGCAGAAGAAATAGCATAACTTCAACTACCATCTTTCAGAAAGCAAAATTCAGAATTATTTCAATTTATCCTGATTTATTGCATGTTTATACAAAATTTAAGAAATCAGCTTAAATCCAAGTCTACATTAAAAGAGAAGAATAATAAAAAATTAGGCTCTTTTGTCAAGAACCACTTTCTTGGATACAATATATATTTAATGATATAAATTAAAGACATGAGCATGAAAGAGACTTTGCTAAACTTACAAAAAAATTTTTCAGCTTAAAAAAATACTTTCTGCTGTTCCTCACAGAAAGATACAAGTACATTTAATAGGGTTTTGTTTTTAAAATGTCTGCTGGAATCATTGACTTCTACAGAATTGCTGTATCGTATCTTTCTTAATTGCATATTTACTGCAATTCCAAGCACTTAGTTTAGCAAGGTTCAGGAAAGATTCCACTATTCTACAGAGGAAATGAGCACACACTTTGCACCTAACAAAAATTTAACTGAATTAGTTTTACCGAGAGCCAGTTCCATTTACTCATTGCAAAGAATAAGAAATTTTGTCACAATTTAAGAAAAATAATTGGGGGATGGATGTGAGGCTTGGACAAATCAAGTAAAGAAACTCTCCATAGATCATCACTTCTCTGCTTCAGTGCACATATTTACATTTAACGTGTCAGGAGTTTTTTACACATCTTCATATCCTTTAAGGAAAATAATATCTACATTCTCATCAATTTTTGATATATTCTTCACCTATTCCCATCCTTATCTGAATGTTACAGTTTGTTCCTCAAATATAGGTAGAATTCCATTAATAATTAAGTGTATGCTTAAGACATCAAATAAATCAGAATTTTTAGGCTCAGAGCCCATTAGTCTTCCCAAAATCTGTATGGATTAAATTAGATCACATTAGAAACTAGCAACAGCATTTGGAGGTTGTGTACAAGACTGCACAGTAAAGTGTCCAAAGAAAAGAACTTATTTCTAGGAGACAAAAAAAAAAAAAAAAACCAGCCCAATTTATGGTCAGATACAAAAGGAAAAAAAAAAGTTTATTCATAGGAAGAGGGGACACTGCCCTTTGATTGCCCTTGCCAGGATTTTATGACAGCAAACATAACAACACAAACACCCAGCAATGCACATGCTCAGTGAAGAGGCATGACCAGGAACAGAGATGGACACCAAACAGCCCTACATGTGAAACCCTCCTCTAACTCAGGAATAACATTATTATATTAAATAGAAGCATTAATTAAGTAAATGTTAAGAGTGTATAATTCATTGCAATCAGAAAGAAGTACCTTCAAAAATGAAATGAGTGTTGGGTGTGTGTGCGTTTTACAAGGGGCCAATGCCAACCAGAGCCTTCATTCATCTGTGCAAAGCAACCACCCAAAATTCCCTAAAGTGCTCCTAAAACCTTTAAACTTGTTCTTGACAGATCTGTAAGGTTTCAAGCACCCTCAAGTAACTTTCTGGCAAGAGAAATCTCTTTGAAAACATACTGAAGAAAACTTACCCAAACTACCAACTGATACATCATAACCCCATGGATGTAGCTGATCTGCAAACCTATTAAAAGGTTAGCAGTACAAAATAATATTTTTGCATATTTTTCTATAAAAATCTTTATTATTTCTATGATGATTACCAACTTTGTAATCAAATTCCACTGGGTTTTTTATTTATAAAGCAGAATTTCCTGTCAGAAGAATACCTTTAATACTTGTTTATTTTAATTTTTATTATAAGCATTGAATTATTCTGATAATTGTCTACGTTGATGTCTCTCTACTGCTAAATGGAATAAAACAGTAAGCAGAAAACCTGCTGTAACTCTTGCTATAATGGCAGTGTAGGCAGCAACTGCAATTTGGGATGTAATATGGTGCATTAAAAATTTAACTCACTTATGAAATGCCTGACAGATAAATCAGGGATTGGGCCATTTTAACTGTGATCACAGAAATTAATGATCATGAAGCCTTAAAGCAAAATATAACTTATTTAATCAGGAATAAATTAATTCAAATAATTGTGATAATGAGCAGCCCCTGAAGAGGAACCAAAGTTGAGGTTCAATATTAGGTGATATTATATGAAACTTAGACAGGAAAAGCTGTTAGAATATCAATGCCATAAAAAGCAATTTTACTTATCTCCTAGTTAAGCGAGAATGGACTCACATATGAGTAATAAGGGCTTGAACTCTGGTAAAATATATCTAAATAAGTGCTAAAAATGGCAAGTGGCTTAGCTGTTCCTATCCAAGCTGGCTTTAAAACCTCCACTTGATACTTTGCAAAATATCCAGGCTTTAAAATTGAGTAAATGTACCTCATTTCTGCTAATGTTTTCCTGCCAGGACATTCTTGTAGTAGCATAAATGTTTTACTTTGTTTTGCTAGATAAGGCACAAGTGAGCTCACATAAGTCCTTCTTTATGGAAGAAAAGTAGCACACTGCCATCTGTGAAATGGGCTGAACAGGAAAAGCAGCCTCCTCTGGCATCCCACGGCAAAGATACCTCAGGTCGGTTTTAGTCCCCAGTAAATCTAGGCCGTGTTTCATTTCTAGTGCCATCTTGTATGGTGTTTGCTTCATGGCAGACTCTTCCTACATTTAATCCCCAAATTACCTCACTCTGTAGATCTCAGGCTGAAAAGCCTGTAAAATAGGGTAGCCAGGGAGTTACGGCTCATTTTTGCCACGCTCACAAAGCAATACTATGGGGAAAAGGAAAAATTGTTTGCTATTTCTGTGGGGAGGAGGAAAACAGACATAAAAAGAGAAAAGGAAAGCAAGTAGAGCTCAGAAGAAAAACCATTTCCAGACACAGTACATAATCAGGCTAACAATTTAGAGGAAAAGCATGAACCAATTTTCTCCTCTGCCAATGTCAGAGGATTTGGGACTGAGGGAAGGCAAACCTATACCATGTTCTGTGTTTTTTCAGTTGCAGTCCAGTCACAAACCATCATGGGCTACCCCAGCTGTCAAGACCCATAAATCACAGAGATGGGGCGGCTAGGAGGCAATGCAAAAAGTCTTTATTTTATCAGTTTCATGATGGAAGGGTGAGCCAGATAGATGTAAAATCCATGCCATAGCACTAGAAGCCGAGGTTGCAAAGGTTACACTTCCTTAAATAAACTTTTCAGCCAATTAGCCTCTGACAAGCAGTTTGTTAGCATCTTTAAGCACCAACCACTAATTGCACTGTCCCACGTGGGACTTGGTACAAGAACACTTTTACAATTCAATCTTACAGCACACTATAACCTCCTACCAGTTTTCTACGTAAGATTGTATTGTTACATTCTAAGATTTTTCACTAACTTCATTGAATGCTGAATGCATGTTTTGTTCCTTCAAGGCACCTGTGTTCTGGCTTTGAAGGCTTTTGTTCAAACTACTCTTTGTTCAGACTATTCTTTGTGCTTTGTGTCTTTGCAACATATCAGATCCGCTCCTGAAGTTGAAGCCTGAACTTCAATTCCTGTTCACTGATATCTCTGTCCTGTGGTTTTTCCACGTCTGCATACTTCTCCTCAATGCTGGCACACAGATGAGCAAAACTATACGGCTTTTCAATCTGCCTCTGGGAATTTTCTACAAGCCCATTCCTCAGGCCCAGCAAGAGGAAAGATGCTGGGAGGAGCACGGGAGCTCACACAGGTGAGGAGATCCCTTGGTGCTGCCCCAGCCACAGCACAGCAAACCCTGCTGGGATGGGCTGCCTCCCTGCGCCAGCCTCTGCCTTTCCCTGCCCCTCCCATGCCAGCATGGCAAAGGTGTGCCTGCTGCTGCAGGACTTGACCCTGGAGTGCCCCAGTTCAGCCAGCACAGAGGGTGCCAGGCAGCCACGTCCTTGCCCAGGGACCGGCCCTCCCCAGGGCATCCCAGGAACGGGCACTGCTGTCACACCAGCCTATGGCGGGTCAGAAAATAAAAGGCCTGCCTCACATACAGAACAAACACCTTTTTAAAGGAGGAGAAAAAGATCATGACATGTGCAAGCATACAATTAAAATTCAAGTTTTATCGTCTAGTAGTAAATACTACGAAGTGTAAACAACAAATCATCTACACACAGGAAAGACGAGAGATTGTTCTAATTTTTGACGTATACCTCCTGCCAGCCACCAGCAGCAACGTACTCTTTTCTCCTAAAAAACATTCCAAAGACGTTTGATTTACCTTGTACCATCAAGGTTGTAAAGGTACCGAGATAAACTAGTTGATTCAATTAGTGCAGGTCTCAGCACTAGCATTACTTTGCTAAAATTTCTGTGCTTGAAAAATTAAATCCATTATTTGCCTTAACATGCCTAATGGATGAGTAAGATCCTTTCAGCAAATTTCAGTAATATTTTATAACCTTTTCATATCTTTAAGATACTGGCTGCTGGCAAAGCTTCCAGATGGACATATAGGCAATTTCCAATCCTGTAAGGACATTCTTAACTACAAACATATTTTGGAGGTGTTCTTACTGAAGGACCTACTATGCACAGTGCAGGAGGTTCAGCAATTGGCAGCTTTAGAAAGCAATGCTGGGTCTCAGTTCTCCAAGTGTGTATTGGTCTGGTGTGCAAGCCCTGCCCTGAAGTAAATCTGGAACCAGGGTACTGCAGAGAAGAATTTCCCAAGTCTGGAAAATGTTGCCAAGAGGAGCTACATCTTAAAGTAGGAAGCTAAAGGGCTTTTTTCTAAATTTACTGTTATTACACACACACACACAAAATTTCACTTATTTCATTTAGTAAACCCTAAAGTCAGCCTCAGAGGAGATTTTTGATGTGAACAACTTAGGCAGTGTATGCTTTACATGACAAATATTAAGCAAAAAAAGATACCATGCTGTAGAGTAATTGTCCCAGTATTCTACAAGTGTCATTGCACGACAGTAAGAAAGGTATTTTGAAACTCTGAATGGAGGCATTCTGGTAGTTTATTTAATAGCACTTCTTCAAATCTTTCACAAGTGTGCCAAATTAGTTTAAAGTATTCATACATTGGGGTTGTTGAACATCAGCAATATACAGCTGCTCATGGCTCACAGGCTGCAAAATTGGTAGGCAGCTATTAATGAAGTGGAGAGATTGCATACAAGAGCCACATTAGAGGAATGTGACTGTACAGGCAGCCTTGTAGCCCAATTTAATGCTTCCCAGAGAAAGTTTTAAGCAGAACCGACAAAGCAGTTGCAACAGATTTTCAAACTCTTGTTCTGTTACGTTTTTTCCATTATAATTGTCATGGTACCCCAAGGTACCATTCCCCCAGTGACACAAAAACTGCCTGTTCTGTTAAAGCCTCCCCAGTTGTGAATTACTCAGTTTTTGCTATATGCACCAAGTTTGTTATTCGAATTACACAGAAATAACATTATCACGGCAGGAATTACAGGTTGGATAACAGATTGATAGTGTGCAACCAGCAGTAAGACATTATAAGATGCTTAAGTAATTTATGGAATATCAGTTATTCAAAGAGTGTGTTATGATATACATCAAATAGGGGGTTTAGGGTGAATGCCACAATTTCCTGAGTGCCTCAAGCAAACTTTGTTATTTGTGAGGTTCTTAATATCTGTCAGTTATAGGAGAAGGAATTAGTTTTTCCTTCTGCCTGATCTATAATCCCAGTTTGAAAGTTAAGAAGAATCCAAGCATTTTAAAGTCAATTCACAGCAAAAGAATCTATTGTGGCATTGATAATATAATGATTCCATAGTGCTTTGAATGTATTGCCAAACCAATATTTGGTATTTGTGAATAACTGGTATTTAAAGTGACTCATGGCCACCAGAAAACCTTCAGTGTCCCATAGACACCCATAGGGGGATGTGTTCATTGCTTTATGAGGGCATCAGAGTACAGGACTTTGTAAACAGCATTAGGCTGTGGACATGGAAATTGCACTTGAATTTTCTTTAGCAGAAGAAGCTTCTATTGCTGCCTCACATCGATTCTCACTAAAGTACCACTTTAAAAGCTTTCAGAAAGCATTTAGGGCAAATAAATTCTTCAGGTATGTATTTCAGCTCCAAAAGGTATTCAGCATTCTTGTAGAGACACTGTAACATACTGAACAAAGTGTGGCACAGAGGTAGAGCAGGAAGGAGCACAGGCCAGTCTTTGTGCAGGTCTTAGAGGCAAGGTTGATTAAAAAAAAAAAAATTAAATTAAAATAAATAATGGCCAGTGAAAAAATTAAGAAATAACATGGTGGGAAATAGCAAAAACCTCAAAACTTCCAATACCAAACAGGAAGCAACCACCTTTTCCTTATTTAACTACCCTCCCCTACAAATATTTTGTTGGGTTTTTTTTTTTTTTTTTTTTTTTTTTTTTTTTTTTCTTTTTGAGGTGCAGTTAACTTCTTTCAGGACACCAAGGACCAGTTTAAGAACTTTAGAAGTGGGCAATAGAGAGTGTGTTCCAATTTTGTGTGCAGATAGAAGTTATGGATCAAAACTATACTTAAGAGAAGAACTTTCATTTTGTGTACTTTTCTGGAAATTTAATTTTTGCTTCAGACTTTTCATCTCTACTCAGGAAAGAGTTATCCTTGGTCAGAAACAATAATGTATTGGACATGGGATGGAGGGAAAGAAACAGAGTCCGATGTCAGAACAATTCCTATGATTCACATTTTTAAAATATGAGTTTTCCAAAACCAGATAGTAAATAACAGCAGGAAATCCAAGGAGAAAAATTTGGTTTGCCTAAAAGTGAGAGGGTTTTGCCTCAGTCCACTGCTTTTTATTTGAGCTTCGGAAAAATAATTTCTTGATTTATATTTTACATAAACCTATTAGTCACTAGATTAAAATTTATTACCGTGTTATGAGTTTAGTCACTTTAGAATTGAGGAAAAAGAAACCTGCAAAAGATGCCATTTAATCCAGAAGGTATTTTGGCTATTCTTGGCTTGCTGAATTAGAGTGGCCAAGGCTTCTCATATAACAGACACCTGCACTTGCTGGGATTCCTACACACCAATGGGACATAGATGATGTTGACAAGCTTCTTTAAATGCATAAACCTGCACTAAGGTAAAGCCTGCTGCTGAACAGGAACACAAAACCTGACACTTCAGGAGTGAAAATGATCCCTCAGCTCTCTATCAATTCATGCAGCCACTTTCAAGGCAGTGCCAGCATGAAGCAGCCACGCAATATTGAAGCCTGGAAGGCTGAATATCACACCAGAAATCTCACCATGAGAAGCCTTAGCTTTTCTCTAATGTGGGATAATTGTAAACATTGCAGACAAGAAACAAACAAATAAAATCTTCAGTATTTACTTGGTTTTCTAGCACATCTCAGAGTAAGAAGCTAGACCCAGAGGGATGGCTACAGCTATATGTGAGAAGGGGCATTTTTGTACCCTAATTTCTAGAGCTGGTTCAAAATTGAGCTCTAGTTCAAACACCTGGGCACCCACTACTCAGAAGCATTCCAGAAGGCCTCTTGCAATTTTAGGAGTTAAGTGTTCACTTCAGGAGGTGTCAGGGAAGTGGACTCCATGTTGGTCTAGGACACCTTGGAACACAGAAAGGAACCGCAGCAACAGAAATTAATGCTGGGCAATGAAGCCTGTAGTGGTGTCTATTCATGAAGTATACAACCAGAAAGTAAGAGAAATATGGCTGTTTGGCAGCCCCCAGGATGCAAAAAGAAAGAAAGAAAGAAAAAAGCAGCATGATGAGAAATTTATAATTAAATATTCACAACATTTTTCAATCTTTCAAGCATCCAGACCAGGATTCTGAAATTAATGTGGCATTGTATTCAGATGTAGACTGTGGAGTACTGAGCAATATACTTACAAATATTTGACTCAGAATTTCTCTTTGACCATATTGCAAGTGAAAAATCTGAATTCAGGGTCCAACAGCAACAGAAAATTACATTAAACTAGGGATGATATGAAAAAACATGCTTTACAACACCCTTCTCGGCTGAATTAAAGATGTTAGAAGTAAAGGAATACAGTATAATCAGAATAACATTTAAAATGTTTTTCAGGGTTTTTCTGTTATGTACTAAATCGTATTGTTCTCAGCTGTAAAAAAAAAAAAAAAAGATGTGTTTGTGGGTGGAAGTAGAAATAAACTGAGAACTGAGAGTGACATATTCTCTGTCAAAAGAAATTAGTGGCAATTTCCCAAGAATTCAAGTGCAGAATATTTAGACCCATTTGTAGCCCACATTTATTAGACTGATTATCTCTTAAGATACAATACCTATTAACTTTTTAAAGGCATGTATTTGTTGAGGACATTGTACAGAAACATGCAGGTGCAAATATGAAAAGTTTATGGCACAGTGTGGATACTTAGGAACTCCCTTCTTGTCTGTCCCTTCCTATCTTCTGCAAGGTCACCTGAGAATTCTCAAGCACAAGCAGCAGCAATATTGATAAAGCCTTCAAATTCATGAGAAATCCAATTGTTTTCTTTCAAACATTCTGAGGAGGTGGTTTATTTTATTTCCAAGGAATGAACTGAGTGCAAAAGTTGTGAGTTAAAATGAGAATACACAGTTGTGAAGTAGCAGAGGTTACTAGAAATGTTTTAGAATGGAAGTAGCTAATTACTTATAGTCTGCATACAGTATCTAATTCCTCCTTCAATTTATTTTCTTGTCTTATGAAATAGCATATAAATAGACACAAACTGTGTTACACCTGTTTCACGGTCCTTTTTAGTTTCTCCCATGCATTTTTACTTGAGGTACTTCAAATCTTGGTGTTTGTCCTTAGTGGATATCTCCAGAAATACCAAAAATTCTGGGACTAACAGCCTAATTTGTAGTTGCATGGAAGTTAATCTTCAGATTGCTATATGGAATTGCCAAGAATTTTCGGAAAGAGACTGAGAGAAAGCAGTGGTCCAAAATCTGAGGTGAAAGCTTTGATCTCTTCCTCTCTGGTCTCTCAGGAAGCATAATTTCAATAAAGGGCTGCTAGTGAAGCTCAGATTCTGGAAATTCTCAAAAATGTAACAAGTAAAAAGAAGCAATCAGAGAACAGCTCCTTCCCTCCTGCCTCCAAGATCCACATGGGAGCATATCCTGGGAATTAGGAACATTGATGTAGAAGGCACATCAAGGGTAATCAGGCCAAGTTGCCTGGCATACTGCTGCTATTAATTATTGACCAGCTCACAGTGACCTTCAAGCAGTACTTCAGAAAGAAAAGGCTGTATGGGTCAGGCTAAATCTGTCGACTCCTCCCAGAGAGGGTTTTCTGTTCCTGCACAGATAGCTGTAGTGTATAGCTGCAGTCATGAAATAAAGTGAAGTTTCATAGGGTTTGGAGTGCACACTCGACCTGAAGGCACAGCAACTCATCTATCTTTTCCTAACAGTATTCTCAAGTGAATTAAGAATTTAATTACAAATTTTGACTAAGTCGTTCCATGAGAAGCAATTCAGCAACTCTTTCCTCTGAAAATTATGAGCACTTAGATAAGCAAAAGAGTTACTGAAAAAAGTGTTTCGAAATAGGAAAGAAGTTGTGATTTTTGAGAGTCAATTAGAGGACATGAAATATCCAAGGAACAGGAAATGGGAAAATCTGAAGAGCTTAAAAAGCACTGGGAATTATTCTGTAGAGTTGCAGCAGAAAGAATGCTATAGGCTATTCAATAAAAGCACAGAGGGAGTGAATCAGCTCAGTTCCTAAATTCTTCATAAATTACCTTAGCACTCCCTTAGAAATCATAATATAGGGCTACACAGAGCAAGGACAGCATAATTCAGCAGACCTTCACCTGTGCTTAATCTGGAAATACTGCATGCCTTACAAGAATAAAGTCATTC
>VZTR01001698.1:249947-266634 GCA_013400775.1 Chaetops frenatus | reverse complement strand
CACAAGAAAAAGCAATGAAACAAAACAAAACCCAAAAAATCTCCCTCTGACTTAAAAAAATATTACTTAACTTTAACTCAAAAATTCAGAGAATGTTAATATTTAGTTCTTCAAAACGCAGAAAACCTACCAAGCTGGTGTATTTCAGTTGCCACAAAATGTGTTTAATACCAGAAAATTTACCTTTGTTAGGAGAACTAAGGTAGCACCTCTTGTGGAAGCAGTCACAGGTACTTAAGGCACTGCAAAAATAAATTCAAAGTTCTACTTTTACAAGTACTTTTCACACTTGCTTACCAACAGAATTATACACCAACATACTGAAAATACTGTGATATTTGTAACAATGAAGCATCTCACCAAAAAGTATTTAGAGTAGATGATAAAGCAGCTTGTGGTCAAAACCACCCCATTCTACCAGCCAGCTCTCTAAAGACAAGACTGCCCCATGTTGAAGGGGGGCAGCAGCACCTGCACCATTTGTAACAAAGCACCCGCAGTCACAAGGCAATAGAACAAACACATGGCACCTGAGGGGGAAAAGGGGCTTGGGCAAGAATTCCCAAGGCGTGAATGCGCTGAGGGCCTAAGCAGCCTCATCTGTGGCCTTCCACACCAGGACTCCATTTAAACCCAGGACCTGGGCAGCCTCACCTGTGGCCTTTCACACCAGGACTCCATTTAAACCCAGGGCCTGAGCAGCCTCACCTGTGGCCCTTCACACCAGAACTCCATTTAAACCCCGGGCCTGGGCAGCCTCACCTGTAGCCTTCCACACCAGGACTCCATTTAAACCCAGGACCTGGGGTGTGGTCTTTGTAGTGTTCTTGGCTGGGTGGTGCCTGCCTTGCTGCTCTCTTTGGCTGGATTGTCGTCTATGGGGTTCCCCTGATGGCTGGTGAGTTCTGCTTTCTTCCCTTGCTGTGTTTTGTCCCCTACCTGCTGTGGGGAATGACTGTGGTGGGTCTTCTTTAGGTTCCCTCAGAGGTCACCTTGCCCTTCCTGAGGGAAGAGCCCTGCTTGTATTGCTTGCTTATGTACAAGTAGTGGTTTATCTTGGTTTTTCTGACTAAATGCAAGTAGGGAGGAGCATTTTTTCACCTGGTATCAAAAGATTCCATGAGCTATGTGGAAAAACCAATGGCTGCCTTCCATTAACAGGTTCTTTTCCCCATGGTAAGTCCACAGGTAACAACAGAGGTTATAGGAGCTTTCCATTGGGAAATCTAGCCTGCAAAAGGTGGGGATTTAGACATTTCCTGGAGGGAGTGGAAAAATAATTTATCATAGATCAGAGAAGATAGTAATAATTGCTATAAAGTTAAATGTAATTTATGGAACATAAGTTTTACAGTTTTTTGTTGTGGGCTATTAGGTACAAGGAAGAGCGACAATATGGAAGAACATACTGAAAAATCAGTTTTTACCCTCCTAAGGACTAAACTAACTTTTCTAGGCTGGTGGGGGATACAGGAACTCATTGCTCCTTATACGTCCTTTACATGATATTGCAAGGTGTTCTTATGCTATGTAAGGCATTGAAATTAAAATAGTCTTATCTGTTATGTACTAAAGCTTATATTCATTGAATGATAGGTTGCAATAAAGAACTTTGATGCATGTAGTTCTAACAGCATCTCAGGGAAAAGAAAGAAAAACTGACAATTTACATCATTGCCCTAGCCTGGATCTTAAATACATGGTTATGGAATTCTTCTCCACAGCCCTTTGGTCAAGCCAGCTTCTCTGGAAAAGGTACACTACAGTAGAAACTTCAAGTGCTCTTCTCAATGATAAATGATAGCAGGAGGAGAGCTGTGGGTTATTTTGGCTAGAACTTTGTATTCTGAGATACATTTGTGTGCATCTGACCTTAGAAATTGGACTAATTCTTTGACACCTCTGTTTGTTAGAGATATGAGTATGTCATGCTCATCTAGCCTCACAATGAGCTGTTGGTTATTGACTGTGGAATCTAAGCTTCCTGTTAAAAATGCTTTTGATGGCACATAAAGGAAGCCTTTTAGATTAGAAATATGCAAAATGGATAATTTTTGTCAAATAGTGACAACTAGATAATAGCTGGTGCATTATTGGTCACAGCTCTGCCTTCAAATATTGGTTTCATATGAAAATTAGGTTGCAGAAAATGTGGGGTTTTTTTGTTTTCAGTTTTGTTTTGAGCTGGTAAATTTGTCTTGTAACCTTTTTCACTTAACTCTTTAAGGCATTAATAGGGCTGTCTCTTTTCAGAAATGGAAAAAATTGAATGGTGGTTGTAAGGCCTGGTTAAAGACAGTGTAAAGGATTTGTGAAAAATTAAGTATTTTGATGCAATACTTAAGGATAGAACCTGCTTTGATGATGTGACCTTCTTGTGGGGTGACTCATTCCAAAAGTGCTGTGTCTCTCTACCTTGAGCCTGCAGCACATCTCTGGTACCCTGCAGATTGCTGTTCCAGGGAGTTCAGGAATTATATTGTCTCTGTCAGGCAAGCCCTACCTGAATTCTATTACCCCATTTTCAGTTTGCTCAGGTATCACAATATGAATGTAGATTAAGATTTCAGTGCTATTTCTTTGCTAAATGACGCCTCACATATTTACTTTTCAGAGCTTGTATCAGCAAGATGTTACAACGCTTGAGAACTTCTGCAGTGCTGACAGTAGCAACAATACTCTTCCTGTAGCATCCATATCTCCCCAATAATACATCTAACATTTGTTTTTACACTGTTGTGATAGATGAAAATAGCTGTGTGTGCGCTCTCAGATAGGTACCAGGTGAATCGTTAGGGTGGAAGGAGTGTGAAGTGTGTTAGGGGAGAGCCCCTGAGGCAGTGTTGGGGCAGAAAGGCTGAAAGCAGGGTTTGACTGGTGAGCTGCAGCTCAGGCAGAGGATCAGCTGCTGGGCAGGACTCTAAAAACAGGATGAACTTGAGGACACTTAGCTGGTGTTTGCTCCAGTGCATTCAGTTAATTGAAACAAAAGCTGGAAGCTACACTGGAAAGACAATAGCTGGAAAAGGGCTCTTTGTTAATACTTATTTCTAGCTATCTTCCACAGATCACAAAATGTTTTTCCACTTAGCGAGTTAACTATCCGTGACTATACAGAACTATATTCCAGGCTTTCAGACATTCCAAGAGGAGTAGGCATCTGAAGCCTGGCCCTCACAATGTCTGAGGCTGTGGGATGTAAGGAACATCACCTCAGTTAGTCTATGGCATTTTTGTGTTATGAATGTCTGTTGTTCTGATGGCTATTTCATCTGACGTGAACAAAAGGCAAGAGGAAAGTTGCCATGAATGTTAAGTTGAACTCACAAGAGCAAGAAATTACTTACTCAGGACAGATGTGTCTTACTGAATATCTCTGTAGACTGGAGCATTTTGCATTTAGCAATGCTACCTTGTAGTTTGGGGATCTTTGGAGATGCTCACTGTCTTTGTATAAAGTCTACTGAGCTGTTTGTATTGGGTGTTCATGGCATAAGAATCTGAGGCTTTCCATTTGAGTTTCCTTGACTTTGTGATATGGCATTCAGAATGCTATTTAAGCACTTTTATTTGCAAGGTTTTTTTGTTCTTTCAAAGGCTAGGGTTTTATGCCTTAGAAACTGAAGGTAAAATAATAAGGTAATTATATCCAAAGCTGTTTTCTTAAGCTACTTTAAGTAGAAAAATTAAACTACTTAATTGCTTTGCATTCCTTGGCTTCTTTGCAATGATCTGTAGCAGTCAACAAAGCAGATTGAAGCGGAAAAGGATTTTACTTTTGTAATGTACTTGTAGTGTAACCTTGCAGTAAGCTAATAAAAAAAACTAATTGAAAACTGAAATCTAGAGAAGTTTCTATGCAGTTACTATTTTTCATTTAAAATGGTGTAGATTTATATCTTGTATAGAAGTATTGAAGAATGTTCTGAGGGTTTGTTTTTCTGGTTTGTGGTGAATTCTATGGTCTTGTAACAAGAAAAATGAAGATTTATGCTTTTATCCTGAAACAGAATATGGTAATGTTTTAAGAAGGAAAAAGGTGTTCTCACTTTGATAGGAACAAAACATTTGTAGGAAAGAGCCTTTTATTCTTCCTTCCATGTAAGAGCTGCATATACAGGTGAAAAACAATGGAATAGAGGGCGTTGCAGTCAGTCGTTTGGGAGTTGGGTGCACTTGTGGGTTGTGATAAACTTTTCTTATTGCTTTATGGAAAGACACTGCTCTACATTTCTCATGCTTTGTCTTCCTTTCAACAGTGTTTGTTGCTATTCCAGATAGAGTTATCATAATAGAACTTCAGATGAAAAAAATTGCAAATTCTGCTATAGGTCTAAAGAAAAACATCTCTACAAAGAAAGATGAAAAAGTCCAAGTAGCTTGCAAGTAGCTCTAAAGGGTTATACCTAAATGTTTATACTTATTTGTCATACATTACCCTGTGACTGAGTGTAAGTTCTATTGACCTTTAGGAGTGAAGTTTTTCACTTCAACTTTTTCAGTTTTGTAGTATTTGCCTCCTTCTGATTGTTAATGAGGAATAATTCTTCTAATGCATTTAGAGCTGGCAAAGGTCAAGCTTAAGGCAGATATCAGATGTCCTCTAACACAATTGTCTATTATAGTAAGGGTATGTTGTGAAGGAAAAAGATGCTTCACTTTTTTCTTGGCATCAGGTAGAATTTGTAGCTGAACAGTCTATGACACAGGATTGCCACCCATGCTAACCAGGAGAGCAGGTATTGCTTGATTTGCCCTTTCTGTTTCTCCAGCAGATTCTTCTCATCTGAGACCTTTTGTAAGGGTACAATATTCTACAAATAAAACTCCTGTAATGTTTTCATTTTCAGAGTAAGACTAGCATAACTAAGCAGCCCCTCAATGAGTTGATGGTTTTATTGTTTGGTTACTTCAAAGCTTGTCTTCTTTTTCTTAGTACAAGATATATGCAACAGAATTCAACTTAGTAGATTCTTCAGTTTTCTAAAAAACCCCTGGTCCAGGCCACACACAAACTGCAAGTGCAGCCTGACAAATTAAGCTAAAAGATTTGGTTTGTAGAATTCATTCTGGAGGTAATGTACTAAATTAATATGAAATATTTGCCAAGTATTTATTTGGGGAGGAGGAATGGATATGACTTTTCTCCCTGTATAAATAAAAATGCCAGTCCCACATAATGGCACAATGTTACAGTTCTTACATGGCAGTTTGACCAATCTGTTCATGGTTTTACCTTACATCTTGAATGGGTTCTTACCACTGTAAAATGCCAATAATTTATGCTGTACATGATTAAATTACTGCCCTAGAAGTAAATTTCTCTAGGGCTACATCCTGCAGGTTTCTAGAGATGCTGATTTAAAGTGTTTGCATGCCCAGACTAAATAGAAACCTTTCTTTAAGAAGTTTTTGAGACCTTTGCCAGTGATAACAAGGAGTGGATGATAGGGAGTAGTCCAGGAGGGCAAACAGAAATGATGTTTAGCATCTGGATTCTAAAGGAGAAGGAATAAGCTCTATTAGGAGACATTTTGTTTCAGGAAAGACAACACCAATTGCCAAAGTCTCCCACATTTTTCTCTTGTCCCAAAAAAAGAAATTCATGCAATAATGTGTCCTAGGAGGACAATGCAACCATGCAACTCAACTGTCTGTTTTGACTGGAATAACTAGCATATTTCATTGCGTGAAAAATTTGGTTTAGAGTGAATTTAGAAATTTCTGAATCCATTATGGTGCTGGTAGCAGATCTTTTCTGTTATTGAAATTCTGTCATTTCCTTCCACCAAAGAATTATCAAAGACAGGTGTCCTTTATTCATATCATATGTATGAATTATTTTCAAGAAAAAAAAAGGGATTATTTCTGTAAGAAAAATCTGCCTTGGGGGGATATTTATTTCCCTTTATCATTTGCTGTACTTTCTTTCCTCCCCCACAGTTCATTAGATTCTCATGATCTATGTGTTGTTTTCATGACATTTTGATGTACTCTGATACTCTGAAAAATCTCAGGCTTCTGTTAGAAGCATGACACGATGGCAGTTTGATCAATCTTCTCCAATTCCCTTAATACTTCCCCCTAGTCTCTTGATTCTCTTGATTTGGATTATAGCTGTCAAGAAGATAACCTGGAGAACAGAGAAAAGTTTTTGGGTTGGTTTGTTGCAAGTTTTAAGTTAAGAAAATAATAATAAATATTGACATCTTTATGTTACTCATTTAAAAACCTAAAAATAATTAATCTCATATTTTTTTTTTCAAGTTACAAAGAACTGGAATCTGAGCAGGGCACTTGCCCATACCCAGAAAGAATTGTCTGTATTTAGTTTGGTTTTGTACTGAAGCAGAGCTATTCCTTCTTTGTGCTCTAGTGATCTCTACTTCTGAGAGTCCAATATAGTAAAATATGCCAAAAAAAGTAGGGGGGGGGGAATCAAACCACAGTTTGATATATCAGGGAATGCTATAGGGCATGAATATTTTCTCAGAACTTTATTAACTAAAATCAATTAATTGTGCTGCTTTTCCCAGCAATCTTCTTCAAAGGAGACATTTCTTGTATGCCTTCTTTTCCCTTGCTGTTGGACATTGGCTTTGTCTTTTTACTGGGATACAGAGATTTTTAGCAAGTCTAATACTTGTTTCAAAAGGGACAAGTCTATATTATTTGAGGACAAAAACAATTTTGCTGGCTCCAAATCTTGTTTGTAGCAACAGGACACAGTATTATAAGTGATAGTTCCAACCATGAAAAGCAAACATAGTTTAGATTATTCTGTGACAGCACAGCATACATCAATTGATTAATTGTTTAAGCATGAGTAGAATTAGTCCTCTTGTTGAACTACCATATTCTGTTTTCTCCACCTGTGGGCTGGCAGAAGATTTTTCTCCTCATTTGGGACTTAGTGATGTAGAAAAATCACATTAGCCAGACACCAGTTACTTATTGCTGTATCATGCCTGATTGATGGGGGTTATTTTACTGTCATCAGATTAGAGATTAGGGGAGATAAATTAGAGGCAGAGGAGCTCTCTTGTTGTGGTGTTGTGTGCCTGAAACCACCCTTAGGAGGATAATGAGGTTAATGCACAGCAAGGTACAATGGTAACTTAGCAATTCCTTTAAAAGCCCCTGCTACTTCTTTGCTGTGAATTCATAATGGCAGTGTTATGCCAGCTCCCAGAGACAGGTAAGCAACTTTTAACTGACCAGCAGCTGGGAGGTGGTACCTCCTAGAACAAACATGTGGATGGGTTTCATTTCAGCAGGTGGTGGTTATCCAGAGCAGCTCTCATCCTGCAGGCTTGCAGGAGATTGCCAGCACAAAAGAGAATGTGAACTTTGCCTGCTGAAGGCCTATCAAACAGCTCAGGGAAGGCTGTGAAGTATATCTACAGGCAGGCTCACTGAGCACATAATCCAATTTGCTTATTTTCTGCTCACTTTGTACCACCCCATCGTCCTGCTGAACTGCTGCTGGAGTTCATCTGTACCCCACTGTACTTGACTTTCTCTGAGGATTTCCTGCAGTGGAAGTGCTGTAACAACTGCCCCTGACTTCAAAAGATGCTGCATGGGCTTGGAAAGGGCTCAGATAAGAGAGGACTCAGTATTTTAACTCCCAGTGACATTTTCTGTGCACATTTGGGAAGTGACTTGCAGTAGGACTTGGGCTTTTTGGAGTACATTTGGTTGATAGCTGTTGGTCAAAAAAGTTATTAGGAATTTTCAGACTTGTTGGGCATCATCACACTAAGATGAATGTGGGACATATTTTTTCCATGGTAAAAGTAGTGTGTAATTCTGCATTTCTGAAAGATAATCCTTTTGCTGAATATTGGAATGTGCAGACTTTCTCTCTCATTGCCTGTTTCTTGAAGTTTGGAAGCTGTGCAAATACTGTGACTGGTGAATGTAATTTGAGCTGTAGGAAAAAAGTCTTCTATTTTAAGACTAGGACACTAAGAATTGAATAATTCAAATGATAAAATATTAAGTAGTGTTTTGCAGACAGTGAAACAATGCTCTAAAATAAATGCATAGACTTGCATGGAATTTGGGGAACATAAGAAGACATCTTAGAAATTCCTACTAGTAGGTGCAGTTTGTGTGTAAAAATCACAGCATACAGCTCTGTTCAAGTTAAATGTGACTTTAATCAGTTTCACAGTGGTGGAAAATGTAATTCAAATTAGGGTTTATATATGGTGCAATTGGTTTGCAAGGAATATCCAGTCTATTGTGCAATCATGTAATGGAAAGGGTCACAACCTCATCAGTGCTTTGGGCTTTTGTTGTATTTCAAGGCATTTTGCACTCTGAGATGTAGTAGATTTTAGCATGAGGAAAGGCACTGACTTTCTCCTGTTGCCAAGAGGGAGAGACCTTTTTCTGAGTACATATTTTTGCCCAGGACCAGCCTTAAAGCACATTTTTGCTTGATTTCCATTTTGTGACATAATTTATCTGCTTTAATAGTCAAGCCACTCAAATATAATAATGTAAAGAGAAGGGTGCAATTTAAGGAATAAAATATTTAGTAATAAAATATCATTAAATGATCAGCTGTGTTGTGCAAATACTGTATTAATATTTCTTTATGATGAGATTTTTATTTTCACAAAAAATTGCTTTGCTAGGAAATAGTTGAATCTCTGTAAATAGTCTATAGTGTTTACTTGAATTTATTTTTAGTCTTAAATGTTTTTTAAATAGTTTTGTTTATATTCTTTACCTTTCATAGGAATGGGAAGAGCAGAGTTGTTTTGTTTCCAGTCTGCAGACACATCTAGAATGAGGAAAGAAGTCCAATCAGATTATTTAAAATATTAAGTATTCAGTGCTGCTGCCAACAAAATTAAGGGCCAAAGTTCTTGTGTATTAACCTCATCTTGCAGTGTTTGAACTGCGAATAATTAATGCAATTTTTTAATGTTGGTTTCTTGCTGTTGTTTTTTTTTAATGGCAAAAACTCCTTTTCTATTAGCATATATTGATCACCAGATTTTATAAAAAGGTAAAATTCATCCTTTTATTCCACCAATGCACCTGGGTTTTTTTTTATATTATTAGAAACGTCACTGGACACTTTTAGCTGTCATAAATTCATAAATTAAATGCAGAAATGTTACAGAGCAATTTTCACTTGGACAGTCAACCACAAGTTCAGAGAGAATTGCCAGATGTTTTTGTCTTGCCCTTATCTTTAATCTGTAGTGCTTTCAATACATACAACTGAAGATCCAAAGAAGTTGACTCCTCTGTGTGTTCACACTTTATTTTCCAAAGGATTTTTCTCCTGCTTGTTCTGCTGCTCCACAATTGGACAGCACTCTGGAGGACAGTCTCATTATCTAAAATCTGGTGCAGAACACAAAATCAAACTCAGAGCTGTGGTGAAAATACACATCCAGGAATACACTTTGTCCTAGCTAATAACAAATTCTTAATATAATGTGATAGAATAATATTAGTCAATTTACTGCAACCTGTCCTCTTAAATCAGATTTGGTCTTAAAGGTCAGCTTTCTATAGCACTAAACTCTCCCAGCTCTTAGAAGCAATTAGTGATACACAGCAAGTTTAATTAAAAACCCAATGCAACTGAGCCTATCAACTTCCAAACACTTCAAATAATTTTAATTATATGAAAGCTGGCATTTTTTTTCTTCTGCCGAGTGTCTGTTACTCCCTTTCCTATGATTTTGTATGTATTATGAATTAAAGAAGGAGGAAAATGATGCCTCATTGCCACTGGATGTTTTTTTCCTGATCAGAAGTAGAAGATAACACATTGCTAGGTCTGTTTCTTTAATACAAGCCAAGATGTAAAGGGAAAAAATAAACAATGATATTTATATTCATAAAATAATTTAGAGATGTCTATCTTATTTTCTGTTCTAAATGTACCCCTTAAAAATTAAGGAGAAAATGTTTGGGTTTTTTTTCAGGCTCCTGTTTCTAAAACAAATCTGAGATTTTGGGCCTTTTTATTAGCAGAATGTTTCTGCTTTTGTTCTGATCATGTTCATGTTTGGTAGAGCTGGCTGAATGATTGGCTTTTTTGATAGAATGAGGTAGTTTGGAAAAGTCTTATCCATCTATGGATCAATACAAGCTTCTTATTTCCTTCTAGATGTTTTATTAATGTTTCCTAGCCAAGGACTTCAAAGTAATTGTAACTTAAGCTGCTGACTTGCAACTGTGGTCTTTTTTTATTCTGGAATTTTCTCTTTTCTCAAATGGGAATAATTTTGCAGCAAAATAAATCTCCTCTTTCTGAAAACAGCTGTTTAAACTTGTGATTCTGGACACTTTGTGTCTTTTTTGCTATACTTCAGTTAAATGTGAAAAGTTTGGGGTTTTTTTGGAAATGAATACACGGATTTAAGCAGCATTTTTGACTGCTATTGATGTTACTTTCTTCAAGCTTGAAACTTGAAAGCCTCTCTGTTTCTCATGTTCCCTTTCCCCCCTATTATTATTTTTATAATGCTTTTTTCTCTTTGCCACATAAGAAAAATAAACAGACAACAGAACCTCTGTGTTCTGCTGCTCATATGCTGAACACATAGGCTTTATGCATTGCAAGTAGGACATGAAATCCAGCTGGTGTTGATTTCAAAAAGGAGACACTAATCAACCATCCTCTTTAATAAAATGGCACAAGAACCCTCCCAGTTGTATTGACACTGAAGATGTCCCCAAAACAACAAAACTGCAATAAGATGGTAAAAATAGCTGTGGCTTTACAAATGTGCATTTTAAATGCATAAATTTTGAATAATTGCATCTTCTTTGGTGTTGTGTAGTACAGCAAGATCCAGGATAAAGAACACAGATGCAGTGATACGTGATGTTAGTTCCTAGATTCAGGTTCACAAACACTGCTATGATTTGTTTGTTATGGAAATCCCACTAACCTGCAGTGTTTCTTCTCTTGCTTTCCTTTGTTATATTGTAAGGTTGTGACTTCAAAAACTTGTACTACAGAATGTATGAGAAACAGCAATGGGAAGCAATAATGAAATTGTAGGGTAGATGCTAAGTGGTCTTCACTGCCTGATTCCAGAACTTGCCTTAGGACAGGGTTGGGTATGGCATAAAAGGCAAGATTAGTACAGGGAAAACCATAAAGGTAGGCTGATATTCTCATCTCACATGCACCTCTCTTTTTAATGAGATGGATTAACAATTGTCAGGGAGGGGAATATGATCTTAATTTGCTGCAGAAGTTGAGATCTTTCCTTGAGTAATCTCTGATAAACCATGAGTCAAGTGTATCCTTTTAAATCCAATGTGGTTTCTTGTCTCTTCTCTTTAGTTTGTCTAGTACTTCATGTCATTACTTCCTCTTCCTTTTCCTACCTGTTTATTTCTTCGAAGTACCTTCTACTCTTTATTTTTATATACCTATTTTCATAAAATTCCTTTCTTTCCACAATTTTGGATGTGTGTGGTTGTTAGACTGCATTTATTGCTGGCAGAGTGATTTTAGTTTTTTTGCTGTCAGCTGTGAACAAAGGCAAGAGGCTTCCTCTACCTAGTCTATTTGCTGACATATGGCATAACCAGATTTCAGACTGCAAGAGTGCAACCAGACATGGCAACAAGTGGCACAAAGAAAAGGATATTTCTGCTCCAACTTCAGCAAGAGCAAGGATTTTGGTTTTTGATGCTTTTTGCTTATTGTTTCCTCATTTCTGGATGTATTTTTTAAGTTGCAATTTGGGTTTAAAAATCCCAAATACCTACATGAGTTAACTTTTGGTTTAATCTGGCTAGTTAACTCTTGCTATATTTCTACAGAACTGTGAAGTTATAAACCAAAAATGCTATCAATTTTTATGTTAATTTTCATTTAATATGAGAAAGAGATTTATTATTCAAGTCCCAAATTTCTTTTTGCAACTTTATCTCTTTGGAGGTGCTGAATCATTCTTTTGAAGTTACAGTGGATGCTTGCTAGATTTCAAAGAAGATAATAAAGAATGTTAAAATTTGCTTTAAAAATACAATTTATATGCTAGGAGTTCTCTAAAATAAGTATGACTGACTGTGGGTGTACATTGAGAAACAGTTTTTCTAAGGAGAAAAGAACTAATTAAATCCTCCAAAATGTCATATTAATGATTAGAAAAGGTTTTTGTTTGAAAAGAACAAAGGCAGAAATGGTAGAAAGTGAGCTATTCAGAGATTAATTTATGGTTTTAAACCTAAAAATAATAATCAAAAAGCTGTGTCCCCCTCATTTGAATAGATAACTTATATCATTGACTTTGCAGTTAATACCAAGAA
Organism: Chaetops frenatus; assembly: GCA_013400775.1. Classification (NCBI taxonomy): domain Eukaryota; kingdom Metazoa; phylum Chordata; class Aves; order Passeriformes; family Picathartidae; genus Chaetops; species Chaetops frenatus. Next base: position 254,328 of record VZTR01001698.1, on the reverse strand, counting down.
ATTTGTTCATTTGCATTTCATGTAGAGAAGCCAACCCTGCATTCCTTAGGCATCTGTTTAAACAAAGGGTGATATCAGATCAAGGGCAAAGCTAAAACTGGAGTAATTTGCTTTACAGGGAAGAGGTAAATAAATATCCCACTGTACAGTGTGATTGCAACATATGACTTCTGTCAACCTACAGCTGATTTAAACAGCTCCTGAAATCTGAATCTGTTTCTTGTCTCTCTCAGTTGCAGGTTGCTCTCTTTAGTTGTCCTAATCAGTCATTTTTAAGACCCTGCTGTCAAACAGGCACGTTGAAACAGAAAAACTGAACCCTGTACTTCTAAGGTGGTTTTTTTTAACATACAAAATGTGCATTTAAACTTGTAAAGAGGCCACACAAGCAGCTCAGCAGAGGAGAAGGTAAGAAAATAAGTTTTTAAGGATGAAGAACAGTGATCCTATAAAATGACTTTTGCAATCAGGGATTATTTTAGGAATTGCATTGTCTTCTTCAATCCTCTGTGCCTACCTTAAATTTCAGCCAAGCAGCTTTTAATGGGGGAGTTTTGCTGGTTTTTGTTTCCTTTCAGTTCTCACATGAATACAGGGGAAATGTATCCATGTGGAATGTGTTTCAGTATTATTTACAATAACTAATCCCAAGCATGCAATATTTCCAGCTAATGAGCAATATGGATTAAAGGCAGATGTTTACTGAAACCATGAATTTGGCACTCATCTCATAGCAACGTTTAATCTGTGCTGTATGTTTGCTTCTTGGTGTGTTGGTTGCCAAGTGGTTGCAGTTCTCTTGTGTTGTAGTTTAAATTCTAAAAAAGGGGCCTCCATCTTGGAATTGTAGAATCACAGAATACCCTGGGTGGGAATGGACCCATGAGGATCACCAAAATCCAGCTCCCCAAAAAATCCCATCATTTACCCAACAGCATTGCCCAAAGGTTTCTGGAACTCTGTCAGCCTTGGTGCTGCGACCATGTTCCTGGGAAACCTGTCCAGTGCCCAACCGTGCTCTGGGGGAAGAACCTTCTACTAATATTGAATCTAAAACTTCCCTGAAACTTTGTGCCCTTCAGACACACAGGAAAGAAAAACTGGTGGTGCTGATCAGTGTTTCATGCATTTAGCAGAGAATGTGAGGAGGTCTGATATCCAGAAGCTGCTTGAGGCTGAAACTCAGCTGAAATCAGATTCTGGATAAATCTGGACACTTGTAAAACAGCAGCAGGGAGCTGGCAAGGTGAACTTCAGAACAAGTTGAGCTCTTCTGTTGCCACACTTTAATGATGTTCAGCACTAGGCTCCTCCAGCAAATAGAGAAGCAGGTGTATGTGTCTCTCCTTGGAACAAAGAGGTCCTGGGGGACAGTCAGAAATTGGTCTGACTGCTTATTTTCATCTGGCCATGCATGAATTTCTCTGGTGCTGTGAACTCCTCTCAGAACTTAAGTCTAGTCAGTGTTGGATGCTGAGAAATTGGTTTGTGTTGTGCTGTACAAATATAAGACAGAGGGGATCCCCAAGCAAACAAGATAGGTAGCAGAAAGCACTAAAGGTCAATATTTAATTATTTCTAATAGAAGAATAGAAAGGAAAATAAAAATAAAAAGAATGTGAGACCAGAAACAAACTGAAGCAGAAATAACCAACACTGGTTTCAGCTGAACAATAAGCAAAACTAGGATATGAAAAGAAAAAAAAAAAGAAAAACATAGAGGTATTGACACAACAAGAATTATTTGGAATTATTTTAAGTTAGAGACAAAAGGAGAAAGATATATGATTAGAGGAAGCTAAGAGAAAATACACCTCCAGAGAAGCTTGTTTTTGTCTGATGACATTGGTATTGTCCTGGCAGACATCCTTTAGCTTTGTTAAGATAGAGAAGAGGTTGCAGTGGGATGGTAGGAGGATTTCAGGAGCATTGCTGCTTTGTGTTGCTAATATTAGCTATATACTAATCTAAAATTACTTGCTATATGGGTACATTAGTTTTCTTGAATATCAAAAGCTGAAAGACTCTGAAAAAGAGATCAGAGAAAGATTAAATATACTCAATTGTCTGCTTTTTTTTTCTACAGCTAAGACACTCTTTAGAAAAGCTGAGTGACAGAGGAAAGGAGATTGATGGACATTTTACTCTTTTGGTGTTTTCTTTGTGAACTTTACTCCTAGTTTTGTTACTGAGGCTACCTTTTGCTTGGTGGAACAAATATGTTGTTTACTTGCTTACTGACACGGGTGGGATGGGCTACCCAGAGGGAGGCATTGAAATGAGCAGTGAACACCAGAGAGCCATTCCACCCACCCGTGTGGGAGTGTGCAAGCACATGTTTGTTACTCAGCTCTAAGGATCAATTACTGAGCTGATAATGGGAAGCATTAGCATGCAAAAACATAATTTATTCCCTATGCATTACCTAGCAAGAAGCGAGTGGTTGGAGAACTATCATTGCAGAAGGCTAATGACTGATTACTGATGTCATAATTAAAGTGAAAGACTTTTTTTCCTTTTGTGCCCTTAGATGAAGGGAGGCTAGGAGGTGCAGCACCCAGAACAGCACATCCCTGCTGCCCTTGGGATGGTTATAAAATCCAGCTCTGATTTGCCCAGCCACACTTTGCACTGCCATAGTTCTGTGAACTCTTTGCTCTTTATTCAACAGAAAAGCACCCATGACTTTTTTTGAAAGCAATATAATAATAACAGAAATCTTTACAAATTAGAGCAGTCATTGCTTTCAAAGGGATGCTTAGACTCCACTCTGAGGTGTGCTGAATGTTAAATAGTCACTAGGGGGATATAGGAATTCTGGATAAGTTAGGGCTCATCTTGAATGAGTTTTTATAACAGCATTAAAATGCTGCTTCATCAACAGCCATTTCTGAACTTTACCTGAAGGTATTGCACTCTGTGTAATATAAACTTAAATACACTCTCCTTGGCATTTCTTTTGAAAGCTCAGCTGGGTTTTTTGCCTGAGCAGTTTCAGATTAGTTTTAAGCAATAGATCTTTCAGAGATAGTCTCACATATGGCCCAAATTCTGGGAAATGTTTACTCCTTTAACTTGTCATTCTTTTGTTTTAATGAAAAGCATCTGAAGGTCATTGTCATGAGCAGAACTTGAGCTAAAATGCTAACTGCATCTGGTAAAGGGATGCCAGTTTTCAACCTCAACTTTGTGGCACATGGACAGTGCTGACCAAAGGATTGCCTTGTCCATTACTGAAGGCATGAAAGATTTGAGTGTAGTTCTGCAAAAGTAACAATGACAAGATAATGGAGTTCAGCACAGTACCAGTCAGAGATGGATTTGTAGGTATGTTTTGGTGTTTTCTGGATTGCACAAGCTATTCACACCTGTTATTCAGTTTTATAGAATGCACTGAATTTTGCCTGCAACATGAAAGTCCATTTGCAAGCTATATACAGGCTCAGCTGCTTTTCATTCTAAAGCATAAAAAAGAAGGATTACTATTAAAGGACAAACCCAGGAAAAATGATGTGAGATACTTACCAAGAAAATGTAAGGAAAGTATGGGTTTGAAATGTTTGGTGAAGAATAACACAAAACTTTCATGGTCTGATAGCTATGGGAATGTGAGAATTCCTGTCTGGTGAAAGCAATGAACATTTCTGAATGTGTTTATAAATCACATGTATCAGTTTCGAACTAAGGAATAATTCTATTGGTCATTTCTCACTCCTGTAATTCAAAAGGAGTACCTAAGAAACCTAGAGGAAAAGGTGGAAGTTGATTGAAATGTCTGAGCAAGCCTGTTCCAAGGCTGTATCTGCAGATGCTAGCTCAGGGGGTTGGCTTCCACTAAAGGGTGTGATGTTCTGTTCTCCTTGCTTGAAGGCAATGGTTTATGTTTGGGATTCTGGGACATCTATATCAGAGTCTGGAAGTTAGCAATCCCAAACTCCAAAGTGATGCTTCCTTATGTTATTTTACCTAAAAAACAAAATTCATTGTCTGAAATTTACTGAGGATTCTTAGATGGCACTGCTACTGGCAGATATTAATGCTACTCTCTATTTCTAGACAGATCTATTCCAGAACAGAGACAGTACATAAAAATATTTACAGTGCTAAACTTTTGTGAATAACATGTTTTCTGTGACAGATAAGTAAGCAAGAAATGTCATGATTTTGACTAATGATGAGGGCAGTGGGCTTAAAAATGATGGTACAGCTGACTACAAGGGAAGCAGGTTCATTTCTGCAGCACACAAATAATGCTGATGATTCCTTACACTCCAAACTGTCAGCTGCAAGCTAGTTCTAACTGGATGTTTATTCTTTTTCCTACAGATCACAAAAACATGGTGTATATTGGGGCTTTTTTTTTTTTTTTTTTTTTTTTTTT
>VZTR01001698.1:153176-249685 GCA_013400775.1 Chaetops frenatus | reverse complement strand
TTTTTTTTTTTTTTTTTTTTGCAGCATTAGGGTATTTGTTTCAATATTAATCCCATGCTGCCTTCAGTTTTCATAGCCTTCCTCTAGCCTTTCAACAGTAATGCCATATTTATTTTCTTGTAACTTTTCAGTTATACATGAGAAGTAATCCAAAGGTTTTCAATGTGCATATTAAATGCATGCAGCACTTCTATTGTCCATCACAAAGGCTGTGATTTGTATCTAACATGAATAAGTACAACTCAGCCTTAACTTCACATGCATCTACATCCAGCCTTCAGTAAAGCAGAATTAAGTATTGCATAAGGAAAAGAAAGGGAGGTTTGGATTATGACATATGTATATAAAATATTGATTTGGTCTGATTAAAAGCTTCAAATAATGTTTGTTTTTTGAGGCCTTGCCCTAGTGTATTTTACTCAATTTTGAGGATTTTACTTTCCAATCTACCTGTTAATAGATGCTGTAGTGTTGATGTCAAGGGCTTAGATTTTCTTCCAGATCTCCTTCTAACATTTCACCAATGAGAATCCCTGAAAGCATAGGCTTTCTACTTGGAGGTTTTACTCTTGTAAAATATTTTATTAATATATTGCTCTCTTTGAAGTCCACAGGAAAAATCCTTGTGAGTTCCATGGGAGATAATTTGAAACTTTTCTTTGGTTTATACACCCTTGAGTAAATTTTTGTTGCTTTTTTTTTTTTCCAAATCCTGTAGGTGTTTTTACAAACTTAAGTCCATGTGCAGTGTAGAGAAGAGTAATGGTTTCTTTGATTCTTTCTGTCATGAGCCAGTGGCATGGTTAGTTTTCTAGGCCTTCTTAGTGTTCTAGGGTTTTGTCATAGAGTAAGCAACTTAGACTATTCAGATAATTTCAGAAGTAGATGTTCTACCACATTTCAAAGGATAACTGGCTCAGAAAAACAAAACAAAATAAGCATTTCCTATTCTTGTTCTCTGCAAGATATATTAGCCTTTCGTTTTTAATAAAAATTCTCTATTGCTTCTTCCTTTACTCAAAATTTAGAATGCCCAATATCACTTTGTTGATGGGAGGTTTATAACCAGCATTAGTCTGTGAGAATTTCTACATGGAATATTGCTTCTCTATTCTGGAAATATTTTATAGGTGTAACCACAACACTTTTAATGTCACAGACTCCCAGAAAAAGCTTCAGGGATACAGGGTCTGACAGCCTTTGGGGTGAAAACTCTGGTAGCTATGACATAAAACACCTTCTTTATATGCCTTGCTGTTACACAGGCATCACCAGCTCAGGTTTGCAATGAGCAGCAGTAAATCAGTCACCAGCACCTGCACACTTGAGCATTGTCAGCAGCTTGTTTTTCTCATCCATTTAGTACTGGTTTCCTCAGGCCCTGAATGGACTCTAACAACTCAGTAGTTGAGACATCTGGATAAAATTGTGTAGCCTATGGCACCAAATCAAAATAATGTAATAGTTCTTTCTGCTCTTTACAAAGATGGGGAAAAAAGAGTAACAGCATAACAAGCAGAAAAAACTATCAAATATCTGAAAATAATTTTTTAATAAATGGGAACATAAGAGAAACACAAGTAATATTGTGCTTTTAAGTGAATAACCCTCCGCATCTTTGAAACATGACTGCATTCTCAGTTAATAAAGCTAGAACAGACATGTACTCATGTTTCCCCTCTTTCCTGTCTCCATATCACATCTTCTAATGTATATAAGGCTTTGTCAGAAACCTTCTCCCAAAAGAGGTTTTTTATTTTGTCAAATCCAAGTGAAAATTCTGGTAATATGATGTTATACAGCTGTCTCAGAGACCAGCATCTGCTCTGGGGATCTGACCCAACAGTAGCCTTGTTATGTGCTTGGTTAAGCTTCTAGATAAGGCAAATAATTGGCAGTCTACTCAGGTGCTTCTGGTCTTTGCCATTTGTGATGCCTAAAATGATCACACTGCTAATGATGTCCTTCCCTTGACTGAAATACAGAGGCTTGTTGTTGTTGTTAGTCTCATAACATCATTAAGATCAATTTGTGCTTGTGATATCTGTTAACAATGTGTCAATTTACAGTTCTTTTGGCAAAGCAAGGAAAATTTTTAATGAGGATGTACATTGTATTACCATAACAACATTAAAGGAGCTAGAAATTAAATAGGAAATTGAGAATAACTTCCCTGACATTATTTCTTCATAAGAAGGACTGAATAAGGGATGTTTTGGTTTCTTGTTTCATGTCCTTGGGGCGTAATGTTATGTAGCTTTTGGTCTGTGAGAGGTGAGACAGTGCTCAGAAGGGTGGGGAAACTTCTCAGGTTTTGTAATTGCTGCAGTTCTTTCATCTTTGTTTTTTCTAGTAACTATTTCCTGGCAAATCAGTCCAAGTGATTGGTATTTATTCTTTGATATTGTCATATCTCTAGGTCTAAAAGAACTGCTTTTTTTTATCCTCTATGATCTCCGCCCAGTCATCACCATCTGTTTACATGACTGCCATTTACAGTCTCCTGAGAACAGCAACACCAGACCGTTCATGTAGGAGCCAGGGTGCAAGCCTGAGAGTGGAGAGGGACCTTTCACAAGGGCATGTAGGGCTGGGATAAAAGGGTATGGCTCCCAGCTGAAAGGGGCAGGTGTTGATTAGATACTAGGAGGGAATTCTAAAGCTTGTGAGACCCTGGAATAGATTGCCCAGAGAAACTGTGGCTGCTGCAGCCCTGGAAGTGTTCAAGGCCAGTCTGCCTGGGGCTTTGAGCACCCTGGCCTAGTGAAAGCTCTCTGCCCATGGCAGGGGATTGGAACTGGATCATCTTCAAGGTCCTTTCCAACTCAAACTGTCCTATGTGTCTCCAAAAGGAATTTTTTTTTTTTCCTCTGTGTATCCTCTTTTCATTTCTTGCGTGCCTGGTTCTTTGCTCAGCTTCTCTGCAGCACCCAAGTATGATAGTGCTGATAATGACCTGAATTTGTCCACTTGCCTTGTGGGGGTTCTAGACTACTGATTTGGTCATGATTTGGTTCTTTTTGCTCTCAGCCTTTTGCTTTATGGATCACACCCATTAAAAACCAACAGGAACAGGTATTAATGTGAGAGTTGAAATATTTTTGCTCTACTTTTCCTCTCAAATCATGTCCTCATTCCACCCTGATGTTGCTGCTGTTGATGGGGGAAAAAAACTGACCATAGAAGAAAGATGTCACATTTTCTTCTCTTCCCTTCAAATATTATGCATCAAATTGAAGTTGAAAATAGGTTTGCTCTACATTCCTTTTATTTAAGCATTTCAGTACAGATTATGTCAAAAATATATCACAGAAGAAATTGAAAGCTTCCTATGTACTGAGTATTTTTCTCTTGTGTTATAAAATGTCTCACTTTCATTAAGAAAAAATTTTGCATGCAGAAGGGATTTTGAAAAATGTCCTTTCCTGACTAATATATTCTATACATAGAATTTTATTGCATTTAAAATGTAAACTTGATTTTAGACAAAATCTGCCCTGGCTTCATCAAGCATACTTTACTTCAGAAAACCCTGCAAGTAAAAAAACCCATTCCTGCATAATATTTTATTTTTAGCTTCCTCTGGTGAAGAATCTGCTATGGTACCATTTTAAAGTGCCCTTTATTTTACTTGCTTTCTGCATCACCTTTGAAAAACTCATAAACGTGTATTTCAATAGCCGAAGTGTTTTCTCTTTGTCTAGAGTATGGTCTGCTTTGCAGATGACAGCTGAGCTTGTCTAATCAAACGAACATTGGTACACTTACTGAGCACTTGTTTATGATATGAATCAAAGAGTATCTTTGGATGGATGTTATGGAATGCCAAATAGATCAAGATGCTCCCTGACACTGCCATGAACTGCAGTTTTGCCTAAGGAAGCACCACATGAACGGCCTTGTTGCTTTGAAAAGCAGCCACACAAACATGAAGAATAAGAAATTGAAGCCTAAATGTTTTATTGCAATTTGAGTTTGAAATTTGTGCTAGACGAGTTTGTCTCTGTATCTCTGAGAAATTACTGAAAAGTAAGGTTCTGGGGAGCAGTTTACTTTTACTTTTCTTCAATGATTTAATACAATTCCTAGATTATCTCTCTTCCCATCCTCCCTGTCAGTGTTTTTGACAGGGACAAATGGCTGAGGAGAAGCATGCAATGCAGTTGTCAGCTCCAACAAGGTGCTGCACAAAGGTGTATGGGAATAGCTGTCAGTAGCAACAACAGTCAAAAAAAAAAAAAAAAAGTTTATTTCTGTTGGCCACTCATGCGTCATCTGTGAATGAAATGTGTTTTGCTCAGATTCATCAGATTTTCCTTCAACTGTCTTAATGTTATGGGAGACAGGTTTAGTAGGACTGTTTTTTCCTTGTTTGGGTTTTCTTTTTCCCACCTAAAGTAGTTAAGATTTAGTATTTGGATGCTGTAAACAATCCCTGGATTTTATGTTATTTAGAATTTAATGTTCATACAGTTTCCCAATTGTTTTCCATTTTCCTTCTTTCTCAGAATTTTCTATTTATATTTTGGAATTTAGCTTGTCACTTTCCTATTAAATTGTACGAATAACTCTGAAACCACGCAAAAAGTTAGCATTTGTTTCCTTTACTTGAGAGAATCAACTAAAGGAAAATTTCAGTAGTTTTGTGATGTCTAGAGCAGGCAAACTACTAATTGGCTTGGGTTTTGTGTACCTGTTTTGGAGTTTGATTGCTTTTGGTTTTTATTTTAGTAATGAATGGAAAAGGCAGCCACACTAATTAAATTTTTGCATCTTTCATATTTATGCATGTAATTATGTAGAGCTTAATGATTTAAAAAGCTGCCTGCTTCAGACTTCTACCCTTCATGTTTTTTTTCTATCGTGATTTTTCCACTCTGAACTGATAATTGCCACCCTTAACTGTTTTCCATCTTGCCTTTAAAACAAGAATACCCTTGCTGCAGACAAAATGCCTTTGCTTTGATTTCAGTGACATGTTTTGTTCTGTTCTCTAAATGGCCATTCTTGAGGTTTGTCTACTGATTAATGTAAAAAGAAAGGCATCTTTCCTGTGCTGTTAAGGAGAAATAATCAGGGAGAGGAATAATAGATGGGTTTCCTGCCTTTCTGCAGACACTGCATGTCCTCTTCTTGGCAGTAGTGTGGCAGATGGCCACCAGGAATAAAAGAAATATGGCAGACATGAATTCCTCGCCTTTCTACAGGGAACCCTTTGTACCTAACTTGCACATACCATGACTGTCATAAGAATATATTGGATTACACTGTTCTGGTGTTTCTAAAGCACATTCTAATGGGGATTGCACGCTACAGACCTTCGCCAAAGTCAGCGTGATCTCTACAGCGCATCTGTACCCTACCAAATTCACTGCAGCTTTAACCGAGACCAGGGCAAGTGCGCCTGTTGCCTTTTCCTTAGGAGATGCTTCCTTGAGGAATGTCGAGTTACTGAATGGCGTTCCTTACTTTCTCAACCGCTGCCTACTCTTCGCGCCTCCGTTCCCGCGGTCGCTGTTGCCCAGCCCTGGCCGTGCCGGCGGGAGGCAGGGGGAGCCCGGGAGCGGCGGCGGCGAGCCCGGCAGCAGGCGGGGTCCGCTCTGCCCGCCCGCCCTGACGTCAGGAAACTTTCGGGGCGGCCGTGGCCGGAGCGGGCGCCGGGAGCGGCGCGGAGCGGCAGCGGGACGGGGCTGCTCCATCCCCGCAGGTACGCGGCACCGAGGGGCCCCGAGCCCGGGGCAGCCCCTGCCCCGCAGTGCCGAGGGGCGACCCGAGGGAGGGGAGGGACGGGGGTCTTGGGCGCCTGTTGATCGCCGCGGCGGCAGCGCTGCCCCGGGCTCTGCCGGCGGCGGGGAACTTGGCAGGGGCGGGCGGGGGTACCGCGGTTCCTGCGCGGGGCTCCTCGCTGCCGCGGGTCCCGCCTCACCTGCGCGGCGGGGCCGCTCCCGCGGGGTCCGCGCTCCCCGGCCCGGGGGCCGCCGGCAGCGACTGCTGCTCAGCCCGGCTCCCGCACCCACACGGGGGGCTCGGACACCCGCGCGGGGCTTCTTGAATTTAAAGTAGCTGCGAATAATGAGATGCCTTTCATTCGGGGTTGGGTTTTTTGCCCGTAGTAAGTACAGTAAAGCCTTTATCCGAGGCGAGGTTTTGTTTTCCTCGGGAGGCTCCGCCGTGGCAGCCCGGCGGTGCTGGGCGGCAGCCGAGCTCGCTGCTGGGGCTGCTGAGCGCTCAGTTGTTGTACGAGGGAGGATCTTCGGCTCGTAACCAAACCCAAACCACCAAGTTAATTTTAACTCCGCGTGTGTCGGGAGGGTGGAGTGCTGGAGGAGTTTGCTGGATCATCGTGCGACTAGAGGGAAATCTGAGCAAGGACTTCAGCTCTGCCTTGGAGGCGGGGAGGGAGGTTCAGGGAGAAATTCTCAGTTTGAGAAGGTCTAAAAGTTGTACGACAATTAGAGGAACGTGTAAAAGTACGTTACTTGTTTAATTTCACAGTCCTTCTCATTTATTAGAGGGCATAAAGAGTCAATCAAAGGCCCGTAAAGGTTAATTGGGTTCTTCATACGAAGGAATTGGCCCCCTTCCGAAGAAATAGATTTCTCGGGTCTTTTTTTGAACTCAAGTCACTCATTATATTTCTAATTTAAATAGCAACTTTTTAACTTTTCGGTTCCTGTAGTTCCATCACAGTTGCAAGTTCTTAAAAAGTCATCTTTATGGAAAGAAAAAGTTATCGTAATTAAAAGGATGTTTCAAAACCCTTAACGAAGTGGAAAGCAACATATATGAAGGTGTAGAGATTCACATAAAATATTTTATCAGTATATTTGGTTTATTCAGTATAAACACAACTGTCTATGTTTATGTGAATACTTCTCCTTTTAGAAATTATTTTCTGTGATTTTTCTTTCCCTGTGTGTTGGACTAACATGTAAATTGAGTGGTACCTCTCAGTAGCTGTGGGGATAAGCAGTACTTCATAGTCACTTAGGGTGCTAATCAGAATAAGACAAAACAATTCGCCTGAAAGGAATATAATATCTTTTTGAAGGCAAAGCTTCTGCTTTAACGGTAAGTTTTGCCTGCTAGTTGTAGATTTACTTGGCTGATTTGTCATGCAGGAGTACATCAGGTACAACTTCAAATATTTGGAGATTATCCACATGAACTTAGAAACAAAAAACAGAGGGAAATAGTTTCATAATTATTGTCCATACAGTTTTCTGGGGCACATTTTAAGTGTATGAAAGTGTTATTGATTATAGATCTCGTTAAAGGCATATGTTTACATGAATGGCTTGAATCAAGAGAGTGATTCAGAGATTAAAAGCCTGGTATTATGGCACAGTGTTGAAGGATGCGAGGGAGAACTTTGGTTTATGCTTTCAGCAGAGCTACAGTGGCAGGAATATCAGTGAAAGGCGACTGGGAATAAACAGAAACAAGTACGACTCTGGTTGCCTGAGAAGTTAGGATGACGTGATTGGGTGTGTCTTGTGAGTGATGAGTACAGAAATTAAAATTATTGCAACAGTGAACTGTGATACAATGTTCTGTATCAAGTATTTGAAATCTCAAAGGAAAAACCTGCTACTGGAGGACCGGAAAGGAGGAAGATGCAGTCAATAGGGGTGGAACATGAGTGGGTATTTCACAAGCTGTTGTTTTGTGCTGCCTCCTTAGACTTTGGAGGTAACTTTGTAACCTTTTTGGGGATTTTTCTGGAGTTGGAAGATAGTGCATTTACTGTTCTGCGAAACACTCACCTGATGTGCCATTTCAAAGTTTTCTTTACGGGGTCATTATAATTTGCTAGTCTGTTGCCTGTAGAGAAGGTTCCATTTAGTGGTTCAGTAGCAGTTCATAAACATTGTTTGTAACATATTATGTTTGTAAACATTACTGGATTCTCTAAAAGTCATAATCAGGAGACTTACGTGAAGCACTTGAGAGGTCAAATACAATAAACTGGAGTATGTATTACAATTATAGAATTAGGTTTTCTCTTGAGATAATCCCTCAAGAGTTTATTGCTTGAACATGTCATAAGAAAATAATTAGAACTACTAGCTGAATTAATTAAAGGAGAACTTCAACTGGGGAACTCACATAGCTTGAAAGAGAACAGAGAGAAGATATCACTAAATTGTGGTCATACCTAGTATGGCTTGTGTTAGGATTCTAATTCTGCCATTTTTTTTCAAGAGAACAAGTAGAACAATGAGAGCTGAAAAGTCCACCAGGGTCTGTTCAAAGAAGTTGCAAGTCCCTTAGAATTTTCAGGCATTATTGATGGTGGCGTGCGTGGCAGAAGGTGACTCTATGTTCCAAGTAAATCAGTTCTTGAGATGAGGCAAAAAATCGTTAATTCATGCCTTAATAGAGTTGTTGCATAAGAATATGCTAATTGGACACAAACATTTTCCCCCATCGCCTTTTTTTGCCTTACTGTAATCTGATTTTTGAAGGGATAAGCTTCTTTAGAGACTCAGGTTGTATTCCAGAAAAGGGCAAACAATACTGCCCCTGTTCGAACATGCAGTGCCTATGCATAGCTACCTAAGAATGTTCTCCTTGGTTCTCTTACCTTCAGTGTGTAATTATTCATGCAGATGTATCTGTCAATATCTTTGGAAGTAATTTCCTTCCCAGTATCTCCTGAATCCCTGAGATCAGGATGTTGGCTTTGTTCACGCTGATAACTTTGCTGCCTACACTGCCAGTGGTCCCCTGAGCATCCCCTGTGACATAAATGCTTCCTCAAGCTGTTTTGTGGATTTGCTGTTGTGGGATGGCCGACTATTGCCCTTGAATGTGTAGCCTTGCTCTGGGCTTACAGCTGTGGCCCCTGTTGGTTAGGGCTGGGGAGAAGGAGGAGCTGGGTGTACTCAATTACCTTCATTTTGTGGTCTGTCCTCAGGGCACAGACATGAACATCACTGCACACCCTTTCAGTCTCTGTGGACCTTGTCTGTGCCACTCTGTTTGCCCAGGGGCACTGGAAGGATTCTGAGAAGGGTCGATAGTGGCTCTTAAGTCTTAAAAATGTTTATTTTTTTTTTCTTTTAACCTAGGCTGCAGCTCCACCCCATGTAATAAGCAGAGAGTCTTCCCTTAAGGCCCCCTCTTGCTGTGTGGTTTCATGTTTGTTACATTAAACTGAACTTCAAGAGTCTGAAGCAATGTTACTACGGAATTTATCCAGGATTCCAGTAGAGAATTTGTCCAGCTGAAAACACTTCATGAATTCCTAGGAAGGAATTTCCACTTTGATTCCTCCTCACCTATGCCAGTTTAAGCAGATGTTCTTATCACCAAACTAAGAGGGCACTCTGAATTGAGATATGATCGGAAACCATCAGGCTGGAGGGACTTAACATTTCTGATGTGTAATTACATATCAGGCAAAGACAGAGAGAATGTAGAATTTTGTAGCTGAAGGAAACAAACATATTTGTAGAACAAACGACACCTGGGTTTCTGACAGCCGTCTAAGTAGCTTTCACTGAAGGGTGAAGCAGAACTCAGGCTGCAACACCTATGGTTTCACACAGGCTGCTCCATAATTTGGCAAAAAGTACTGGAGAGCCCCTTAGATTAAGGCACTGAATTTCTTTAACTTCTGTCTTTTCTGTTTTGAGGGGCAGCCATTAAGAAATCCTGTTATCTTAATTCTAGAGTCGGACATAGTCTGATTATGATTATTAGTATATAATCACTTGGTTACTGCTGCATTTATTTTATGTTGCTCTCTAAGCTTGCATATTCTGTTTTTTTTCTGAGGACTGAGTTTGAGGTTTTTTTCCATTTACTATCTCAGTTGGAGTTATAAAGATTCAGCAACATCTGTGCAGACAAATGTTTTTGGATGTATTTTGTCAGCAGTACCTGATCAACACCCTTGCCTTGCAATGGTGTGCACAAGTGTAGCTTGGTAAACAATTCTCTTACTAGTGCACTGGTTGGAGACTGCAGCTGGCTCTGTTGACAGAATTAAGGTGGGTTGATTCTTTTTTTTTTTTCTGTCACCAGAAATTAGGACCATAATCTGTGGAAATTTTTTAGGTATTCTGGTGCTGAAGAGAGATCCTGAGCAATGCAAGTAAATAACACTTTTATGTTGAGAAATATGAGGCTTCTGAGGCAAATCATTTGTCATTCAAAAGTGCATGATGGCTGTTTCTAGCTTGCTTTATTGCTTTGTGGAGAGGGGTATGTGGGTACTCCAGTACTAGGGAATAGATATGGATACAGGAGCCTAATCTCCAAGGTGCTTCAATCTTCCCATAATTCCCAAAATAACATGAAAAGTACATGCAAATTCCTACTCATTCTTTTCAGATAGAATGGAATAGTTTTTTGAGGACTAAATTCTCTGGAACATTTCAGGATCTTTAATGTGATGATTTTTTTTGTAATTTTTTTTATTTTTATTCTTCATCTGCTCTATACATCCCCCTAGTTTTAATGGGGATCATTTTGACCAAAGGCAAAATGCAGCAGTACCATGGTGTGCAAAGCAGAATCCTAACTAGTACCTGTTGTGACATTTAATATTCTATTCTGTTTCCATTTTTGTTCTTTTACATGCAGATGTCAGATCTTCAATTCCTTCTAGGCAGAATGGGACATTAGGAGCTTAAACATTGTGCTTACACTTTCCAAGTGATCTGCTCTAAATCCGTGTAGCCATTAAAGGTTTTTTCAGAGATCTCAGCAGTCTGTGCAAAATCCAAATTGTTTTTCCACTAAGCAAAAGGCTGGGAAGAGGCTGCTGCTGCTGTGGGGGATGATGTCTGGAAGGGAGGTGGTGGCCCATTCTCAGTCTTGCAACTCTCCTTGTGGCAGGGGGAGCCTGGGGAGAACTGGTTTCTTCCCAGCTGCAGACTGGGCTGGCTCAACTTTGGCAAGTCTCTGCTGAGCTAGTGCTGGCAACTTGTATCTGCTGCCCAGTGTAATTATTGGTTTTCCTATGCACAAATGTACTCCTGATATTAATGAATATATTTTCTCTTTTGTCAGATTGAGAGCTTTTCTTTTAGGGCTTGTGTGTGTTTGTACATCTTTTAAAGAAGGTAGCTCTTGAAACAGCAGCATTTTTTCTCTTAATCTGTTGTGAAATCTTCTGGAACATATCACTGACGTGAGGTAATGAGCCCAGATAAAGAACTGTGTTCCCAATAAAGTAGATTATTTTTCCTGCAGTCACATCTCAAAATGTTGTTTGGAACAGCAATCATCTTTGCATGCCAGTTACATTAGGAGTTTAAAAAAAGTTTTTTGTGTCCTCAAACCTGTTTTTTTAACGTTTGTCCAGGACATCTTTCCAAATGCCTTGCTGTGCAGATATGTGCTGTCTCTACTGCTTTCTTCCTACACGCTGTGTTGGCAGCTGAATGCATTCAAGGATCATGAGTCAGGTTCCCTAAAAAAAAATTTAAAAAGTAATGAGATTTAAAATACTATAGGCTCCTTGTGAACATTTAGTATTGTTTTCCTTCTTTAAAGCTTTTTCCTTACACAGGTATGCAGGTCTGAATTTTATTTTGTATTGAAAACAGATTTATTTAACATAAGCTCAAAATTTTAGGACTTAAAAGTCTCTTGTGAGGCTTGCCTTACAGCTGAAAATTGTAGCTGATAGCTTTTCTGTTTTGTCTGCTTCCTGATTGATAAAATGGCAGAACCATGATTTCCAAAGCATTGGACACTTGGGATTAAAGCTAAATGGTGATTTCATGTTGCAGGGTGTGGTATGCCCAAGTCAAACCTGTTTTAGGGTAACTGTAGTTAAGGTGAATATGTGAGAACTTCTTAAAAGAAAGCAAAAAGTGAGAGGTGAAGTGTATTTGGCAAATGATGCAGAATCTTTACTTGGGGTAGAAAACAGCAGCAGGGGACTGATGGTGTAGCCAGCAGAAAGTTTGAGACATTAACCCCCACCATGGTGCCCCTTAATCTGTTTCACATGTGTAAGCTCTAAAGCAGAGCCTACTGTGGATTTGTAAACAAAAAAGGCTTTAATGTCTGAGATTAGGACAGTCTTTTTCTTGATTCAAGCAGCCTAAAAATTGCATTACTAATTGTGTAAGTAATATGTTGCATTAATATTCAATTTATCATGTTGTGCAAGTGGGCCTAGGGTAGAAGAAACACTTTTCCAACAAATTGTGCAGCTGGAGCTGTTACTAATTCCCTAATCTTTCTGTGCCATATAGTAATTGTATTTAATTGTTTGTTTTTGCTGTGTTTTATGGTGTGAAGTGCAGTATGTCAACCCTGCTGAACAGCTACATCAGTGTGTGTAATGCTAATATTCTTGCAAGAGAGAATTTCCAGGTTTCACCTGACTGGATGAAACATCTCGTGTGTAACTACCAGTGCAGAGCTTCATACATTTTCTTGTAATCAGAGTTTGTAGTTGGTGTTCTCAGTGGTGGTTTGGTTTTGTCTTTGCATGTGTATTTGTGCAGAGTGATAAGATAAGAGAGGCTGGGCCACTGCCCGTGGCTGGGGAGAGGGACATGTAAAGTAACATTTTCTTACATAGCCACTCCAAGCTGTTAGAATGCTAGCAGTTACAATTCCTATTAAATTGTTTGTGGTCCTTGTACTTCAGTGGAGATCTCCAATGTTAACTCTACCTTTTGTTATATTTAAAAGGATATTAGGTTTCTTTGGAGACCAAAAGGACTCACCTAGAAGCATTCCAGCTAGTAAAACTGATTCTCCATCTTCCCTCCCACTCCGTTCTGTGAAGGAAGGTTTGTTTCTGGTTTAGTCCCCACAGATTTGAAGTTGTACCTGTGAAACCAGCCAGTCTTGGAGAGGGCACTTGGGAACTTCAGTTCCCAGCCTCAGTTCTCTCAGGGACTATTGCTTCTGCCCTGAAAGACAGCAGAATCTGCAAGCTGTGCTTTAACCTGGCCATATTGACTGGCAATCCCATGTGTTTGTCACCAGCACTGTCATTAACATCAAATGTGATAACCTAGAAGAGCATATGAGCTATTTATTGTTTCCTCTTTCAAAATTAAGTACATCTCCCAGAGGTCTCTGTTCCAATCCCCCTGTTTTATGGCTGAGGATATTGAATGAAGCTATTAAGCTGCTAGACTGGTTTTGTATTAGTAATTTTGTCTGATAAGAAGAGTAATTCCTGAATGCAGATCATTAGCTGGCCTTTCAGCCATGCAGCACTGCATGATGTGCTTGCATTGGTAATACCCCAGCTGTCAGTACAGTTATGGGGCTCTTTTTTACTGCTTCTGACCAGGGTGGCATGAGACAGCTGGTGGCTATGGCCACTGCAGACTTGCCAGTGTGGAAAGCTCAGAGCAAGCAGAGCCTGGCTGGGTGTTGCAGTGATCTGTCAGGAAACTGAAGTGCAGTTGACAGTACTGTTGATTATTTCTCTTAGAAACAAGCGGGTGTTTGCTCAGCTTTGGTACTGATTGGCAAGGCAAAACTGATTTAACTGCACAAGTGACAGTGCTGCTGCAAGGAAGGAGGATTTCTGTGTCACAGTAGGCAAGGGTAGTGTGCTGTCCTTTTGAGGAACTGCTTTAATGCCCGGTGTTCTGTATTGTGTTAGTTCTCCAGCCTTGCACAAAAGTGGAAATGCTGGTCATTACCCACAGCAGTAGATGTAAAATTGTTGCTCTGCTTAGGTTTTCTCTTCTGTTGTTGGGTTTTCTGAGGAGGAAAACAAGAGGGTGTGCCTATTTAGCAATAATATGATGTCACGGCACCATGCTTCATGTGGGTGATTAAAATAGATAATTGAGAAATATTCTGTATGGGCAGTTAGTATTAGATGGCAAGCCTAGCATGTGCATGCTAATATACACACTTAACTTGTTCTCTGTAAAACTGATAGCCTTCAATAGTCTCTGTCTTCAAAATGTACAATTTGCACCATGAATTCTAAACCCAGGCTCAGACTCAGAAAAGACTGATATGCTCTAGTGAACAGGTTGCAGTCTTGCTTAAAGCTTTGTTTGTCCCAAGGTTGATCTTAAGATATCCTTTATCCTATTAGAGCAAATGTTCCTTCATTGAACTAGAATGTATTTACAAAAATACCTTTATCTGAATTTTATTCTTGTATTAGTTTGTTTTGTCTTTTAAATTCTCAGAGTTCATAAATAAAGCAATGATTTAGTCATTGTTTTTAAATCTTCAAAGATAGAAAGAAATATAGTCACTATACAAATAGATGCAACATCATTTGTTTGTGTATTTTGTTTGAAACCAGAAAAAAAATTATGTAGAGCCAATACAAATGAGAGGTGGTATTGTGTGGGTAAAGTGAATAATTTTCAAGTGCTCATAGATGAGGTTTTTGATGAAGTGCATCATGTGTAGCCTGGTGTTGGCCAAGGTGATAATTTAAAATGGAATAGAAAGCTGCTTCCTTTGGAGGCTCTCTGACAACAGACTTTTTGGGGTGACTCTCTGTGTTTCTAATACTTTGTGTATCCAGATATCTTTATTGGCCACTGATCCACTGATATGTTTCAGGATTTCCTCATCTGTATTACTTTTGGCTTGAATTGTTAAATTCATTTCAAACTCCACTCCTGGAAGAATCTGGGGTACTTCAAGTAGAAGTGCAATATAAGAATGAACAGTCATCATCTAAGCTCTTGACATCCAGAATTCAGAGCCAAGTCAAGTTTTGATGACTTAAGGATATTGTACTTTATTATGTAGCATTTTTCTTACCATTCCTGGAGGATATCCCGAGTTTTTATAATTTAATGGCTTATGAAGTATTCCTAAATAAGACTTTCGCCCCCTTCCCATTTTGGAGTTGTGTTTCCTCTGATGCATTGTTAGGCTTGATTAGGATCTAGGAAATTTTTGAGTAATGAGTCAGAAAAAGAAACAAAATCTGAGCAAGCAAAAGGTGAGGAATGGAAGAGACTTTTGGTTAAGATGAGTTTAAGTCCTTCCAGCTCTAAATTAGAGGTACAGTTTCCCTCTCCTGCATGCACACCTTTTCATTCCTTTTTCCTTGTCCCTTTTTTTTCCTCTTGCCCTTGCACCCTCAAAAAAAAACCCCAGAACAGTTGTGTTGTGCCTTACTGAGCTGACCATATGGGTTGTGGATACCTGTGGGATAAATGTGCTTCTCTAAAAGGGCCTGAAGGGGAAGCTTTCAGCTGTAACAAATCTGTCCTGTAATAGATGGAAAGCAGTAAATATGCTTATAGTTGTAAACACTAATGATTCCACAGAAGTTCCTTATGTACCTCTTACTCAGAAAATTTTCTTTGTTGTGACTCTGTGTGCTTTTCAGTTTGGGATTTCAGGTTTTCTGACACTGTAACTGAGCCATGATTAGAAGGTATGAAGAAATGGGCCATAAAATAGATGTTTAGTGAAAGATAAGTAAAAGGATACTTAATAGGATTAGTGGAATGTATTTGAGATGTGTTATGTTCCTGGCATACCCGTGACTACTTAACCACTGAAATAATCTGTTCCTATTTAATCCAAATCAATTCCATTTGCTAGGTCGTCTGGAAGTTACTTTACTGAATAAGTTACTTAGTTGCTTAGCCAAATGGCAGGGGGAAAAAAAGTCAAACTACTCAAGAAATATGCCTTGACAGTAAAGAACATAATAAAATGTGAAGGAACTCAGTTTTGAAAGAAATAAGTGGTTGGCTGGAAATAATTGCTTGAATATTTTGACTCCATTATGGTGGATTTTGCCAGATGCTTTTGAATAATAACTATGTATGCTATTTGCTGTGGTGTTTCTTGTGCTTGCTGCAAGGCATGTGTACTTCTGGGTAATTTGATCCTGTTTGTTTATGGTCTAAATACTTCTTTTCCCCCCAGACAGCAGTACTCAATTGTGTATTATTTCAGCTGCTTTTTGGGAAATGTGGTGCAAATATTTGCAGTCCCAGGCAGTGTTTGTCTAAAGTACAATCATGTTTGTCTAAGGTAGAATCAAGTGTATATCTTCTTAGCTGGCAAACCTGGTGGTGGAATCTTGACATACCTTGACAGAATTCTCAAATTTATATTTCACAATATGCCTGGAAACATTTTGCAAGGTAAGATCTTTAAAGAGATGTTGCAGCTCAAATAGATTTGTAGCATATCTGGGAAAAGCAACTTATTAACTCTACTCTGAGCCTCTGATACTGTGGAAGGGTGAAGGGTGGGGAGAGCATTTTTAGCTCACTCCTATCTTGTCACTTATCTGGAAATGTGTCAATTATTTGAGTCTGCCCTGGCATGTGGATATTAGGAAAACTTGTTTACGTGGCAAGGTACTGGCTAGTGCAAGAGCTGAAAAATTGCATTGTCAATGCCTGCAATTATATGGTTATTAGTTCTGTTTCGTAAGGATGTCGGAATCCTGCCCAGGTCTGTTTGACTTCTGAGAGTGTCAACATGTTCACCCTGTAGTTCTTGAACTCCTTTAGAGTGAAATGATGCTCCTGAGATGGTGCTTGGAGCATTTCACTGTATGTTGCCACCCTTTTCCTGCCTAGTGCACCTTTCTTTGGGTACTGGCACAGGTATTTTTGATAGGGCATTGGGAACTGGATCAAGAATGACCAAGAACTGGGAAGTGGGAGGAATAGATTCATTTATCATGTTCAGTCGGACTGAGGCAAAAGGGTAAGATGGACTTCCAAGTAGATATAAAACTCAGGCTTTGGTTCACTGTACTCAGTTTTCCTCAGGTCTTGCTGTGTAGTTTGTGGCTGACCCAGCCAGAACAGATTTATCCACATGAACACAGTCTCTGTCTGGCCTTCATTGCTGTGCTTTTCTGCTCTTCAAGGCACCCCACTTTAATAAGTGAGGATGAACAGTTCTGTAGTGCAGAAAAGCACGAAGCTTGTTGTTACCATATCCAGTTTGTTTAGCTTTATCATGAATTCAGGTTCCTATGTGTGTGAATTAGGAAGACTTGTTTTGTTTTCCTGCTGAGCTCTACCAGAAAAAAACCAAAACAAACCAACCAAATTAAAAAACCCAGAAAAGCTTTTTTTCTTGGTTCTTACCTAGCAGGTTCTCACCTGTCTTTAGTTTTGAATGCACGAGAGCCCAGTTTATCTATTAATTTATAACAGAAAAGAAACAGAAGTTGCATCAAACAGTGCAGTTGCTTTGTCTTGTCCAGTGGCTGTTGTCACCTGCTCACCCCCACTTAAATATGTTATTGCTGAAGATAGAATTTTGCCTTTGTATCTCCACTTTTGTAAGGTTTTTCATAGCGTGGAACAACACGCCAGAACTTAATTGTGTTTTGGGAGATCCTTTTACAGTTAATGGTGTTGCTGGTACTTGCATAGAGAGGGATTCAGGTGCTCAAGGGACTGATTTTTAAAATTAAGGCAGACGATTTAAGCTGGTTGTGTTGTTGTTTTTTTTTTTTTTTTTTTTTTTTTTTTTTTTTTTTTTTTTTTTTTTTTTTTTTTTTTTTTTTTTTTTTTTTTTTAAATTTAAGGCCAACGATTTAAGTTGTTTTTGTTGTTTTTTTTTTTTTTTTTTTTTTTTTTTTTGTTTTTTTTTGTTTTTTTTTTTTTTTTTTTTTTGAGCTAGTCTCTAGTGGAACTGGGCTGCAGCAGAGTAGTCCATTTTTCCTTTTGCCTCTCTCCCTAGCAATGATTTTGCATTTTGTTGGAGTCCTTCAACAGAATTTTCATGCATTTCACAAAATCTGATTAGTCGTTGGAAAAAAGAGATTGTCATCAGTGTCCCTGTAGGAGACATGCAGCTGACTGGAGGATGATATGGTTAAAACAGTGAATTCTTTCTCATCACCTAAACCTGCTGATTTCTAGTGACAGTTACATGTAATAAAACCCCTGATAAAAAGATTTTTTTTTTTCCCTTGGTCATGAAAATTTATCCATTAAGCTCTGTCATAATGAATGCAACCTTTGCAACTCTTTGTTTTGGAGTGGCCTTATAGGTGCACAACATTGTGAATTTTAATGTGAATTCTTTATCATACTCATGCAGTTCAGTCATCTCTATTATCTATCTTTTATTTTTATCACATTTTATCACATTCTCTTTTCTTGCAACTTTTGTTTTAGTCCTCTTCAATCTGCTTTTTCAGTAGACAGTCTTTTACTCAGTTGTGCTTCAGCAGAATTGGCATGTCACATCCAATATATGTACAGCATACATAAATTTCCTTGTTTTGCCCGTGTCTCTTCAGTGTTCCAGATTTTTTTGGGGAGTGAGCTGTCAATCAAATAACTATTTTACTATGGAATTCTCAGTTTGCTGTAAGTGGCCTCTATGTGTTCCATACGGTCCCAGGATCTGCAGTCAATTTTTATTCTTCCAAATATTCCTTCAGAAGTCTGGACAGCTTTAAAACTGCAGAGTTTGGTTGTGTTCAGATGTCATTTCAATATTCTTGGTTCAGCAATGTTCTAAATGACCTCTTCCTCCATCTGCACAAGATTCTGACTTGCCAGGGTTGTTCTTTATTTTATTTTATTTTATTTTTTATTTCTTTTTGGGGGTATTTATGGCTTGGCATGCCTTGGTCCTATCAAATGAAACCAAAAATTAAAGGAGAAAATCTTGCATGCTGCCTCTGTCTGTTCTCCCCTTGCAAGCAGCCATGTAGCAATGTCCATCTAGAGGCTGTGAAGTTTACTATTATTAAATGAAAGAATTTTAGGATCTTGTTGTTCACTGGGTTGCTTCATCAGCTGTGCTTGTTTGATTGGTACCTTTTCTATACAGTAATTCTGACATGTTTTGTTTGATGTTTGTTAATTTTGTCCATGCTTGCAGGGATTTTTTTTTCTTATGATTCATTTTAATTGGATAAAACTTAAAAACATTAAATTTTCACTTTTATGTGTTTTTTCAGTTACCTGTTTCAGCTGCCTTTTGTTTTCTTTTTATATGCTCCATTATTCCTTTTATACATCTATTTCTCCACCCCAGTTTTTCACCTGGCGAATGCAGGACTTGGTCACCGATTCTTTAATCTCTTTTGCTGATTTCTACAGCTCAGTGTTGCTCTAGTGTTTTCCTTCTTGCATTGGAACTCTGTGTGTGTTCATCTGTATCTCCCACTTCATTCACAGAAGTTAGTGATAAATTAGTTGATGACAGCAAGATTTGGAAGTCTGAAGGAATATCTCCAGTTTGCTCTTTGTGCCATCTGTGATTGCTCAGAAAAGGAGGAATAGGCCTGACTCAAACACTGAGGATGCAATTTCCATCTCTACTGTGTTTCACAAATACTCTTTTCCTCTGACCACTTTGTGATTCTCCACATACTCAGATTGCCATTTATGATGTAGATGACAGGTGATAAAGATGTACCAAGACCTCTCCTGGGTTTAAATGTGATCTGGTGTTCTCCTCTGGATGAAAAGATGAATCCTGTTCAAAATTGTTTTCCTTTCATCTGCTGCATTGCAATGATGTCATGGACATGACATTTTTAGCCTCTTGGGATTTTTTTGATACTTAATATGTTTTACAAAGGAGGCTTTTCCTATTATTGTTCTCTTCTGTGATGAGAAATGCAAATGTCCTGAAGAAAATGCTATGTATCATTTTAGCTGAAATACACTGCTGATCTAAAGACCAAGTAGGACTCTAAGATGTTAAAGTGATGATATTTCAAGTTTCAGCAAGGCTTTTTGCAGATTTATGGTAACTAGTAGGGCTAATATTCTTAAAGTATATTTGTCTCTATTTTTCAAGTTCAAGGAGGAAACAACCATTCAAGTAAAACAAGTGGCAGAAGTGACTTTAGTGTCACTCCTGCCATAGCAATAATCATAGTTGTGGGGGAGTTGGTTGCTTGGTTGGTTTGTGTTATGTGCAATATCAGTAAATGTAATATGTTAATCCTGATGTCCTGGACTTTGAAAAAACAGTATCATCAGTGTCCTGCTTCTTTTCCAGTCCTAAAATGCACATTGAATGTGGTGATATCTGTGAAAGGAGAATGTTTGGGATTGTACAGAGCTCTGGACTGAAAATGCAAAGAATATGATGGAAGAATTCCTTATGGTGAAACAAGGATTTAAAGGCAGCCCCTGGCTGAAACTGCACAAGTGAAAAAATTAGATGTTTTGATGATGCAAACTGAGAAATCTGTGGCTTTACTTTAAGCTTCGTGCACCTACATCTGTTTAGTCCATTGGTTACACTGTTGACACAGCTTGAATTTATATTTTTTGCTTGAAAACAGAAAATATTCTGAAGTCCATCTGCATGTGATATCCTACATGAGCACACAACTTAGTGTTTGGGCTCTAGATAACATTTTTGAATTGTGCGTTATTGTCAAAAAGTTTATGTAAAATGTCCATTCTTACTTTCAATATTTCTACTTGATATGGTCTGAACACTTGATAACCTAAATCCTGGTTACTTTAAAAACATGATTTGTTAGTTATAATAAGTAGTCTGTTTTACTTTTCATATTTGTAAGCTTCAGTAAAAAGCATTCAGTCCCCAGAAAGAAGCCTTGTTTTTTATAAATCCAGAATTTGCAGTCCTATTCCATATAATCCATGTGTAACAGAAGTATTTTTCCATGGTACCTAGCAAGTATGTCACTATCCATTCACAATGACAGATTAACAGTTCTTAAGGTGATTGTGATTCCTTTAAGGAGCTGCTTTCATTAAGATAAATCTGAGTAGTTGATAGTTTTGTAAATCTGGATGGCTGCACTTGGGGTGTCTAATGAAAATTTTGATTTATGAAATAGCAAAGCCAATGCAATTTTGGGTTTTTTTTATTGTTTCTTGAATTGGTTGTTGAATATATAGTTACACTATACAGAAGTCTTTTGCTGACATTAGTATCGGCAAGATTTTTCAATAGTGCATGTGGTGCTTTTTTTTTAATGTGCTTATGTTTAGTTCTGTTTGTTGAACCCTGAGACAATGCAGCAGTATCACATGGATGCCAATGGCTAAATAGGACTAAAGTGGGGAAAAATAAAAATGTATGTAATGAGAACTTTTGTCCATCTATTTAAAGTCTTCTAAGTGGAAAATAAAAATGTCCAGTCCCATGCTTGAGATTATGAACTTGCACGCCAAGTGCAGATAGAATTGAACACATCAGCTTCTGATTTAAGCAAAGCAAGAACAGCTCCATTCCAGAAATGCTGTGTTTACCTCCAGAGCCATGTCAGCATGCTTTAATACACTCTTAAGGCAATTCAGGAGTGTGAGGGTGTTTGAGACATGGTCATAAACAGTGTGAGGTCGTGGGGGTTTCATGACATCAGTCCTTAACAGGGTGTTGAAACACATCCCATGAAAATATCCAGTCTCCACACTGTGCCCATACATTGCTGCCTCTCTGCTTATTCCATTTATATTTCTGTATTTCTTGGTGCCATGTCTGGCTGTCTCTACATCACTTGTTAGTACATGACTGTGGTCAGAATCTTCCTGTAACTTCTTGACAGTTTTTATTGTGGGAATTTTATTAGATTTTCTAGCACTTGTGTCACTGCATATTTGATGTGTTGTAAGAAATCTGGACTAACTTAGTCATAAGTTATTTGGAGAAGCATGTTGAGAGAGGCCTTTTTGAGGTAGGTTGATTTTCATGTTAGCTAGGTTGTAATTTTAATGAGGAAAAAAGGTTATGCCTGTAAGGATGAGGAAAGCTGTGGTTTGATGCAAAGCCTTTGCATTGCCTGGTTTGCTTTGGGCTGCCCCTGTGTGAGGAGTAACCTGAGGATTTGATGTGGCTTCTCTGTAGGGTGGCTTTTTTTTTTTTTTCAAGGTCTGTGTACATGTGTAAATTAGTGTGCTCCCAGACATAAACACAAAAGGTTTGTCTTGCATGTGATAGGAAGACAGAACTTCATCCTTGAAAACTTACTGCCCTCTCCAGACTCTGAAATGGAACTTAACCAGTCAAATATCATTCTGGGCAATGTGATTCCCACCCCCACCCTGTTTTTTTTTTTTCTATTTGATAGTGGTGAAGATGCTGTAGGAAGCTTTTTGCTGATGTTAGGAATACCTGCCTCTAGCTCTTGGCAATGATTTGAGCAAGTGCTGACTCTCATACCTGAAATCAAGGGCAGCCTGCTTTGATCATAAAATGCTCCATGTTTTATAGCTCTTTAGGAAATAATGCCTGAGGGCTTGCACATGTTTCCTTGCCAGGTTGTTTTTGTAGTTTCTGCCAGGTTTTACTGCACCTGCAGCAAATCAGTTTGAGTGTAGCTGAGTTTAAGCCTCTCACTAGAGGAGACAGTAAAATGCTTGACCATCATTTTGGATATGGACCCCCAATTCTGTTATGTTCAGTAGCCACACTGACTAAATATAACATGAGGACAACACTCTGAAATACACTCAAGTTTGTGAACCGTGAAGTGCTCTGGTGAGAGCTGCCAGAGAGCTTTCTCTTTTGAGTGTCCTGTGGCTTCAGGCTGCACTTGGAGGAGTTTGTGGTAAATAATGCACCAGGCTTTGCAAAGGACCATCAGACAATATGTTTGTTTGGTGAACTGCATCTGTTTTGTGTACTGAACAAGGCAATAGCCTACAGAAAAAGTGTCATTGCGCAATCACATACTGCCATTATTGCTACATGTAAAGGAATCCCAATTATGATCATACAGACAACATTTTGCCATTTTACAACAGAGGATTTCAGAGTCAGTTGTCAGAAACTCAATGTCCTTTTTTTTCTCCTGGGCTGTGCTGGTGGCTGGTTATACATTTTGTGACAGGAATTTTCTACTGAAGCAGCCACTTCCTGCTATGTCCTCTGCTCCTTTAGGAAGAGGCAAGTTGCCAGTGTTAGGGGAATTCTCCTGTTTTCCTGTTGTGCAATCCCCACAGATTTCTTATATTTGATTAACAGCATGGCTTCTGCCAAAGGGAATGTTGGTAAATCCAGGATTTGTAAGAACTTTCAGAAGCTGATCATGCTTGGAATACTTCATGTGTTCTTGTTCATAATTTAGGTTGCTATTTTTAATATAGTTGAAGGAGTTGACAGTCACAGATATCATTCCTGTTGGAAAGTTATGTTTACTGCCCTTATGGGGTTTGACAACACACACTTTTGCAGAATCATTGTTTTTGGATCATTTGTTTCTTGTTCAGTGTCCATGACTAATTAGCTCATAAAAAAGTCATTGATCTAATATCTTATAGAGGAACCTGTGATGTCAGATTTGATCCCCTAATTGCTCTTATAATTGGCTTTTATTGGAGCTCTTTCACAAGTCGGGGCAACAGACCTCATTTGTTTTATGTAGAATGTTGTAAAAACAATTGAACTGGCAGCTGATTACAGTTTTCTATTCAGTAAGCAATTTTGGAAGACTGTGGGCTAGACAGTTGTCTGATTTGCCTAGGTTGTAAAAGTTAAATGTAAAGAGAGATGAATTTTCAGCATATGGCTCTGTGTTAGCAATTACATGCATTAGTGGTTTAGCTGGTGTATTGTGTCTGCTTTATAAATGTTTATATTGCAGCCTTCTGCTAACAGATAGTGATGACAGGCAGTGCAGTGAAGGCACAGTGTTTGGCAGTGATCATTAGCTATGGCCCAGCAATGATCCATCTACATGTTTGGTAGCATTTCCTGTTCTACCCCGTGCTCATGGAAACATCAGCTGTTCTGTTGTTCCTTAATAATGTAACACAAAGTCGTTGTTGACTGGGATATAAATGTTTAATTTTTGGCATTGGGCATACTCAAGTTTTAGAACTCTTTAAGCATGAGTGTGGAAATAAAGTTATGCTGATGCTTACATAAAACTTGTCTTATTAATTCTGAAATAATTTGGAATGATTCCTGACTGCCTAACTCTGTGTATAAAGGAAATATGCAGCCTCTCTGTCTGTTCTGAAACTACAGAGGGGTCTGTGGTGAGAGGCAACTTTGCAATGTCACACTCGTCAAGGAAAAATAATTAACTGACCCTTGTCCATAAAAATTGGTGGAAAAATTCTGTAGCTATGACCATCTCTGAATCTAAAGTCTCAAAAGTGTTAAGAACATGACAAGTTTGAATTAAGCTATGAGGGGTATTTTGACATCAAAAATTTTAACACTTGCTATATGGCTTCTCTCAAATTCTGTAATTCTTTCTCAGTTGACTATCAGCTCTGAACAGCATGGGGTTTGTGGAATGATCACTTCAAGCTGCAGACACAAAACTGAGGTTTTTTTTCAAGTATTTTTCATTTAGAGACAGTCTTTTGGAATAGTTTGCCTTAAATTTTTGTAACTGTAACAATGAATGTCTAATATCAATTAAAAGAATAAATGAAGTATTTCTTGTTGCATTCATCTGAAACCAAAGTGTGATTAGCAAGTGATTAACTGTCACTATTCTGTCTTTGCATGACTTCACTGGCTGGATTCCAGAAATACTGATTTTTCCTAGTGGTGAAAAAGATCCAGGGCTTCTCTGGATGTTGAGTTCAGGTGGCAGAGTACAAATTCCTGTGACAAGTGTGAAAAATAACCTGAGGGCCTTAGCCCAGGTGCATAAGCCTGTAGGGCAAGGAGTGCTGAGCTGTTCTGTGCCCACAGTGCTGTGGTGAACACATCACTTTTTGCACTGGAAAGCTTTTCATTTCTTGGGGATGTTGATACTTTTTTTTTTTTTTAACATGGTCCTCTTCAGGCCAATTAAAATTGTCTTTTCTGTTTGATTTCTCCACATTTGATAACTTTGGAAGAAATGCCTCTGCTTATGAAAACTTCATCTGTAATATCTGGGAAAAAGGATTTAGTGCATTTGATGAGATTGTTCAACACTTTGTGCAGACATAGACATTCACAAAGCCTGTGTACTAGACACGGTAAAATTGCCCAAAGAAGGCACTATAAGTGATTTGTAATAAGACCTCATAGAAGCCTTGGAAATCCTTGGGACAGCTGTAGTGGATTTATATCTCAGAGAACACATCTCTCCAAAATTCTTACATCCATTCAACCCTTAGGAGTTAATTAGTCCTAGGCACTGGCAAATTTTTCCTCTGGGTGTTTAACGAGGTTCAACTGTACCCCAAATAATCTCTTGGTTCATGTCTGACAAATTATTAGGCCAGATAAACTTGAAGTCCAAAGTATTAGCAATATATGCAAGTATGGACTGAAGATGTAAAAATTGTTTTATGAATTGCAAAGTGTTTGATCTAATGATTGTGGTTTCTGAACTTTTTGGCAGATACCTTCGAGGTGAGATGCAAGGCACGTGGAGAGGAGGGAACCACTAGATCAGGTTCAGTAATAACCTTTTTTGGTTTACTGTGCATCTACATTTGATCATATAAATGTGCTTTCTAACACAAATAGCTAATCCCTTACATTGGTGATCTCGTGTAAATAGAAGTAATTTGTATTTGTTGTTGGATCAGAAATATTACAGGAGGCTTTAGTGTGCTGTTTACACAGGGGAAAATTTGTAAACACCTATAGTCCTTTTGCCATCTGAATGCTTCTGTTGTCACTGCAGGGCACATGAAACCACAATAATTGCAGAATAGTGGAAGCTAATCCTTACCCTACACCAGTGTGGTTAAGATCTTTCTATCCAGCACATATCTTCAGACCTATGTCAACTTTTATTGCTAATTCACAATTCCTCAGTGTGCCTTTTCTTGACCATTACTTATCTCACTTTCACAGGCTGATTATTTTATCTCTTGCTTTACTTTTATTTCAGTGCTCGGCTGAGTTAGATGACAGAATGTGCAGATGTATTTGTCAGTGTTTTAGGTGATGTGCCTGTTCAGAGTGGGGTTATCATCTTGCTGCTTTGAGAACAGAAATCTGCTTTTATACTGGGCCAGTTTCTTAGGGAAGTGTAGTGCTGAAAAACTTACACTTGTGACCTTCTGTTGAATTTGTTTCGTTGGTTTCATTTCCATTCAAGTTGTTTCGTTCTGGAATAAGGAGCCAATATCACTGGCCTGGTCAGATGGGTTTTGAAATTAGTAGGACTCTGGTTTAGATTTGCTGTAGGATTTGGGTTACTGGTTTAAATTGCAGGCTGTGTTCTGGGGAATTGGGAAGGGGAAATCTCTATCTGAACTTGACAAACAAGTTTGTGTGCTGAAGAACACAAGTAACTGGGTACAGATTTATTCCTGATGAAGTAATAAAACTGTGATGTTTTATTACCTGACTTCCTTACAAACCTTTTTAATTATTTTCTCTCAAGAGGAAGCAGAATTTTCATCTGTATGGTTTGTGCTAGAAGAATATAATTACATTTTTGATCCAAGGCATGTGGTTAAATAAAGGAATGTGGGGTGAGAGATGATGTACTCACACACACTCTGCCATGAGCAGTATCAAACAGCATAGGCTGTGCTCTCAGAGCAGGGAGTTACACTGCGGAGCAAATGATGATCTTCTGGCATGTGTAAAGCATCATAGCTGATACTGAAGTTTCTTGATTAAAATATTTCTGAGATAAATCAGAAATAGCTGAATGGTCTGATATTATGCCACAAACTCTGAGCTTTGGCCTCTTAGCTTAATGCAAGTCTTATGTAAACAGGTTGCTGGGATTTTGCAAGTTGTTTCGGATTTATTTGGTGTTTCAGTGTTTTTTGTTTCCTTTTTTGGGGCTTGTTTTTAACATAGCTAAATCTTGCCTATGAAATGGTGGTGTTTCAAGGCAGAAGTTGGTGTGTCTTCAGCCCTCATCCTGGTCTTAACAGGTCTGTGGCATAAACTGGGAGACATGGGAAGAAATCCAGAAATATGAGTTTTGCAGAATCAGCAGTATACTGAATGTCTTAACTTTAGATCAGGCTCCTGAAGATCCATTTCAGCTGTGATTGTTGGAGACAGAAATATAAATGGGCCCTTTCTGCTGGTGCTTGTCACATGGGACAGTCACTCTTTGTGTAAGAGTCTGTATGAGCTGCACTTACTTGCCTTTTTTTCTGGCTTTTGACTTTCTGCCTAAGAATAAAGCCTCAAATTTTAGTACTTGCACTGTGAGAATTGTTAGATACATTTAGTTGCAGTGAGCCACTCTTCCAGGTCTTGTTTATTGGGACAGAAGGGAGGGAATGAATAGAAAGCTGTTGTTTATATCTATATTCCCTGATTACTCTTACTAGCATGCCAAATACCTAATGAAAAAATGCCTTGTGAATTGTTGGTTTATTTATTTGCTTCTTGAACAAAGCCTGGTGTGCTGATGTGATCTTATGGTTCCATCGGGGTAGGCTGATATACAGTGTGTGGCATTAATCTGGAGCTCTGTCTTGGCATCTTTAAACCTCATCTGTGGGATTAGTGCAAGACTTTGTTGTCTTCCCCACTTCCCTTCTGTCTTTACTATTAATTTACACAGTAATACTGGATGCTTCTTACGTTGAAGTTGGAAAGGAAAATATCTGTTAATTAAGTTTATATAAAGGCAAGCTTTGTGATTTTTCGTTTGTCCTTTTACAAAGCGGTGCTTGCATTTATCTGCGGTGAGAGGAAAAAAAATGTATGGAGTGGAAAAGAAAGTTTTCAGTCCCTTTGACAGATCCAGATGTTCTTACCATAAGAGAAGCTTTCACTGTAATAGATATAGCTTTGAATGAGTTATGTTCATCCTTTGGGATGTCTAGGTGTACTAAAGCATCTTTAAGGACAAGTTGGTAAACCTCTGACTAGCTTAAGGGTGCCAGCATCCTTAAAATGATGATTTTTTTTTTTTTTTTAAATTGTACTGAAGTTTGGAGTACGCAGTATTCCTTGGCACAGAGAGGATGAGTGTTGATAAACCTGTGTTTAGAACCTAAATGTTCCTTTCAGTGTCACTGTGTGTATGTCCTTCCTTTAGATTTAGAGGCAATTAAGTTTAGTTTTCACAAAGGAAAACCAGAAATTACTTACAGTATACTGAAGTCATTAGCTACCAGCCTCAATTAGCATAACACATCAAATGCAGAACGAATGCAGGAAGAGCAAGGCTTAGCCTTGAATTTTCTGCTGTGTCCATATTACTCTGCTACAAGGCTTCATTCAGCAGACCTGACAGACAACTGGAGACACAAAATGTAAAAGAATAAATCCCATTTTAATCTCTCTAGGGGGAAAAAGAAGCCACCAACTTTTGGAACTGAGATAGTAATTAGGCTGAAGCAGTATAGATTAGCCCCACTTAATGTGGAATTGAATTATTTGAAAGCAATTAAATTAACATAGTCTGCTCATCTTGGAAGGGTTAGAGGATAGGGGTTTTTGTCAAAAAATGTTAGTGCAGTCTCTATGCTATAACTTGTTAATTTAACATAACTTTCTTCTTGCAATTTGTCATGAATTCAAAGACGAAGAGTTTTCTGTAAATTAAATAGCTCTTCTTGGTAGAAAAAAATTATCAAAACTGGCTGGATTGAACTTTGGTTCCTAGTTAGCAACAACCAGGCAGATAAAACAACATCCCCTCCTTTATTACACTTGAGATTGCCAGCCCTTTGCTTCCCCTCAGCTTGTTGGCTTCCTCTTTACCACCTAGGAATTGCCAATAACTGCAGCACAGCTACCAGGAAAGCAGTTTTTCTGGGATTAAGGAAGAGATGGAGTAATTTTTCCCCACTCTGATTTGAGTCAAGATTCACCAGATGCACAGGGCATCCACCTGCTGTGGGGAGGGGAAGGCACTTTGTGGTGTTCCCATCCATCTCTCACCTGGGATAAAGCAGCAAAGACACAAGACCCTGCTGGTGGAGCCACACAGGCATCAGGAAGGCACTGGGCAAGGAGAGCTCCACTTTATGTGGGAGCTGCTGAACTTTTCATTTTAAGAAAGGATGGAAATGAAGGAATCCAGGATGTAGTGGCCTGGTGCTACCATCCATTGTCCAGTGCGAAAGAGGATGCTATTGGTCACAAAGTGGTTGTAGTTACAGACAAGGTGATGGTTTGGGGTCAAATCTGGGGACTCTTGTGAAAAAGGCAGCCTTAGACTGGCCCTATTTACTTCAGCTGCAGCTTTTTGGTGCTGTTTGCATCTGCTGCTTGGGGAAAGGTTCTCTCAGAGCAGCTGCACAGGAGCTCTGCAGCACCTTGAGCTCCTCCTGCATGTGCAAGCCCAGCCTTGGCAGTGGCTGCTGCTGCTGCTGCAGCTGGTGTGGGGCTGGGGGAGTGTGGGGTGTTCCCTCTCATTTATCTCTGAGCAGGGCAGGCTGACTGGCCATGCTAGGATGTATGTCAGATTTCTTGTCCACTGCCTGACTTTCAGATGAGAAATTGAGTACTTAAAAAAACCCTAGTTTGGGTATTAGGAGGGTTTAAGTGTCATCCCTTCCTTCCTCAAGATGCCCAAACCCACAGTGCTGCTTTAGTTGCTTTTTGCTATTTGACTGTGAAGTATAGGACATTGTATTTTTAGTGGCAGCTTTAGGTTTCAAAGCATGCTGTGTCAAGGTCTCAAGAGTCATTTGAACATGTGACTTCTCTATTTTCTGCTGGCACAGTAGGTTTAAATGTGGCAGTAAATAGTAATAACATTTTAAGTTGGATATGTCTGTGGAATGTGGTTTGGGTATACATTTTTAAAAGGAGGAACACAAGTTCAGATTTATGTTTCCAGTGATAGACCTTTTGGAAAAATTGTTCAGTTTATGGATAATATTTTCAAATTTCTCTTGCTGGGTTTCCCTAAGCAGGTTAATGGTGTGTGTTACTCAGACAGATTGCAGTCAAACTGCAAAGAGACCCAAAGAGATCTAGTCATCCTTAACTTACTGTGAAACCTTTTGCATGCTGGTGAATACAAGAATTAAGTCAGAATTTAAAGGGAAGGAGAGAAGAGCTGAGCCCAGCTGGCTGTGCCTTTCCTCGGAGGGTGACTGCACTGTTTTGTACACAGACATGACCAGAGAAGTGGTGACTCTTCCCCCTTAGCCTGTTACATGTCCAGTTAGAAAAGCCAAAGGCTATTCCAAAAGTCCAATTTTCCGGCCTGGATTTGAACAATGGGCTGATAATCCTGGCCTCTTTCTTGTTCTGCCTTTTTCTTGGAGGAGAAGGAACTATAACCCTTGGGATGCATCTGTGTCTTGTTGTCTGTTGACTGTGGTGCAAAATCCTGCTGTGTTGGTGGTGGTGTGGCTCTGCAGTGGTCTGTGCTCACAGGACACCGTGGGTGAAGACTTCACCTGGCACACTCCGTTTTTACAGAGTCTTTAGGGCAGAACGGGCAGGCAAAGGCCACCCTTGGAGGCATTTTGGATTTATTTTACCATTGCAGATAAATCTGTTCTGCAGTGTGTTCATTGTACTGTGAATGAAGGAGCGGATGTTTTGATTTGAAAGGGAATCTTATTTATAATTCTTGAGTACAAACAAACTGTGGAAAGGAAGCCTTACTGGAAAGCAAAAAGAGCCTTCCTGGATCATCTTCTGGTTCAGCAAGGAATAACCCTTATGGTGTTCTGCATCAGTGACAAATGTGTGTGTGTACATGTGTTTTTGGAAGGGCTTCCAAAGGCCCCCCTGCTGCGTGTGGGTTTGATTATGGTTCTGTTATGCAAAGCATGGGATATTCCCAGCTCTGCTCCCCCTCCCTGTTCCAGTTCCCAGCCTGCCTTGGTGTGCCCCCCGTGAGCTGCTGGCTGGTGCAGGGAAGCAAAGCTGGTAAAAGATAGAGCTCTCTTTCCTCATCAGTTTCCTCATAAACGGCATCAAATGCTAATTGCTTTTCATTCTGCACTTCGGCAAGAGCAGAGTGCTACAGAGCTAGGGTTTGCTTTTCCCC
This sequence comes from Chaetops frenatus, assembly GCA_013400775.1. Lineage (NCBI taxonomy): Eukaryota > Metazoa > Chordata > Aves > Passeriformes > Picathartidae > Chaetops > Chaetops frenatus. Next base: position 218,949 of record VZTR01001698.1, on the reverse strand, counting down.
AGGGTGCCGTGGGTGTGACTGATGGAACAGAGCCAGAAGAATTTGGCAAAGTAGCCGACTGTAAAGGGAATAATCTCTTTTTCCTGATGATGGATGGCACTTAGAAAGCAGCTGAGCCTAAAAGCCATTTCTCATGCTAAGGCTCTGTGATGTGCAGGTCAGCCACTGAGCAAATGCAAGCCTTCAAAATGAGAGCTAATAGCTTGGCAGGTTATGCCTGACAAGAAGCAAGTGATTTGATTTTAGTTCTTGAGTGTGTGGGGTTTGGTAGTTCTTTTGTGGATTTTAACATCTAGTAATTCTAATATTTTTCTAATATTACATAATCATCTGTTTCTAGCTTCAGAAATATCTTAAAGAAAACACAGTTAATAAGGAAATATATTTTCATACTCAAATATAATGTATTTTGTAAAAAGTGATTTCTATTTAAGTGCTGCACATGCTGTTAAGAATACAGGATAAAAATATACATTTCAGCTGAGCAGTTGTTAAAATATTGGCCCCTCATTTTTCTGTGGAACAAATTGACAGCTATCTGGGACAGAGAATCATGTGTTGCTCCAAAGAAATGGTCATGGAGTTGTAGAGGTGAGGTTTGAGAGGAAAATCCACAGTGGAGTGAAGATAGATTTATGTAGGATAACGGTTGGGAAAGACACTTGTCTAATTTGACAGGCAGCATTCATAGCTCTTGGAGAGCTTAAGGTGTCATATTTACTGCTGATTTGGTCAAAGAAGAATGCTGTCTGGAGTACTGCTGGAGGAAAGGCTTCCTGGGAAAATATCCAAATACTGAGTTTACCCCTGCAAGTTTCAGAGCTGTTTCTTGAAGAGATCTGAACTTTGAACAGCTGCTTTTGTTTGATGCTGGAGTTTGAGAAGATGAATGACAGACTTTTTTTTTTTTTATATGGAAAGTCCAATAATGATAAAGTAAGCTACAAAGTCCTAAACTATTGTGAAATGTGGATTTTTCTCTGAGGAGATGGGTCTGTGAGGCCCAGTCAGCAGCACATGTTATCTGTTGCTCTGTGAATACAGGCAGTTCTGATCTCTGAACTGCTTGTTAAGTGCTGTACTTATTTCTGTTTAAAGGGTTAGGTTTTGAGAACTGTTCTCTCTACAACCAAATAATGTATTATTCAAAACATAGACTTCACAAATAGATTTTGTGAGATTCTGTTCTCTAAGCATCTTGTCAATAAGTACTTTTAGTGTGTCTGAAATTCCCCGTGTTCACCAACTATCATCTGTGGTGCTTGAATTGATTTGTTAATCACAAAGCTGGAGTTCTGTTTTACATTAATGTATTGACACAGTCATTATGAATGCCAAGTTTTCATCTTTGTTGTAATAAAAGTTTTATTATCCAACATTTGGAAAAGTATTTTTCACGCCAGACCTACTCAAATCTTGATATACTTCTGCACTCTATGCAGTTTTCCTAAGAAAAAAATTTCAGCTTAGCAGTGGCTTCTGATTGATTTATGGGAAACAAATTGTGGAACAAACAGCAAGTAGATTGCTTGCAACATAGATGTCAGTTACCTCAGACTGTAGAAATAATAAATATATTAGAGTTTTATATGCAAAATATTGTGCTCTCTCCTAAAACTTAAAAAGAAAAAATCTAAAATGTTCAGGGTGTTGCTCTAGCTAAAATTTATCTATTCAATTTAGGGTGACCCTTGGCAAAATCTTTCTTTGTATATGAAAGACTTAGTCATACTACTAAATTTTAAGCAAGAGCTAGAGCAGCAGATGGATGATGGTATATGTAATTTCTGCTTGATTTAAGTTTACAAGACTCTTTAGAATTTCTCTGATTTTTGAAGAGGTAACAAACTCAATGCATAGAGAGAGGAATGCAGAATGTTCCTACTGCATTTTCGTAATGATACCTTTTGGTAGATTGATGCTTCAGACTTTGACTGACTTTGTGCTAGTAGTGTGATACATTTTTTTAATCAAGCAGTTAACATAACATTTTATTGCCTGATGAAGCAATAGAGTGGCATAAAGCATCAGTTTGCTAGTGCACATGGCATTGCCATCCCATTGTTTTGTGTGCTTTGATTTACCAAAACTTCCTCATTTTTATAAATTCAAGGAATGCTGGCTACTAAGATCTGCCAAGTAGTGACTTAGCCAAAAATTAGTTAAGGATTATGAAAATAACTGTTTCATTTTGCCTTTGTTTGTACCTGATGCTTTCTACAGATGTTTCTGCTGTTTTGGATGTTAAATCTGACTCAAGTAAGTAGCATGAATATTGTTTGGAAATACTCCTTAGTTTCCTTCTGTGGTGTCTCAGTATGACTGGCATTTTCCCTGGATGTGACTGTGCATCTGCATTCAGAATGTGACAGCCCCAAGCTGCTTTTCCTGTAAGTTCTATCAGGTTTTTTCATGGTAAAGTGCCCATGTTTTTTTTTAACCAGTCTTCATTGTGAGTGTTCCTTGGACAGTTATGAGGAAGGAATAGGATGGCTTTTAACAAATTCCCCTTCTGAGACTTTAAAAAGCTGCCTTGCTAATAAAGAGTGGGTGATTGGTCATTGTTTGCCTCTTGTGGAAGAGGACACTTTTCCTGCTGTGCAATAAGAGGTGTGGCAAAAGCATACTGACAAGTAACAGAACAGGGCAGTACTGTTTTATCCAGGCTTTTTCTTAACAGGAATGCCCCTTTCTATTTACTTCTTTGGAAAACCAAAAATTAATCTCTGACAGGGTTCAAATGTATCCCTGCTAGCAAAGGTGTAGACTTTAGCAAGACAAGGTAACAGGAGACTGCTGCTGCACAACGTGGACACATCACCCACCCACAGTGATGCCTGAAACCATTTTGGTAAAGATGGCATTAAAAAAGGTAGCTTGTTTTGTTTTACTTCCAAGTGTATAAAGAATACTCAGAAGAGCCTGAAAAAGTAAGTATCTTCCAAATAACAGTGCCAACTTGGTACCTGTATTATGCTGGTGATGTATTTTCTGGGATTTGGCCACACCTGGAGGAGATACCACTTACTGCTTGATTTCTGCTCCTTATCATAGATCTCTCCTTATATAGTAGTAGGAATGATGGCAGGAACATGAACAAATCTATTTATTTTACTGATCTTCTCTTATCAGAGTAATTGCTAAATAAGTGTTGCTATAACTGCAGTAGTTAGGGTCACTTAAATTTGACATCTGAGTCTCCCAAATTTCTTGTCTTCCCTTTCACAGTTAAAATTTTGTTTCACTGCTGGAGATAAACAAACTTATGGAAATAAAGGATGAGCTTTTTCTTTTTACTTTAGTAAAGAGAAGGCAGAATTCTAATTTCAAGAGTACCTTACTATACAAATTTTGTTGACATGGATTGTCCAGAATTTAAGGATACAAAAAGGTTTTGCCCAACATGTACTTAGAAACCCCCTGCTGCTGTATTGGGAAATACTCCTATTAGAGGCGATTAAGAGAACACATGAAAACAGGTCCTTTCTTTCTCAGGGCTGTGTACTCTGCATCATATAAACACCATGCATTATGAAACATGAAATTCCAGAGGTGGTAATAAAAAAAAAAAAGGCTGCTAATCCTGTTTGTCTCTTCTTGAGTTTCTTTACAGGTTAAAGGTTTAGTCAAAAGGTTGTCTGGTGTGGTTAGAGTTGCTAGGGGCCAAGTTGGAGCTGGAAATCTACAGGGTGTCAATACCAAGTGGAACAGCTCCCTGTGATGCAAAGTTTAAGAGCTCTCTATCACAATTATTCAGGCTCATCAATTCTTCTTCCCATTAATGTACACTAAGACTTTAGTAACAACCATGGAAATTACTCTTCTAAGAGTTTTACAGTCTGAGAAACGTTGTGCTTCCAAGCCTAGGAGCTTTTATCTCTTTCAAGGTGTTCTGGGAAAGAATTGGTAAAGAGAGGTGAAGCAAAGGAGGGCTGCTGCAGGCTCAGTGCACTTCCCTGGCTCACTAGGATTAGCACTATCCCTGCTGTTCAAAGTAGCAGCCTGAAGGTTGCAGTCACAGTATGTGTGGTTTTGTTTTGCTAAAAGATACATGATCTTCTGTGATTTGCTTGAATGAAGTTTAATAGGATCCAGCATCATCCACGTGAATGAATCCTGGCAGCTGCCTCCATTAAGGATATTTTTATTTGAAGCCTCCTAGGTGGCTTGTTTCATGCTGTTCAGTTGCAAGATCTTTGTGTTCTGCCAAAANTTCCAAAATGTTTCTTTTGTTTTTTAACCAGAGAAGTGGAAGTGGTTTTCTGGTATAATGGAATGATGATTTTCTGCCAAGCAGGTACTACAGCCACTTTGTCTGACAGTAAATTATGGCATATTTGACTATACTGGAAACCAAGGAGTTGGGATTATACTTAATGCACAGCTTGTTTCTCTCAAAATACAGTTTCTGTTTCTGACAACCTTACGTAAGAGGTGTTAAATGAAACAGGTGAGCTATAGCAGATGGTGCCCCTGACTGTGATGACATTCAGAAGATACCTGTTCCTACTCCAAAAGTCTTAGGCCAGCTGTTTCTTAACCTGTGTTTGGGAGCTGTTGTGTTGTTTACTGTCCTCCAGATGATTTGGGGCTTTTTCAGGCCCATGTAAATGGATGTGTCTGGGTATGTTGGTGTCTGTCTGAATTACAGTTTTGAGGTCTTGTCAGTCACTGATGTCTGAAATAATGGATCTGTAAGGAGACTGCCCTCTGGGACACCTGAGTCTCAGCTGGAGGTGCATCTTTGTTCTGTGCTAGTGTGAGATGGTGAAGGGTGGGAGAGAAAATGAGGTGAAATGGAAACGGAGTAGGTGATTTTTACTTTGTCTCCATCTTAATGAAGTTTGATTTCAAAATACAGTCATAACCATGATGCCTTGCTCACAAAGTTCTTGAGATAATACAGTTGGATGACTGTAGAAAAGAGCCCTGAAAATGTGCAGAAGATTGGCAATTAGAGACTTAATGCTTTTCAGAAAGAGTAATTGCAAATGCCTTTACTACATAGGAAATCAGCAGGTAGTGATGCTGCTTCTGTTCCTTTGGAGGGAGACACATAACAAGTATCAATCACTAGAACAGATGTGTAATAACCGACTTTGGAGGTGAGGCATATGTTTTTGACAATGAAGATGCTTCATCTTTTGGACAAGCTACCTTTTGGGAAAAAATTGTAGCCATCCATTGAGACATTGAAATTGAAAATGTAAATTTTTGCTATAGCTTCTCAAAGGTGGAAAGCCTTCCTAGATGCAATTTAATGGCCTGTGACAGGTGCAGCAGGTGATTTTGGTCATGAAATTTAGAAATGCTCTTGCTTTCTAGTTTAGTGTTCTGATGTGTTGTTGGCTGTTTCATCTGGAATAGTCTCCTTTGCTTACTGTTTTTTTTTCCTGAAGTGTGATGTTGTTTTAAGGGTCCAGAGACAACCTCCCAGAACACTTTAACTGGTCACTTATTGGCATTGCAGAAGCTTCTTCCTTGTTAGGAAATGTCTTTAATAGGCAGCTTCTCTTGGATTTGTGCTTCTTGATTTTTTTTTTTCATATTGCTGAAACTCAGTAACTTCCTGTGGTAGTGTTTTAAAAAAGAGCCATTTCTTAGGCTTGTGACAGGTGCAGATTCAATTTGTCCTTTTTCTTCTTGTAATAAGCCGTATTAGAAACCAGGTTTGGTCTTCAACTTACTGATATTTTAACGATTTATTATTTATGGTTTCAGGATGTACTCAAATACTTTGGTGCCTTCACCAGTGCATTGAGTTGAACTCCTAGCACCACACACTGCAGCATTGTATTCTTCATGCTGCAGGCTCTTCTCATTATTGTAAGGTTGAAAACTCAGCTATGTTCTTTAAAAAGGACCTAGGAGATTCAGGGGATAGAACATCTTATCAGTTTTTTGTGTAGCAGTCCATTCCATTCCCCCAGTGTGTGGATTTTGATGTAACATGAGAGGTAGTGTTTAAAATGCTGCGGTTTAGGTTTAACAGCACAACTGACAGGGCTGGCAGGGTGGCAGTGGACAGGAGCCTTTTGAGTTGCCTTACCCTGAGGTAGAATGCCCCCTGTGATAGCAGTGCCCTGCCCTTGACAGACAGCTTTCTGTCCATCTCACTTCGGTGTGTGCCTGCAGCCCTTGTCACAGGTCCCAGGTGGGAGATGGGAGTCTGCTTTTGGAGAGGAGTTCCCAGAGCCAACAGGACACCTGGCAAGTGCTGCAGGAAGGCACAGCTCCCGTGAAGTGACAGAAGGTGTGGTGAAGAGAAAAGCCCCAGAGACAGCACGCTCCGTAAGGGAGAGAAGCAGCTGAATTAGTCTGCAGGCTGACAGACCTGCTGAGCCCAAAAGGAGGATTCACTGGCAGGGAACCAGTGGGCAGGGAAAAGGCTCTGTCTTTTTTTGGATCACTCACAGTGGGTTCTCTTTTCTCAGCTGATTTATTATAACACATGCTTTGATGAAGCTCAGATTTTTGGGTTTAGCAAGCCTTGGATAATTTTGGCAACTTGTTGTAGGACAAATTCAGTTCTAGTCCGGGCCAGCTTAGAATTCTAGGAGAGCATCACACAGCAGTTGAGTAGGAGCACTGGACTCAAGTGCTGGAGGACTTGGACAAAGGCTGCAGTTGCTGTGGAATAGATAGCCATGTGAAGAGATGGAAATTTTAATAATAGTTGTGTGGAATCAGATTAATAGTCTTTGTCCTGTGTGTGGATTGATTTTCTCCTGTATTTATTGAGGAAGAAGGTAAAAATGAAAGAGCACACAGAGTTATTTTCTTGGTGATGTATAAGTCAAGGAGAGCTTGAATCAAAAGGAATTTCTTTTGTACTTAAGGGAGCTGGATGGACATTTTTCCCCAATAGCAATTGTCTGAACAAATCTGAGTTCTTGAACATTTGGAACATGCAAAAACCATGCGCTTTTATCAGTGTCCCGAGTTAGAAAGTCTGTGTGCATATGTATTGAATACATAGGGGGAATTGTTATTGTAACGGTACTGATACAGTTGCCAAACATCAGTACCTTTTGACCTGGCCTGTGTATTTAAATTGATTGCTTAAGGGGTTAGTGGACATCTGTTCAACATTTTAGCACACCAGTTGAAATAATTAGTTAATAGATGGTCCTAGCTGTATGTTGTATAGTGCTAACTTTGGAAAAAAGAATTATCTTCTTATTCCAAGCTTACCTTTTTTTGTGTGTTCCTGATAAATAATTGATGTGGAACAGGGGAAGTGGCTGTGAAGTTTTGCTAGTTCCATACATAGTTAAATGGTGTCTTGATTCCAGAGAAATGAGAGGTTGATGTAGGAAGGCCCTTGAAGGAAGTTTTCAAAAGGAAATTGAGCACAATAATGTAAATTGAATGTAATTCCATTGGGTAGGAAATCTAATGAATAGCTGAATTGTGAGAGAACAGAGGTATTGTACAGTAGCTGTTCAGCTTTTAATTAAAATCAAAGCAGTCATATATTTTTTTCCAGTTCTATGCACCCTGAAAAATGAAGTTTGTACTTGATTTGTAAAATACAGACCATGTCTTTGTAGGAGAATGCAGGGGGAAGCATGCAACATCTTAGAACTGACTTAGAAACTTGGTGGGATTTTTGAAATCAATGGTTGCTAGAAATAATTTTGATACCTATCAGTGATCCATATTTTATGTAAGTGCAAGTTTGAACTGGACCTATCTGGATTTAGAGGATTTGCTGATACAAAATGGAGAAGGTCATACCTGGCTTAACTTTTGGAATATTGGAATTTATTTGATTTCTTTACAATTTGGCTTGTCCTTTTAAGGCAATTTAATTATCCTTCAAATGAGGCTCCAAAAATTCTATCACTTTAAAAAGATGAAGTACGTGTGCTCCAGGAAAAAGTCCAAAACTTGGTTTTGTACAGGGAGATTTTTGCAAAAGTGAGAGAGGAGAGAAATGGGCTTGCAGCAGTTACAGCAGTTTTTTGATATGTGAGCAGGGATATCTAGAAGCCTTAGATAGCAAATACCTTACCAAAAAGGGAAGGTTGGAAAAGAATTTATTGTAAATGCCAAGGTTTGATGTTGTGCTCCTGGCAGGTGTCAAGAAAGAAGGCAAGAAAATATTTAGGGATTTTGTGCTACTGATCCATCTTTCTCTCACAGTTGCTGTAGCAGCCATGGGGAGGGAGAGGGAGTTGGATCACATCAGCAGTAGGAGAAAGGAGCTAACTTCAAACCCCTGCTCAGAATGGCTGCACTGAAAGTGAACTTCATGTCTAATACAGGAAGATTGCCTTGGGAAGCTTGCCATGCAGAGCTGCTTTATGCTGCAATTCCAGCTTTTCCAGCACAATACAAATCAATGCCTGATTTGACTGGTATTGCTTATGGGAATTCAGTGTTTACAGCAACAGTTCTCACATCTCCTTGTATTTTCATTAGATCACAAAGTCAATGTTTCTTGCCATAAATCTGTTTCATTTTGTTTATGTTTTCATCCACAACAAATAGCCTATTTTACTGTGATTATTTGTGGTGGTGGTATAGATTTGATACACAAGGGTGTCCTTGGGATTCTGTTCTGTTTAGAAGTCTGGTTATAGAAAACCCATTTTGATATGTGGCCACTAATTGGTAAAGCTGTGATCATTTCATCCTACAGATACACCAAATGAAAAGTGTTTTTCAATTAAAGGTAACTTCTAATCATTATCAACATGTATATATCAATCACTTTGAGAGTTGTTAATAATAATTTATTTAGTTAAGATGAAATAAATTATCTCTTGGGCTGCAGTGCATTAGGAGCAGGATTCAGATTATACTTGGCTAGGGGGAAAGGCTTCTATCATCTCCCTCCCACGCCCCAGCTACCTGTCAGGGGAGCTTAAAACGCGTGGTTTTTAATGATTTTAGATGACATCCAGGGCATTTCTCACTTAGGGAAGCTGATAACCTGCAGAGGCTTTGATAAGCTGGTGAGAGGTTTTCATGTCTCGTTCCACCTTGCTGTGGTACATCAGTCTTTCCTTTGTCCACCCAACAGCCTTGCTCAGGGCTGGTTCTCTGTTAGCTCTGTGGGAAGTTATCTTGCTTGTAACAGGCTTGGGTGTGGGTGTCTGTGCTTTTACATTTTAAAAGCTACAGTAGTGTTTTTCTGTAGAAAATAGCTTGGTGAAACGAGGGCAGGGGAGCTTTATTTTGGGTCCCATGTTGGTCTCATGAATGTTTAGTTATTGCTTTTGCAGTTCTCTCTCTGCTGGCCTACCCTCTTCCCTACTGTGGGAAGAGTGACTTAATAGCCAGTAAAGCAAGTAAAACAAGTGAAAAATGTACTATGGGACTCTGAAGTTTTCCTCACCAAAGAGTTCACTGTTATAAAATGCTGATTCCATATTTTGCTAGTCTTTCCTAAGTATCTCGTATCCTGGTTTTTCCCCAAGTGTACATATCTTAATGTTTTTGCAGTTGGGCTACATTTCTCTTGGCTGTGACTGTATGGTCGTTACTGTGCCCTAAGAGAAGGTCAGCTGCATTCTTTCAGCATTTTTTGGTTTTTCATATATCCGTAGTCCAGGCTTCTGTGGAGAAATGTCTGTTTACTGTTGGATTATGTGAATACATGTGATCACCTCACAAGATATTTAAAAATGCTATCCATGTTTTTCCTCTCTACGACAAGAATGAATTATGGTTTTATACCTGGCTGTTTTGAACATGCAAATGTTTGCTCTGTCCACTGCATGTTTAGGTTGCTTCTAATCTGAGATGGAAAAATACAGAGGTAAGGTGGGGTTTTTTTTAAAAAAACCATGGTTATTTCCTGCAGAGCTGCACACAGCCAGAGAAGGTAGAACTGAGATCAGGTGGCATTTTTGCAGGCATATTTGAGGGAGCTTGTGTTGGGTCTGGAGTTGGTTTCCTTGTTACCCCTTGGAGGAGGTGGGCTTGTATGGGGCTTCACTGTGTGGTTCCAGTGCCTGTATGACCATCACCTCAGCAGCCCTCCCTGTGGGAATTCTGAGTGGCATGGCTGGAACACCTGGATCTTGGGCATTCAAACTAAAGTCTGCATAGAGGAGCTCCATCTGCTCCTGCTTTGGAGTATATTCCTCGGTGTACACAGGCTTTCAGGAAGCTTCAGAACTCAGGGTGGGGTTCTCCCTCTTGCCAGTTGTGCTTTTGCTTACTATGTGTGTGCAACAGGATTGCCCATTGTTATAGTGAAATACCTTCAATATTTTGTCTTACTGAAATTTAGGAAATTAAGTTAGCAAGGTCACAGTTCTGTAATGCAACCTGAGCTATTGTCCTGTCATTTATTTTCTTTTGTTTTTTCTTCTGGTGGGTGGTATTACATTGTGCCTCTAGGCATGAAAAGGCAATGCACATCTTAAAGAATATGGTAGAATATCTAGCAACAGACTTAAGGAAAGCAAAATAGAGCTGTTCAAAAGAGTCCAGCAGGTTTTTACTGCTCTGTAGTATTTATGGGCAAGTGAATGGTTACAGGGTTGAACCTCTGTTTTAAGCAGACATCCCTCTAACATGCACATGAAAAGGGATGTCCTTTCAATGTTTTTGCTAGGTGGGAAGTGTTTAATCATAAAATTTACCAAATAAAAGAATACTTGATAAGAGTTTAATCTCATTTGGAAAGGAGGGATTGATTCAAACCCTAACCTGGCAAGAAATACTTGATGATCTGAAGTTATTAATAATATTATTGCACTGAAGGCTATGGAGTACCAATGCAGGTTTTGAGTCTGTTTGTCCCTCTGTACAGCCAGTACAACATTGGGACCTTTTTTTGTAACAGAATTGTGTTTGGACAGCATTTAGAAGTAATATTCCCTAATTTAGTCAAGTGTTTTCCAAGCCAGAAGTCCACCATAGTGGTGTTTAACTAGAATAATACACTCTCCAAAGCCAGCAATAGCAGTCTGGTGCAGGGCACATAATGCAAGGTCCCCTCCAGAATTTGTGGGTTGTTGTTTGTATTGATCTCCCATCATCAGTCAGTACAAGCTGATTGCTGCTATCTCAACAGGCAGAGGTTTGAACCAAGAAAACAAAGGAGGGAGAAGTTAAAGGTGGCTAAAATGGTTTTTGAATAGGAAGAGAGGAGGAAACCAGTTACTGGCTGCAAAATGAGTTCTAGAATCAGGATGATATTTCAGGAAGGTATATTTACTGAAGAATATAAACAGTAGGAACTCTTAATTTTTGGGAAAGATAATTTTCATCCATTTTAAAGGATCAAAATAAGCTTTAGTGTGGAAGGAAGATATTTAATGTGTACCTTTGCTTTCTCTCCTAATTAAGTAAGTGTGCATCTTCCTCCTTCTAGGACAGGTGAGACTGAATGCATTTACAGTGATAAATGACCTTGGCCTGTTGAGCCAGTGCAGGGATCACTGCAGCTAAATTGTGGCAAAGCCAAATTCTGTGTTTTAGCAGGACACATTAGGTATCCATTGGGAACTAGAGTAAGATCAAGTGTACTGTCTGTGCCTGACAGGGGATGTCTCACTTTGGTGCAAGTGGGTTTACTCAAAACTAGAGATAGTCCATGTGAAATGCAGCTGTGGTGGCAGAACTGTGCTGCTTTCTTAGAGGTCATTACTGTAGCAGAGTTAAAGAGGAGGGAAGCATTTTCATGTCATCTAAGTGGAATCTGAAAACAGCCTCCCAGATTCACATAAATGCTGCAGGATGCCTCTTCCTTCTCAGGAACTCCTGGGGGTTGCTCACTTTCCTGGTGAGTCCTTGGGGAAGAGTGATGTATGACATCTAGTGAGACTGGCCTTTAGTCTGCACTGCTGAGTGTCTGCACTCCAGCTTTCCATGGCATCCTTCCTGAAATGTGTGCAATGTTGAAAGAATGTTATACAGAGCTTCTCGTGTGTAGCATCTAGAGTAGACTTTGCTTGAAACTTTTGTTTGTGGGAGATGTTTAAATTTAATCCTGTTAATAGCTTTGGTTCAGGGATAATTTTTGAGCTTCTTATCTAAAATTGTTTTATACATCTAATGTATTTTTTCAGTATGACTTAGGCTTATCTTTGCTTTATGTAATGTGATTTGCAAAACTAAGTTGGAGAATATCTGGCTTTGAGGTCACTGATTACAGCTTTTGTGGTGGAATGTATTTGGCAAATAAAAATCTCAGAGAGCTTTTAAAAATTCAGGTGACAATTGAACTTACCCACTTTAAATATATTATGCTTGTTATAAATCTCTATCTGATGATATGGTTGAGAAATGCATGCAAAATACTTCTAAAAAGATAATTGTTTGGCATGCTTTGTAGAGGGGTTTTTCCATTCTGTTCATATCTATGAAATACCTCTATTTTAATTCAAAACATGCAGAAAAAGCACAAATTATTTCCATATAGTATATTTTAGTGATTGATCATTATTGTAGGCTTATAGTTTGGCAGTCTTGTTTTTTCTATTGCCTCCCCCACTTCCTCGTCAATACACTTAGTACTTATTGACATTTAAAATGTATCTTAAGATAGACACTTCAATTTCTGTAGATAACCTTCTCTACCATCTTGCCTCCTACAAAATGCTGAAATGTTTTTTAGTTGAAACAGAAGATGTCTGCATAGATTGTTCATGTGACTTGTTCACTGCCTGTGTCTAATGGCAATTAGGATTTTTCTTAAAAGAAAATATCTCTATGGCCAGGGCAATTTGAGAAGTTGACATGGATGCCAAAAATGTTGCAGTTCCAGTGTTCAGTGCATTGTGCTGTAAACAGAGTTTTGCACTTTTGTTCTTTCTCTTCTTTCCTGGATTATTCCTGAAAACCAGGATACATTATCCAGGAGAAGGCTGGGTGGTGCTTCTAAACTTATTAAGTCATGCATTAACCAAGGCAATTCTCCCTAAGATGGGGATCAAGTTCTCTATGTGATGCTTTTGTGATATTGGCATAACTCTGAGATTTTCAGTGAAGCCCATGACCCTCATTCCTTGCATTGCTTACATCCAGAAGGGCAGTTGTGGTTCGTTTCCTGCTTTTATTTGGGTGTTCCATGCCTGTAATTAAGGGCAGTGTGGGTAGAGCCAAGAGTATATAATAATATGGTGTCCTACACATGAAGTGTAGCCAAGAGCAGAGCAACTGAGAGTCTGTAAAAGCCATGATCGTTGTAGAGAAAATACAACTATATTTTTCCAGAGTAATTTAGTATTTGCTAGAGAACTGATGTTTTTTGTCCTTGTTTGTTTGAGTTTCATTTTCTATGAGATTCCACTTAAGTATCACTTGGCCTTTTTTTTTTTTTCCTTCTCTTACCTATCTGTTTTGTGTTATGACATGACCATAACATGGAATTATATAGTAGAGGTTGAGAAATTAGGTGCTGTCCACTGTGCTGTGATCCGTAGGAGCAGTTCAGAATTGTGGGAGAGAGGTCCTGTGTGATTCCAGTCTCAACTGAGGTACTCTGAAATACTGGGAATTTTAGGCTGTGGCAGAAGAGCTGTGCAAGGGTGTGCTTAGATCCCTACATGATGGCAAAAGTAATATGACCCAACAGTGTTTTCAAGTGTAGTGAAATAGCAATAAACACAGTGTTTCAGAAAAATCTAAAGGGATGCAATATTACAGCCCAGCAAAAGAAGAACTTCATGTGTGAGAGTCTGAAAGCTCAGATGAAGGCTTTCCATGAGGAGTATGTGGCACCAGCATTCACTATATGATCTCAAATTACTGAGAGAGAATCATTCCCCAGTTTGAATCATGTAAATTCAGATTTTAGGCCAAGATAGTGGATCAGATTACAACTTTGGTTAGGTTTTTATACCTTCAGACAGATGCACTATTGTTAGTCTTCCATGCTGGCAAATGCTTGTCTCAGCCTGTCTATCCTGATTTGATTTTTATTTGTTTGAAGGCTTGGTTAGAAGTGAGGTGCTGCTGGAGTGTCTGTGCATATTCTGAAGGTGTCACTGTTTCTCATCCAGGGATCCTGCAGGCTGAAATAGCTTCCTTAGTCCTTCTTTTCATGGTGCTCTTTAAGGTTGTTGTAATGACTGTAAGTTGATTGTTACTAATCAAATGAACCCTTGATACATATTCATGTGCAGATGGCAGGGCCTCAGCTCTGAAATCCCTGCCAATCCTTTGCAGTTGGTTGAGTGTCAATGTGCGAAATTCTCTAGTTTTAATAAGGCATTTTTGATCAACAATCATGACTAATACTGAGTATTGACATGACTTTTATTCATGAGTTTTGATAGCAGCACCCATTAAAGTAGTGGCATCTAATGCATCATTAGATATAAATTTTATCCTTGGGATAATTTCTGTACTGAGTGTGTTTTCTCATGTGAAGTGATGACACTATCAGCTGCTCCAAATGCAGCTGTGTATCAATATGTGTTCACTATCAATATTGTGATGAGATCTACTGGTTAGTTGGGATTGAGTTATGTTGTGATTCAGGGATCTTAATCTGGTTTTATTTACTGATTGGAAAATTTCAAATTGTTTGGGTTCTTTTCCTAAGTAAACCAAGGACTGAAGAGTTAAACAAGATTATATTTTGATGTAAAATGCATTTGCTTACTACTTACTGTCTGGATGTAGAGCAAGTGTGTTTTATTACTGGGAAGTAACATGTCCATTTAGAAAATGACTTAAGCTACAATATTTGTGTTGGCAAATTCATTTTCCAGGCATAACAGTTCTGTTTTTTTTTCTATACCCATTAGTGGAAAGATGAAATCATTATTAATCATGTTTCAAAGGCTGTGATGCTGAAGTTACTCTGTTTTATGCAGCTGTGAGCCCTAGGATGTAGGCAGACTGTCATCTGTAACCTGGCCTTTTAAAAATAATTTCTTATAAACCACAAACATAAACAAACTTGTATCACCAGATAAAAACAGTGCTATTCTTTAAAACTGGCCCCGAATAAGTAACTTGTCAGAATGTTTAAATCAAAATTGCCATCTAAACAGGAGGGGAAAAAGGCAGAGAATGTGCTTCCTTAAATCAAGTCAAGGCAAGCAGGTGGCAGGCTTACAAAGAGAGGCTTGAATTCCAGTTTTGCTTTTATGGGACTTCTACATTTAGAGAACCTGCACTGAAAAAGTAGTGTCCAGTTACTTAAATATAGTCATGTAACTGTTCCTCTGGGGATGAGGAGGGTTCCCTGGCTTTTCAAAGATTTTAAGTATTGAAAGTTTTGTGCTTCCTGAAATGTTCAGGCTTAATATGTGTGAGGCCTTGAAATGTTTTTAGGCCTGAGGGTGGCCATGAGGTTGGACACAGGATTGCCTCCAATGTGCAGATGTTTGGAAGTCCAATCAAAAAGAAGTTAGGATAAATGATGAGGCTCGTGTTGGCTATTTCAAAACAGTCTTAATTTGTGTACAGTGAATTGGGCTTCAGGAAAGCCTGAAAACCATGGAGGAGTGAAAAATTAGTGTGAGAGTTGAGTAGTTGAGTCTAACCACAGCCTTGTATTTCTATTTGCATGTCGGTTTAGCAAGCTGGTAGGTTTTTTGGATATTGCTTCCTTAACTCTCAGCTCTGTTTACTTAAGATACTAAGCACAAGATTGTCCTTTTTGAAATCTAAAAGAATGTTTCCCAATGCTTTGTGGGGTGGGAGGGAATCAATTTAGTAAAGTCATGTACTTGAGATTCCCTCCCCACACACTTCCTGCATTGTTTGTGTCTATTCTTCACCTTCCCTGTCTCCACTAGCTCCATTTCCAGCTCTACCTGTGTCTTCAGACTTCAGCCTTCTTTACTTACTGATCTAACAGATAATGTCTGGAGTACACACTGAAACCTTGCTTAGTACAACCAGACTTTTGTTTGGGGCATTTTTGTGATTTTCATGTCCAAGTGGAACTTGTTGGTGGTGTTTCCTGAAACTTGCCACTAAATACCTAACAGCTCCTCTTAAATGTTTGATTCCTGGTTTTACTCACATGTGACTTTCCTATTACTATACCAAATTTCCTTGTCAGAGGGATGGATTTGCAGTGTGTCCTCGTGGCAGCACGGGTGTTTCCTACTGCAGGAGCTGCTCTTTTGCATGGTGAGTGTGGCACATTCTGGGCTGGTCACAGCTGCCTGTGTCAGTTCTGCAGTCCACGGGCATGAGGAGTATTTCAGGGGAATGCAAGCAGTACTTGGAAGGTGCCAGGCTCTAGCAGCTGTGTGAGGAAACCATCCTTGCCAAATGGTAAATCCTGCAGTGCCCCGGGGTCACAATATAACCCTTTTTTCACAATGAGGAAGAGCCCTGTGGGAATAAATTCAGCACAGTGCACAACAACTTTAGAGGGAAAAGCTGCTCTGGGAGACAGAGGTATATTTTCTAAAATGGTCCTGCATGAGTCATTTGGAGCTGCAAGCAATACTATAATTGCATTATAAATTGTAGAGAGGAAGGAGTTCTGAATCTCAACTTCTAAATCGAGAAGTTTGTGTTTCTTGACTGCCTAACAACTGCTTCTTAGCCTTGCATTACTCTGCCTGTCTCAGTCCCTCTCCAACTTGGAGAGAATAGACAGCTGAAGGAAGGATTGCTTGTCTGCTTCTGTGGCTCTCCTGGAAACTGCTAGGATCCAGACTGAAGTACACAATGCAGAGGAATTGTGTATTGGTGCACTCTGCATGTATGCTATACACACATGAATGTGCATTTGCATGTGCACATGCTCCAATTCATTCCTGAAGACATAAGGGGAGGTAATTCACTGCCTTAGGCATTTTTTTTTAGAGTGATACAGTGTGCAGATATATCACTGTTCTTTCAATCTCATGAGGCTGTCATGATCTGCTTGAAATTATTTCATCTCAGCAATGTTTTGGAGCTGGAATATGGGTGGGCATAGATTAAAAAAAAAGCTTTTTTTAAAACATCCTCATGGATTAAAATAGTCCATCAGTCAAAAATTTTGTTTTGGTTTTTTCTTTTACTGATAGCATAGACATTTTAAGATTTCTTATCCTGCTGTTTTCTAGCAGAATAGAAATATTAACTGGTCAGGGAATTTCTCCTGGTTTTGTGGCATCTTTTGTAATACCCATTAAAATGCACTGAGACCAGCTTTTGCTTTTGTTTGGAAACAACTATCTCAAATAGATATATGTCTGCAGATTGGTTTACATGAGAATAAGGGCTCTGTGTGTGTGCAAAGACAGGCTGTGGAGGAAGAACTTGTGTGATCACTTCTTAGGTAATGAGCCCTAGGCTGGCTGTCCATTGTAAGGCCAGGAGCTGTGTCTTAGTTGTCCTGTCAGAACTGTATGGAATTGTTGTTGACTGGTTTGATTCAATTCCTTTTAAACATTTTGGAGAAGATCAGTGAATGAGGTATAGCAATGGAAGATTTGTATTTGTACATAGTACTTTTATATACAGCTGAGCATAATCCAGTTTCTGTCAGTTTCCCCTATTTAACTTGCACTCTGCATTAAAGACCAACGACCAATAGCTGAAAACTCCTGTGAGTCTCTTTCCAATATTTCCAGGAGTGTTTTGTTTATTTACTAAGCTTGATATGCTCATACTATTTCCATTCTTGATGTCTCAGGCATAGGCACAGATGACATGTAATGGTCAAATAAGAAGTGTAGTACTTAACTTTCAAATCACTGGCCTGTCTGCATTTTAGGCTTTGTTTTCTTTCATGTTGTTATGAAAAATTCTGATATCCAGTACTCCTGTAGCATGTAATTTGTCTACATTGTTGTTTTTTAGTGAGAATAAGAATAGAACAAGCAGGAAAAAATGTAATGATATTACCAAGAAAAACAAAATACAAAATGCATTGTCTGAAAATAAGATGGGTTCACTGAGTGTGTTATTCATTGTGGCTGTTAATTCAACCCTGGTCACAGCAGTGGAGGCTGGTCAGTGATTCACACAGAGCTGGCCTGTCTGTGCTGAGCAGAGTAATTCCCATTAACCAGTGACTTCTGCAATCTGACTGAAGTGCCCTGTGCTCCTTCCCAGTATCAGTAGAGGAGTACAAAGGAATTATCTCTGCAGTCCCTCAGCTGCTGACCTGTCAGTGCTGATGCACTGCCTGAATACCTGGGGAGACAAATCAAAATGTGTGTAACTGTAGGAATAAAATGGAGTGGTAGCATCCTGGGATAGAGCTGTGTTTACTGCTTGTTTCTCTAGTCCTAGAGATTTTCAGAATATCCCTGGGAGAAATGTCTCCCATGCAGAGGAATTAAGCAATGTCCTACTTGGATGTTTCTTCTCTGTTCAAGAGTGACTGCATCTTTAGTCTCAGCTTTGCAAACACACTATTACTTAGGGTGTGAGAAATAACTGTCTAATTTGGGAACTTTATTTTCTTTCCCTGTTAGTCTTTTCCTTGTATAGAGGACAATGTGGTTTTGAACTGTAAAAAGTCATAGCTTGTTTCCCTTGAGGAGCACTCTAACTTCCTGCTCCCTGAATTAACCTTAAGAGAATAGCTTGGCTTGGTGGATTTTGTATTTTTTACCAGCTGGTCTATTCCCTTTCATTTCAATGAAAGCTCTTACCACCATGTTGCATACAGTATTTAAAGCCTGTATGGGCAGCAGGTTGTTTAGACAACCTCCAGACTTGTCATGAGGTTTCTTTTTGACTTGGACACAGTTTCTGATATCTAATTTATGTTCCAGCTGCTTCCTTCTTACCTGCTCATTGTTTTATGGGATTACTCTAACATTTATACTGCAGGGTGGTTTAATTCCTTTGAATAGAGCTTTGCTTTCTCTCTTCTATCACCCACCTTAGAATTTACTTTAGGCCTTTATATGTTAGTTTATTAATTTTCCAGGATTATTTCACATCANTTGGAAACTATGTTGTCAGCACTACTCTATGAGTATATCAGTAAAGCCAGCTGTAATCTGAAATA
Organism: Chaetops frenatus; assembly: GCA_013400775.1. NCBI lineage: Eukaryota > Metazoa > Chordata > Aves > Passeriformes > Picathartidae > Chaetops > Chaetops frenatus. The sequence goes on along the minus strand of VZTR01001698.1, from coordinate 200,060 downwards.
CCACATAGATGCCACATTCCTGAGATGTACAAGACTTATTCTCATCTCTAGAAAAGCAGGGTCTCTTAGGTCTATTGAACCAGAGAACTTTTAACAGTTATTTTTATGACCTTGCAAAAGAAAAAGGTTAAATACTGCAGAACGAAGAGGAGATTAATAATCACATGAAAAATCTGTAATATTTCAATAGGGAATTCATCTATGACCAGAAGATAGGGATGGGGTAAACAAAGTTGAAAAGGGGAGTTTAGGAAAGACTGCTTGCTTAGCTCTGGCTATGGGGGACTGTGGAAACTTTCCTGTGGATTTAAGGTTTGGTATTAGTGTTTTTTAAATGGTATAATCAAACTAAGTGTATTTGTCCCAGATGTTCTGTATAAGTCCACTAGGACAAATGTGGTTATTTATCCAGAGATTTCAAAAAGCTGAGTTGAAATGATGTGGAACATTTTGCTCTGAGATGATGTCAAGCACGCTGTACCTCACAGATTTTATAGCATTCACTAAATGCTGTTTGTTGACTTCTAAAAGTGGGATACCTTCTATGAAGCTATAATTATAAAGAGGCATCCTCCCACTCTTTAAGGAAGAGTAAAAATAGAGTATTTAAGAAGAAATTATACTGCATCCTGGGACTTGTGCAGTTTGGAATGTATTCTGAAAACTGAGTTTCTTATGTGTTATTTTATGGTGTGGGTATTACTGAACCTGTGCAAGATTGCTTTGGATATGTGTAAGTGAGAAAATACTGGTTTTACAAAGATTTTTGGCAAGTGTACAAGAACAAAACACAGCCAAGGTAGTTCCATGCTTTTCTCTGATAATTCAGTTGAAGAACCTCTCTGTATGGTTGCTGCAATGTCTGTGCCTTGACTATAAACAGTGAATTGCCTTAACTTTCTGCTCCACATCCAAGTCCTTTTGCTGACAGCTGCTCTATAAATATGATTCCTGAAATGTTGGTTACAGTGCCTGTGAACAGTACAATATGAAGGAGTTTCTAAACGAAATTTGCTGGCTGGCAGCTGTGTCAACAGCTTCAGGCACGGTGGGGTGAACAGCAAATAAGCAAAAAGGAGTAGAGCCATTTGAGTCAGTGTAATCCCAGTTCCACTGCTCCTTCTGAGCTAACCTTGAACACTGCATTAATGAGGATTGCCTTCCAGAGTGTCCTATGGCCTTTTCTCTTGTTCTGCCTTAATGTGAAAAGCACAGTTGGAATGCTGTTATCATATAGTTATAAAAAATAGAAAAACAAACTGGGAGAGGCAAGGAAAAGCGTTTACACTTTTTTTTTAATTGAGCAGCATTTGAATCTCATGAGTGAGGTGTCAATCTAGGTGTGGATGACACTTAAATATGTGTTTCAGTCTTGTCTTTTGGGTTAGATCCTGGGTCAGTTGACAAGAAAATGTTAGAGTGGATGCTGTCTTTAAAACTCAAATTTGCAGAGGGAGAGGCTGGGAATTTAGAGCTTTGCTGTCTGTAGGGGAACAGGTGCTCAGCTCTCCAGTGATGTACAAAGTCAAGTAGAATCACAAAGTTATCATGTGTGGAATAATTAATGGTTTTATCTTCTGCCTGGAATAAAAAGCTCTTAAAAAGCACAGCTTAAAACCAAAAATACATAACATTTTTTTTGTAGAAAATTTGAATAGCAGAGCATCAGTGTGAGAGTGTGGCAGTTGTGTGCTGAGTTCAGTACTGTCATGATGATGAAATGGAACAGGATACATTTCACATCAGATCAAGGGAAATAGTATCTTGTAGCTCCAGAACACATTCTTAGACAAATGACCTTCAGCATTTATTATCTTTGTACCCCAATGAAGGCATGATGGAAGAAAGTGAAACAGGCCAGCATGATGCATTGTATTATTACTAAAACTGACATGTTTTGTTTGGCAGAATAACAAGGCAGTGAAATTACAATTTTGTGGGGCGGTGTGCCGCCTGTTGGGGAAGCTTTCTGATGTTTCAGCACTTGGCTTATGTTCTAATAGTAAACTGTATCATTAGTTACACTTTTGGGGTCCTGGTGAGGATTGGTGAGGCAGAACTGACTCTTGGTGAAGCTGTTCTCTATCTCAATCACCTCCCTGTCCTCCATAAGCCTTAGCAGAGCTTCTCAGAAGATGTGTTCCATGACTTTCCCCTTTTTACCTTTTTTAAAATGGGTGAAATATTTCCTTTTTTGCAGTCACCAGGGACTTCACCTGACTGCCATGACTTTCAGATATCATGGAGTGGGGCTTGGCAACTCCATCAACCAATTCTCTCAGCACTCTGGGATGCATCTCATCAGGTCCCAGAGATTTGTGTGTGTCCAGATTCCTCAGGTGATCACAGACCTGAGCTTCTCTTACAGTGGGAGGGAGTTTGCTTGTGGTCCATCCACTGGATAGGTGTGTGCAGAGAGATTGCCAGTGAAGACTGAGGCAGAAAAAGCTGTTTTATAGCACAGCCTTCTCCTTGTTTGTTGCTACCAGTTTGCCAGTCGTGCTCATCAGGGCTGTGCTCTCTCTGCCATTCCTTTGCTGCCTGTCACACCTGTGGAAATGCTGCTGGTTATTCTTTGCATGCCTTGCCAAGGTCAGCTCCATCCCCACTTTGGCCTTCCTAGTGAGTATTAAAGGATCTGGTTAATGAACTTACTGGACCACTGGTATTTATTTTGAAGTGCCTAGGTAGCTGAGACTATTAGTAACTTGCTGGGTGGAATTATTTGGGATATTAGGATTCAAAGGTAGTAAGTTGTGTTTGGTAGCTCTGACTTTAGTCCCTGGTAGCATCAGCAGAAAAAGTAAACACCAGGTGCAATATCCTGAAGCCTTTTTGCCTCCAATGCTTTTCTGCTTCTTTACTGGGGGCGGGGGGGGAATCAACAAAAATGTCTTTGCCTCAGATCAACATTAGGTAAGAATATAGGTCTAGATTTGAGTACTATTTGATGATAGGGCTTCAGAGGTTAAAGTTTACTATGATCTTTTCTTTCTTACTGAATTGAGACCACAATGAAAACCAGAATTTCCCTTTCATAGGTATCAAGTGCAAGTGTGATGCTACAGTCTTAAAGATGACAAAAATAAAATAAAATGTTAGTTCAGGCTATGATGTAATATCAAGTTTGTAATTTGTTTTGTTACTGCTTCTTGTGTTTCTATTAAGATGAAAAGATGATCTAATGGTAAGAATTACATGTTTGATAAGAAATTGGATACTTGCAGATTTTATCACTTGTTCATTCATTGTACTTGAGTAGGTATCAGGTTGTATTTATTTTTGGTGTGTTCTGTGCTGTAGCAGAGAAGCATTGGATATTTATGCTTCTCCAATTTGTGGTTGAAAAATGATTTTGAAATGCTTGAATGCAAGAACTTTGTCTTCTTGGTAACAAATGACTGCAAAAAAAAAAAAAAAAGGTATATCAAATTTTGGGAATTGTTAAATAATGTGCTAGAGGCATTAGTGTCACCTGGTTTAACTTTTCAGCTTGACTAATGACATAGGAAAAAGGGAAAACATAATTAATTGGATTGATTTTGCTGAAACTCAGTTGAGAACTAATGAAAAAAACCCTGTGGCAATTAATAGAGAAAATGGTACAAGGTGAAGAAGGACTGAATAATATGGTAAGTTTCTGTTTTCCTTAAAGTGAAGGGGAAGAAAAAGCAGCCATGTCAGGGGAAGAGGAACGAAGTAGAGAAAGAAGAAATGAAGGAAGAGAAATAGCATGAATTCATATTCATCTAAAAGATAGTTTTTACACTAAGGCAGCAAAAGATAAATCAGTGAAAAATGTATATAGAGGATGTAAAGTCATTTATTCATTTCATGGATTGGGGCAGTGATATTCCCTTGCTGATGAGGTAAAATTCTAGGTTTTGATATCTCAATACCTGAAAGTTAAAAGATCCAAGAGGACTGAAGGAAATAGTATAACTAAATAGCTCAGACTGAATCAACAAAAATATCAAGATTCAAACTAGGATGGCTTATTCAAACATTCAGTAAGGGGCATTTTTTTTTACTATTTTCAAGTCCTCAGCTCTGCACTAGAGGCGATTGAACTTCCTTATGCAGAAACAAGATGTGCTACCATTTCAACAGACACGTTCCCTGCAAGCTGTGAGAGTGCAGTATTCTCTTTTTTGTTTTTCTCTGTTAATAATTATGAGCCTGCCAATCAGTTTTTCCTTAAAGGATCGTGGTTTTGTCTAATCCTGCATGTGTTGTGCAATTCATATTTAGTGGAATTAATTAAAAAAAAAAAAATCAAACTACTGCTCTGTGCGTTAAGTGGTTTTTTTGTTGGTGTAGGGCAGATATGGGTGAGAAAATGATGGTAAAATATATGAATCAGAATTCTTATTTGAAAATACAGATCAATTGCTCACAGCGTTTTAGTTTGATTTACACCTTTCCAGCAGAACTCTGCTAAATTACATGAAATATATTTCCATTGAGCTGTTGGCATTACATTTCTTAAACTGAGAAAGTAATTACTATGCTTTGATAATACTCTAGTTCAGGACTTGTATCTGTCATTGCTTCTTTTTATTCTACTACATCAGAAACCATAAAGCAGCAGTAACGAGGGTTCAAAAATGTTGGCAAATGAGTGATCTATTCCACATGAGAGTTAGTGTCTGCTCTGTACCTTGGCAAGAAATTGGAATGCAGAAGGGTAAGCTGGTGTAATTGTTGCTGTGCAGTGTTTTGCACAAAAGGATTAAGCAGATATTTTAATTTCTTTGTGGTTGAGTAGAGAAAGGTTTTTAAGACTGGAGCGAATGACTCAAGTTGGATTTTTGGTTTTCTGTATGAAGTTCCTGTAAAAAAGCCCAAGCTTTATATACTTTGGGGGGGAGGGTTAGAGAGATGCTGGCATCCAGAGAGATGTTTGTTTCCCCTACTAAACAGCACCCCTGACACGAGGCCCACTGAGCCTGTATCAGACCTGAGTTGTTGACCCAAAGCTCTCCCATTCTCAGCAACCCTACTGCTGAATGAGAGAATAAGGCTTGCAGGCATGACACTTACAAACTGGCTTTTCCTTTTCTTTCCTTGATGTCCCTCCCTTGTCCACAGCTGATAACTCAGGGTTTAGACTGCAGACACTGCTGTACACTCCTTGCTTTACTTCTCTGTAGTCTAGAGAGAAAGGCTTGCCTAGATCAAGGAAAGGTAGCAGCTCTGAGTTTCTATTGATTTACTGAAGAAAAAAACAAGGCAAGATTTGGGAATCTACAGTGCTATGGTATATAAGAGTTTATTTATAAATGTGGTTGTGATATACTTTTCAAAAACATTAAATGCTTTAAATTATTTTTAAGTGTGAGTAGGCAACTCTCTGGAAAACTGTACGTTTTGTTTAGCTTTGAGAAAGAAAGGTGAGCCAAAACAATGTATTAAACTTTTATTGATCTTTAGCAGGGATAAGCAAAAGCATTTGTTTAGCAATCTAGTGGTTAGCAAAAACTTTCTCTTGGCTGGCTTACTGCAGTTATTTCAGTTGCTGGAATGTGCTCTAGAGGACATGATTCATCTGACTATAAATTCCCAAATCCATTGAAGTACCTCTGAGGAAGTGTGGAGCTGAAGTTGGCTGAGGCTGTCTGTGGATGCTGCTGGCTTTCCCAAAGGTTGTTTTTGACAGGGCCCTGGGATGGCTCTGGCAGTGATCTCACAGCCTCTGCCCAGAACTCCCCTGACTTCACTGTTCCTCCAAACAGATCACTTGGGTGCAGTTCCTTCCTGACCTCCTTGGTGCACCATGGTTTAGGGGGTGTGCAAATACTGTATTGCAAGGAAAAGCTCCTTGGGTTTTGGATTATTGCTGTGGCATTGTCTTGCAGTTTGACTGGTTACTGCTGGTTTTTAGCAAGTCAGTATGTATGTTTATGGCTTGGTTGTTCATTTTTTTCTAATGACAGCAACTCAGAATCTCTGCCATGGATGTTCTGGATTCACCTTTCAGTCTGCACTCAGGACTTCCTGATGGGTCTGTCTGTCCACAGTGAGGGGCAAACCAGACCCATTGGCAAAAGCTCTTCTTGATAGCACTCACTACCAGTCCAAAGCACAGAATCATTTTGTAAATATAGACTTACCTGAAAGAGATTTATATAAGATTCTTAGATATAAATTCTTTTGATGATTTGCAGCAGGCTTATGTAGTGTGTGGAATTCTGGATTTGAAAGACAAATCTGGTGTTATGAGTAAAGGCTTTATTTTAAGAAAATTGAGTCCCTGGGCTTTTAAAGGTGTATGTAGTTGTGGTGTCCATCATTTATTGGGCAAATTAAGCATGTGTTGTTGTGAAGTTAGAGCAGAAATTACATAAAAATGCACAGACCAATTCTATAGAAACCTTTAAGGCCAGGGTTAATCATTGACACTTTCAAAAATCACATGTTGACTGGTAGTGGGATCTAGTTCTGACTTCCCTGTAGTAGAGTAAAAAGACATCTTTCAATAACTCTCTAATTTTGCAAATTCATTCTCAACTTCCAAATTAGAGTTTATTTTTACTGCAGTAGTAAATAGTGGGGGGTTCTGGCATGCATGACCTGGTTCAGCTGGGTAGCACTATTGATTTGTTTTTTCGGTGCCTCTGCTTTAGTTAATTGTAACTTTGTTTTCTGATCCCTGATTAGCTCAGTGGTAAGTTGTCATTACAGCATTCAACTCCCTAAGGACATGATCTATAAGGCAGACTTTTCCAGTGCAGGGTCATGATTCAGCTAGTTTACACGTAATTTAAACAGCAGTTGGCCTAATACCCTGAAGTGGAATTCGAGGTACTTGTAGTCCAAGAGTGTAATACCATAAATGAGTGTTTGTGTTTAGCACTCTTTAGAGACCTGCAGGAGAGGCCAGTGGGACATGTAATAATGTAATACCCCTTGTGTTCCTTTTTCAACAGGCAAGGGAAGTTAAAATCTCAAGGAAGGTTAAGAAAGCAGTTTCACTTAGAGCAAAGCTGCCATTTAACGTTTCATTGGGAAAGCTTTGTTACATCAGAGTTGCCATAATATTTGTTTGCTCAGACTCTGTATTTGGATTTGTTTTAATGGCCTATTCCAATAATGATGGGCATAATAAAAATGTCTTCAGGTAGTTAGAGCAAGCTAATGAACTCTGACTTTTGCACATATTGATGTCCTACATTTTGTGTAAGTTTAGTGCAGAGGTGCCTTCAGTTACTTTAAACAATTTTTAAGATACAGGGAATTTGTCTCTGCTAAATGGCTTTGTCAAGCAGAGCTGATGTCTCACAATGCCTCTGGAGGCAGCAAATTGAGCATAAATGAGTTGAATTCGTGTCTTTTCTGACTATTTTGGCACAACCTGTCCGTGGACTGAAGTGTGACTGTCACTGCACCTAAGAAGAGATCATTATTTACTGAAAGACTTCTGATGTACACAGAGACTGGGATTTCTAGTTCAGTACCACAGCACAAGGCAGGGGGGAAAGTGGTAGAGACAGTCCTACTGCTCTTCTGCTTTTCACTCTTTGTTATCAGACCTTACGTTTTGTGGCAGCACAGGTTTTTTGGGGTATTTTGTTTGGGTGGTTTTGAGTTGGTTTTTTTTTTTTTTTTTTTTTTTTTTTTTTTTTTTTTTTTTTTTTTTTTCCTTACACAGTTTCCATACAGGAACTGTTTGTGCCAGTGCAGAAGGGCAGTATGAGTAGGAGTACGTGGTGTTTGGGCAGAAGGCAGTGAGGAGCACAACTGCTCCAAGAGTGTGTTAAATCAGATGTGAAACTATTTATGTGACGAATGATGGATTAACATCAGATCTGCACTGGTTGAAAGGCTGTGTTTGTGTGAACTGGTTTTCAGCCTGTGAGGTGGTGAGGAATTTAAGCACATTAGCAAAGTTTTTAAAGAAACAGAAGCTACCACCTAAGCTGTTGGGTTTTTTTAGGTAGCTGTGCTTTAATGTGATTGAGTCAAAACTGTACCAAACCTTCTCTCTTGTAGGGTGATAACTAAAAGGATGGGTCATGGTTGGATATGGTTTTCCCCCAGAGGGTGGTTGGGCACTGGAAGAGGCTCACCAGAGAAATGGTCACAGCACCAAGCCTGAGTTCAAGAACTGTTTTTGGACTCTTATATCAGACACGTGGTGAAATTCTTGGGGCTGTCCCATGCAGGGCCAGAAGTTGGACTCAGTGATCTCTGTGGGTCTCTTCCAACTCAGGAAAAACATGTAGTATGTTTTAATAAGCAAAATTAAATGTGTATAACTACTAGTATGTACGTGCATTCAAAAGTTATTTTTCCCTTAAAGCACTTAAAAATATTTTTGTCTTTCTGTAGGGAATGTGAATGTTATTCTGAGTGTCAGCAAAATATATGAAGATGGTGTTTGAGTAGGTGGGCAGAGTTGTTATTTACACAGTCTGGATTCTGAAAGTCTTCCCTGTAGATCTTTAAGCCTACAAAAGCCATAGTGAAATCCAGTCTTAATTGCAAGCCTTTTGCATGACTGAATTTTCGTTTCCTTTTTTTTTTTGTGCATGTTTGATTTTTCTTGATTCCAAAGTGGATCCTGTTTATAGGGGACAGGATTTTCAGGGCACCCATAAAAATCTGTGTGCTCCATGCTGTTAACCATGATCTGCTTGTGTACAGCTCTGTTCCTCTGCTTTGCTGGTTGTGCCAAGCTGCCCCATCCCTGCTGTCTGCATCTCTGCCTCCCCGGCTGCCAGACTGGTTTTAGCGCTGCTTTGTCTTGGTTCCTTTATTGCCTGTGGTGTGGGCAAGGAGCCAAGCAGGGCTGCAGCCAAATGATTCAGAATGTAAAGTGTCTTCCAGGTCTGTTTCAGTGCTTTACCTTCAGCTTCTTGCAGTCACCTTTCCTACAGGCATCCTGCCATTTGGGAGAGTCGCTCTTTTTCACTGGGCCATTAAACTTCCCAAAGTTTGCGGGGTGTGAAGATTCTGCCACATCCCTAATTAATTTACTCTTTATAGGCAATTATCTTTCTTTTTTTAACCTGCATCTAGGTTGCATTATTGTTATTTTGAGTTCAGCATTAGGCTTTAACATCTCTTCAAGTCGAGTAGTTATATAATTTTGTCATTTTTATCCCCAACTTTTTGCTGTATTATTGAAATAAATGGGTGCCTCCCAGTGCCTTTTGGCATAATATGTAAGGTCAAACTGTAACTACCCTTTAGTTTAAGGTATGTTTGAGATGTAATTCTAGCTGCTTTATACCTTCTAACTCAAATAATCACAGGAACAGAGACCTACCATGTGGAAGAAAGGGCTTCACCAATATCTAGAGGTGCTTTGTCATTCCTGTCAGCGGCCAGGGAATCTCCTTGCTGCAGTGGATAAAGCTTTTGGATGCCCTGCTGCATCTTTGCAATTTGCTGTAATCAAGCAGAATAGCCCAGTTGATGTTATGCCGGACACAAGGAATTAAATTATGTCCCAGCCATGGCCATTTCCAGGTGGAAATAAGTGTGTCTGAAGTGGTTGTCAACAGCCTGAGTACAGGTTAAAAAGTACTGATTAAAAAAAGCAAACAAACAAAAATGTGATGGATTTTCTTGCATTTGTCTTTCTTTCCAGTTGCCCTCCCCAAAGCACAAATACTGTTGGAAGGGTGCTTGGAAGAAATCCCATCATGTGCCTGTTCTCTCTTTCTGTGCTTACTTAGGTTAATTCCAATCTGCTATTGGTACTGCTCTTCAAAACTACTTGTTTTATTCTTTGCTTATTAGAAATACATGATGGCTTGCACTCCCTCCTTTTATACAGCTGTACTTTAGGAGTAAACAGATGAATCAAAGTATCAGAGGCCACCTCAAATAGGTTTGTGAGGCAGCTCTGTGGTGTGTTTTACTCTTTGTAGTAGAGATGGAGACAGAGGAGTTATAGACCTGCCCTCTCTCTAACCCTTAATTCAGTTTTGAACTGCAAGTCTCTTCCATATTTCTAAGTCATATCCAAGCCAATCCATCTGTGGTCAGCAGCTCAGTGGCTTTGCACTGCAGGTATTACTTATCAGGTGATTTTTTTTCTTGTCTGACACTGGTTAAATGATATGTGAAATTCAAATAGTCATTCTTGACTTGCAAATGTAATCTGTTGCCACTTGTTATTTTCATTTATAAATTACTTTAAGATCTCTCTACCCACATTTAACATTCTTAGCAAGGATGAAAGGGGTTGTATTTTTCCCTGCACTGGAGAAAAAGATGAACTGCAGTCTTTTATTTGCTGCTCTTGAGAGAGGGAAATAATTACATTTCATATTTCTGGTATGAAAACACCTAATACTCTTGCTAAGACTGAAAGTACTGTCTTGTAATTCATGTTCTATTTATTCTCCCATTGTTTATGTATTTGGTGTTATATTTATAAATTGCTGCATGTAATTTGCTTCCAGAACTGGAAAATTTACACACTTGTTTATTATGTCAATCCAGGTTTTATTCTTTTACAGAAGTATCCTAACTAAATTTTAAAATAAAGATTACTATGAAGATAAGTTTTGAAGCAGTAAAATGCCCTTGCCCTCCTTTGGATTATTTCCTTTTTGTAGGAAGTTGCTGCTTCCATTTTGTGCTCAGCTTTAACTGTGTTGTACTGCAGGAGTGGGGGGACTGGAGCTCCTCCAAGTGTATTCAAGGGCCCATTAGGATTGGTGTTTCCATTAGGACTGATGTTTCCACAGTTTTGTGACCTTATTTTCTAATTTTTATGAGCTTTTTTGGTATTTGGGACACTTTCACCTGCTTCTGTAGTGGAAATACAAAGGCCAGCTAGTCTTACAAATGTTTGAAAAACAGTGTGGGCAAACATGTGGGTGTTTCGGGAGTAAGTCTCTACTTTGACAACTCAAAAACTTGATAAATGATTCAGCCATGAATAAAAATGTGCTTAATTGCCTCTCTAAACATATACACTCTTTAGAACATCTATAGTTTTCATTTTTAAGTCACTAAGGGATTTGAGATGAAGATGAAAAGCCCTACCAAAGGAGAATTTTAAGTAAATATAATTTTACTATTTCCATATTTTAACCCAAAATCTACTTTGACAGGAGAATTAAAGTTTTGGTCTGTTAAAAAAAAAACCCAACTAAGTTTAAGGATATAAGACCTGAATACCAAAATAGGTCATGTTTCAGTGATGCAGAATAACAGAAAATAAAGGCTTGCTGTGTTACCGTTTTTTACACAACAACATTTTTTGGAAAAAATATTGAAGTATCTCTCTGAAGTTTGTCCCACCTACATTAAAAGCATCAAAAAAAATAAAAAATCAGGAACATTAATATTAACAGTATTTAAAATTAAATTCTTAGCTTCTGCTGTGCAGTTCATGGCTCTGTGGTGGCAAGCAGGGGTTCTGTCCCCGGCCTTCTCTTCCACACTCTGCCTGCATCCCTGGCTCCTTGAGAAGGTTTTATTTTCCTGGCTGAATTCAATCCCTTTTTGCAGAGTTATTGCTCTGAAAGTAAATCTCTGGCATGTCCATTACCATGTGTTTGCTCTGCCATACTGGCCTGGCAGGGCTCCTGAAAACCACATTTGTGTCAGAGGGCTCCTGTGGCTCTGACAGCAGCGGCAGCAGCTCGGGCTGAGGTGACAGCCCGAGGGGTGAAGTTGTGTTACAGGGATCTGTGCAGAGTTCGCTGCCACCTTTAAATAAATGGCACGGCTCGGTGCTTTTGCAATTTTCCCTCTCTAAGGCACTGTGTGTTTGAATTGTCATTCACACAGCGTTCTAACAGATCCCTGAACAAGTGTTCATCTAACACTGCCAGGCTTAAAACTCCACCTATTTCTCCCTTCCGCTGAGGTGTTCAAAATTAAAACATGCCTCGGAATATTCTGCTGCACCTCTTGACTGTTTTACTTTGTGGGCGTTCACTCAAAACACAGAGTGTGTTTCCAGGTCTGGGCTTCCCAGCACCTGATTCTCCATTTTTATACATGCTGGTAAATATGGTCTCTCCAGTGTTTTACCCTTGAGTGCTAAATGGTGGCAGAAATGTCTTCTCCTGAACATCAGTCGCTCTGTCTCTGCCCTCCCATCCATAAAGTGAAAGTGAGCTGTGAAGGTGGCAAACCTTTTATTTATGTGATTAAAGAAGGTATCAAGTACTGTGATAATGGCAGCTCTATGGATATTTAAGAACTGATAGCTAAGCCAGGTGATTTTGTAGTAAGTCAATTGCTATTCACCTTAGAGAAGTGATTTACTGCAGTTTAGAGAATTTCTGTTAATCAGATAAGCCATCTTAATTGCACAGATAATGGCTTACTGACAAGTACAAGATAAAACATGATATTTTAACCTTGAGTCAAAGTGGTAATTTGTTACAAATTTAAAGGCAAGTCTATAATTTTTTATTTCTTTGCTTTGGAGAGTGGATCTCATTGCTTGTAAAAATATCCGTTATTGATAACATGACAATACTGACTTTTTATGTGCCAGTATCAGCAGACTGTTTTGTTATTCACCTTGGACTGCAATCAGGGTCATCCTTAGTGCTCAAATTTGGATGCTGCTGGGTAGGTATCTTTTCAATAGCAGAAACTCAGCTTATTAACTCTTGCTGATGAAGGTGCACAGATCTCTGGCTAGCAGTCTGTTGCAGAAAGATAGTTTTAAAAGTTAACTTTTTCGACAAGGGGAGGTAGCAGTGTCTGCCAGCAACTTTCCATATATCGCCAAGGAAATTCTGTACAATGTGGTTATTGACTTTTTGAGCCTTGAAAAAGTACCCATTTGAAGCTATCACAATACAGGGAAGTAAAAACCAGTATCAAAGGGTGATTTGTTGTATGAGTAATCAAAATAGTTTTGATTTGGAGATGAAAAGTGCAGATCTCCTAATGCAATGAACTACCAATTTATTATTTTGATCAACCTATTGTAAGGGAGTATTCACAAAACAGGCAGATCAATAGATTTAAATGTCACAAGTGAGGTTGTTCACAACCCTGAGCAAAGCAAAGATTTGCTTTCATGTGAATGAATATTCAGTGCTGGAATACAGCTGTGTACAAAAAAGACCCCAAACCCCCTTTGTTTAATGTGAGTTGTGAGATAGAGTTGAAGGTGATACATGGATGAGAATTCAGGGCAGAATTGTGTATCTCATGAAGAGTAACCCAAGGGAGGATACACAGCTAACTTTTACTGGGTTTGTCCATTCATTTGCTCCCTTTTCCCTTAGCCAAAAAAGCAGAAAAGGAAACTGAAAGGTGCCATCCTTTTGCCAGGAAGCTTTGTAACAGGGCAGGCCTGTATTTGTATCACATAATCAGACCAGTCTGCAAGATCTTAATCTTGCTAATATTTTAAATAATACAGTGGTAGGCAAGATATTGACTTAATATCATAAAATAGCAATAAAACCACAATTAAGCCAAAGTTTCACAATAGCCAGAACTAGGTGAAGATAATGGAATAGCAAATGTATACTTGTTTCCTAAAGCAGATAGTTGAGCAGATTTAAAGGTGTGGTGGTGAATTGCTCCTCCTTTTATTCCAAGCATTTGGGGGAGAACCTCTTGGTTATACATTTCTTAAATAAAAAATAAGAGTATAATTTGTCCAGGACCTTGCTCGAGTGACCTGAATCCCTGTTCACAGAGCAACAGCAGGGAACATGAACTGCCCTCAATATCAGAGGGATTAATTTCAGCTTGGATGGTCAGGCAGGACCATTTTAAAGATAGAATACCTACTTCTGTCAGTGAAGGCATAGCATGTCATAGCTGTAAACAAAGTGAAGAAAAAGGAGCAGAGGTTTGGCAGAGAGATGGGAATTTCTGTCCACAAATACACTGTAGTACCTCATGGCTTCATTACTCCCAGCTTCCAACATTGCTTCCTCTTCAGTTTCTTTTCAGTTTATCAAGGCACATATTTTCACATGTAATTTTCTCTTCTAGCTTAAATAGTGCTTTATGCTTTGTTTTAAAGGAAACTGATAATTAGTCACTTTTGTTTTCATCTTTTTCCCCTGCCCTCATATTTCTTCTTTATATTTTTTCTTTATATATAGAAATTTGTATTATAGTTTACATTGGTGTGTGCATTGAGCTACTGGTTTCTTTCTTTGAGAAACACAGTTTTTGTCAAGTGATCTTGATCATTCTGTTCTATGTCCGTTTTTCTTTTTTGTTTTAAAAGCAGGGTCAAAGATGTAAGAATTTGACATCAGTCCTTTTTGTCCACCTGCACGAGACAGTGGAGCATGCACATCTATGTACGTGCCTATGTAGTAAAGTAATTTCCAAAGAAGAATGAGTTTTGCTTGAGTTTTTTCTGCATAAATTTCCTATTAAAACAGAATGGATTTTAGACAAGTGTGGAAAACTGTAGCTGAAGATGTGATGTATTTGAGCAGGATATTTATAACACTGACCTGTAATGACTATTCCCTCTTAAAGAAATTCTCATATGTTGCTGCATTCCACAATTATTAGCTTTGTGCTCATTTTTTACCAAAAAAAAAATTGCAACTGCAGTAGAAGCAAGACTGTTCAGGATGGTAATTTTACACAAGCTTGGTTTTTTTCTGTACTCCTAGCTATTTGGAAATGAACTGTGAAATACATGAATACCAGTAGAAATGCACAGCTTACTCTCTTGAATTGTCATTCTTTGACTATATAGCAACATGAAACGCTTTTGGACAAGCAGTATTGATGGAGTGTTCATGAAATTGTGTTTGCATATTGATCCAAAACATTGAGTAATTTAGTTTTCTTTGGCGACTTCCAGTACTGTTTGCATGTGGTTGTCCTGGACGTAACGTAAGGAGTCTGAACTTGTGATTCATGCAATCAGCAATGCCAATGTATGTTGTTGGAGTAAGGAGCAGGGGAGATGAGGTTTGGTGTAACTGTGGGATACAAGCTGCAGTTTCAGGTTGATGGTCCTGCTTTTGTTTCATCAGCTCTTCCTAGGTTTGGCTTTTGAAGAAAGTGTTTTCTCAAGTGCGTGAGTTCGCTTTGCCTTCTGTGGTTTCTCTCCTTGAACCAGAGTGTTGATAACTGTGTAGTGGAAGATTTTCTCTGGCTCTGTGTTCTAGGGGTGTCAGGAAGGAGTCAGTGAGTGCTGGTGGAGCTGTGCTGTTGATGCAGGATCCCAGCTGTTAGCCCTGCCAGCTGTGCTCTCCAGGGAAGTCAGGCACCTCTGGGTGCTCAGGTGCCTCATGCCGACTGCGAGGGGCAGGTGTTAAAGATGTAGGAACAGAGTTTAAGTTCTGTTAGCCTGCAGTCTTCACCTGCACCAAGAGATTGGAAAATCTCACTCAAAAGGGGTCACATTTGATACACTGTGAACTCATACCCTGAGTTCTTGAAACCTTGGTAGTGAAGCTTAAATTTATTAAAGGACTGAGGTGCTGTGAAACTATCACAGCTTTGCTTCAGTGTTCACAAATGTACCCAAAGCCATAGACCTGACTTTGCATCTGTAGACAAAAAAGGGAAAAGAAATGCCTTGTACAGCCATTTAAGCTCTTCAGTATGAAGCTCTGGTTAGGGTCCATTTCCATTTTTTTAAACATTGTACATCTGGACTTTGAGTTTTGGTGCTTTGTGGTTTTGTTTTGTGTTCTTTTGTGTGTGTTTTGTTGTTGTTTTTTTGGGAGGGTTTTTTGGTTGATTTTGTGTTTGGTTCGTTGGTTTTTGCTTTGTTTTTTGGGGGTTTTTTTTGGTTTTTGGTTTGTGTGATTTTTTGTTTTTTTTTCCTGTGTCCCCACTTCCCCTAGGTTTCAAGAGGGTAGCTTACAAATTTCTTTCTTTGAGAACATGACAGGTGTTGGTACCTACTCTTCACATCCCTATTCTTTTACATCCAGTCATTAAATGATGGAATCATCCACAGCATGTGATGTTAGCAGTTGTCTAAATTAGCTCCCAACAATTAGGAGGATGGCTCTCTATTTCTTTCTCTCCTCTGGTTCTGGAGGTTCAGCCCAGACTGGTGGCTGCCTGGGGAGGGAGTTGCTGTGTGTACTGGTTGAAGGATCATAGTCAAATGTCATATGCTTGTAAAGGGTGGGACAAGGCAGTCTTTCATTACCAAATATTGAAGTTGCCTCACTGAGGGTTTTAAATTATTTGAAGCTGAACAAACTGTGACCATGATGCTAGACTTGCAGCATGTTTCAACTGCATGGATGTTAATTGACTACGTGGATGTTAATTGGAGCAGGGACTGGAACTGTCCCAGTCCCTAGCAGCCGGTACCATTGTGTGTGTGTGTGTGATGTGATCAGTGTTTCAGTCTAACCCTGCTGATCTCTCATGTTTTTAAAAATTTACCTGCTCTCCTTAGTCCCAGCTGTAATGGAGGATACAGCTAGCACTTGCTAGCTTAGAAACTCTATTATGTATTAGTCTGCATTTCAATACTTTTTTTTGCTAAATTACTGTAGGATGGATCTCTTGCCAAAGTCTTGAAATAAGATTAATGATGACTGTAATCGTGTGCAAAACCTGAATGTTTCTCCTGAACAGACCTTATAATGGACTATTTGAATATACACTGGGTTTAAAAGACAGAGATGAGGAGATTAATTTGTCATAAATATGATTTTGGTTCCCATGCTTTTGTGTTCACTTTCATCTGTGCTTTTAACTTCATACCACAACCTTATCAAAATGGTTGGATTCTTCAGACTGTATTCAGATAAGCTAAAGGAATTTAATGTGATAAAGCCTAAAAACCAATATAATCTTGTTTTTAAGATACTCCCTCTGAGATTCATTTAGTACAAGTGAGAAAATTGACATTGCCAACTTTTCTCAATTTTGAAAACTGTTGAAATCACTTAATAAAGTCTATTTGATCTGTATAAATAGAACTTAATACTGTCCTTGAGGCTAACCAATTAAAGCTAGTAATCTGAATGCATTAATATTAATGAGAAATCTATTGATTTTAATAGTAAGAGATTGTGTTCAATATCATGGATTTTAAGCCTTTGTGAAGTGAATGACTCTTTTTACACTCTTGTTAAGTGAATGCCATTTTTGTATGTAATTGTTTCAGAAGTATGTAATATGTTAATAAATTGATAGTGAGAAACTAAATTATTAGAATTTTTTATGATACTGATTTTTTCATCATATAACCTTTAGCACTGGAGCTAAGTGCTGGTAGGAATTGGGCTGTAAAAGGCAAGGAAGCCATGGTATATAGCCTGCACAGCAGTCTGTGTGCTTAGAATTTATTCTGGTTCTCCTGTGAGGGACAGTTGTGGGACAAGGGTCCCCAAATTAAAGTATAGAAGTATGGATTTAAGTCCTGCAGATAAGTAGGTTTAAATAATGACATGATATTGCATTTCTCATTTCCACAAGAGGATGATCTCTGCTAATTTTGTATTGATCTTTTACTTTAAAAAACATACCCCAATAAAAACAGAAGCCCAAAAGATTTTACAGTTAAAATAAGAAAACCCAAACTGATTTCAGACTTAGGAAACCATTTGGAATGTCATAGTTCAGATGAGGAAAAGGTGGTTATTTTTTTCATTTTGCATTTATAAGAAACTGGAATGAGCCTGTTAAGAGGACTGTAGCAAAGAAAATATTTAGTGTGTGCTGTACAGGAGTAAGGAAAATTCAGGAGCATGTGTGGGGGGATGAAGGCATATTTCTCCCCACTCTTCTCTTGCAGGTTGTTCCCTGGTACCTACCCAGAATTTTCTTGGTTGTTGTTGTCTAAACAGACATCTGGGGTTTTCACTTCATCTTAATCATCTTTGGAACATCAGTAATCAGCTTTTGAACTTCAATTAAGGTTAATGCACATTGAGGGGAGCACATGAAATGGTCTTCTGGGACCTGTTGAGCATATGTGCACAATGGTACATCTGATGCACTTTTCAAGATTGGCCAAGTATACTGTGGTAGAGTAGAAAAATGATGCCTTTTGTTAAACTCTTCTGCCTCTATAACAGATCTGCTAAATATGATGAGTTTTTACTCTAAGTGGATCTAACCCTATTTTTAAAATTGGTGTGCTTTGTTTGGACATTTACCTTCCGAATACATAATGAGTCTTTCAGTCTCTGCCTTTTCTGTCAACAGCACTTTTTACAATGTGATTATGAAAATGCAATGAATGCACTAAATGTAACTGGCAAAAATTCAGAAGGTTAACAAAAATGTGCTGCTGTTTTGAGACCTGAAAGTTTCAAATATATTCCCTTCCCCTTAAAGAAAATACAAGGGAGGGTTTGAAAATCACCTGCCAGTAACTAAGTAAATAGGTTCTGTAAATTGCTGTAGAGCTTTTCCAGAGGAGAAACAGTGATACCAGCATAGAAGTAACCATACTCCCTGTCAGGGAATACCTTTTTTTAAACTGTATCTATCCATTCCAGCAAGGATTTTGTGAAATTCTGAAAAATTACTCCTGCTGTGAGTCAAAATCTCAGGTGTACAGTTATGCCTTCCACCAGAACTGGTTTATTTTTAAGAGCTGTCCTGTGTTTTTACCTGCCCATGGTGGACCCCAGTGATGAACCTTACTCTGTTGCTGTTAAAAACAGAACACTCACAAAGCTCCCCAGGTGCTCCATCATCCATCTGAAAGTAGTGGGACAGGCAGAAATCTTGTTCTGATTTCATCTAGTTGATGAAATGGCCAACGGGATGTGAAATACAGACCCTCTTGTCTGCAGGATGTTTGCCATCTCTCTGTCCTTTGGAAGCAGATGAACACGTTGGAGTTCTTTGGGAGAGAACACACACAAGGTCTGTCCACTGGCTCTGAGCATCTGACATTTGTGAGCTCCTGCACAGTGGAGTAAGAATTAGGCTGACAAGACTGAAACCCTTCACGTTTGACTTACTGGTGCTTGCAGACTGGAGGAAAAAGAAAGCTGCTCTTATACCTTGTTATGATTATTCTGTCATAATGAATCAAAGGAGAGAACTGGTTTCTGCAGAAGAGGATGCTCTTGTGTTTGAAATGACTCCTTTTGTTTGGAGAGTATAAACTTCAGTTTGTTCCATGAGTCATGCAATCCACTAATATGTATCAGCATAATAAAAAATATTTGACTGTAAATAAATTTGCTGAGAAGTGCAATATTTTTTAAAGTTACACTATTCCTAATGCTTTAAAAGACACCTAGAGAACTGTTTTCGTGGAGCAAGTACATTTTGTATTTGCTTGGGGTTTGTAAAGGTTGTTCCATTAGCAGCTTGTCTGAGGATTTATTGGTGCTCACAACAGTTTTAAACAGATTTTCTTCATAGTTCTATTTCAATACTGAAATTTATTCTTGTTGTACTTATTGATGTTGATATCCCTTCTTGCTGTAAAATGAAGGTTAGTGATAACCTTGCCTGAGGAATTGTTTTTGCTGCCGGCTGTCTGAGTGATATCCCCTTGTCACCTGTTTACTCACCTCTGTTTTCATTTCTTTCCTATTGAAAGGAACAGATTATTTTAGGAAATGGAAGAGTAAAAAATCACCTAGAAAAGTTTTGGGAAAACTGCTATGAAAGGCATGAATTTCATATAGATTTTCTGTTTTCTGGCCTGTCTTTGATAGTGATATTTATAGAAAAACACTATTGTCTGCTACTCTTTGGTTTCTGCGAATACTTCTTGGCAGATTACTGTATGAGAAATGCTTTATCTGTAGTCTGAAGCACTTCTTGCTGTGGGCTGGAAAGCACTTGTCACAACAGGACTAGGCTTATACTGCTTGAGAGAGGGGAAGAAAAATAAAGGGCATATATGAGTCTTCTACCTTCCTGGTGGTTTTAGGAGCTTGGGGAGAGCACGGTGATCCTGTCACACCACAGGAAGGTCTTGAGCCTTCAGATTGGGGTGTTCCTCCCCATCCCATTCATATAAGGAAAATCAGTATGTTGGAAGGTGAGTTCTATTTTAGGGATGTAGCTTCCAGCTGTTTTGGTGTTTGCCAGATCATTTCTGTCTTCACTCACACCAGGTGAGCCCCAGTGACACCTCTGGGCACTTCACTCACATGGTGCCCTGGCAGCAGGCTTGAGGGCCAGCAGAGCTGTTTGGACTCTGTCCCACTGGGAATATTTTCATCTCAACAGCAGCATCTGCCTTGGTGGTGGGAAGATGGGAGTTTTATATAGGAGACCGGCTCTTTACCAGTTTGCCCAGCCCCATCCTCTGCAAAGTTGAAAAACTACAAAAAAGTAACTTGGTATTTCTGCAGATTAACCTTCAGCAGGAAAGTATGGCTGCCACTTGGCTCTGCCTAATAAATGTTTTTGAAAATGTGATGAGTAAAACCTTAAAAGTCAAGCTTTCCAGTGACTGAATGTTTATCTTTATAGTCCATTTGTGCTTCTGTGAATTCTCAAGCACAAGCATAGCCCTAGAGCTTCAGTTGAGAGAAGGACTTTCAATGTTGGTGAAGCCCATAGAGCTGTCTTGGTTTTGAGTTGTTTTTCCTGCAAGTTTTTTTAGTGCTAAATTATATTTAAATGCAGTTGTAGTTTACAGTCCCACAGACTGTTCTAGTATTGTCTATAAAGATAAAAGGCATATGTGTTTTCATAACTGTGATTGAAAGTGCTTGCTGCTTTCCAAGCATGACAATGCAAGTTTGGGTCTGCACCAAAATGTGTTCATTGATATGTCGTTTTTTAATTATTTTACTGTTTCAGAGGAAAAAGGGTTGTGACAAGTTAGTGTTTTATTTACCTTCATACTAAATGAAGGAAAAGTGCTTGCTGGTATTAAGGTGTTTACTTGGATTTGTGTATTACTTAATGCAGTCTTGTATGATCACCATTTTTTTATTTCCTCTTATGCCCCATGTCATATTAGGGCAGTATTTTCATGGAGTTTTGGTCTAAATCAGAAAAATACTTACAAAGCCATTATTATATTCCAGTTTCTCATCTTACCTTCAGAAATAACTTTATAAGTTTAAGTTTCATTTCAAGTCAATGAATCACACATTCCTGTGTGCTGCAGCCCTTTTGAAACAGGGCTTGAGACATTTTGTACTGCATTCTTCAAAGGATGTTATCCAGTGTGCTTGAAAGGATGGGATCTAAGAGGGGGAAGAGTCTGCATCTTTCATGTCTTCTGAAGCTAAATTTGCCTCTGTAAGGAAACTGTATGTATGCATGAGGGAAGGGACAGATTGGACTTTTATTTTTCATTAGGGGGATTTGATGGGTGCAAGTTGGAGGTTTTGTTGTAATTGTTTGTGGAATGAAAAAAGCGTTAGATAATCAAGGTAATTGTTACAGCCCATGCCACTCAAAGGGCCTCACAGAGAGGGAAACCCCAAATAAATCCTCGGTAATATTTCTAAGAGGAAATAAGAGACAAAGGAGATGAGTTACATTCATGGCTTGTTTCTTCCCCTTCCTAAGTGTTTTCTTGTGGCTCGTCTAAGACAGCTCTAAATTTAGAAACCATATCAAACCCCAGCCTTCTGAAGGAGCCCGCAGGAGCGTGAAGGCGCCTGTGTGGAAGTGCAGTGTTGTTTCAGCAGGCAGGGAGGGCTCTGGCTGCTTGTGCTGGCAGCTGGAAGTCTGCCACTCCACTTCATTGTTCACTGCCTTTGCTGCATGAGGCACGGGAGGCAGCGACCAACCTGATTGTCAGTGTTAAAAAGTCATTACTCGGTAATCTGAGCTTCCAGTCTTGCCACCCTTGCTCTCCCTAGTCCAAATACCTGCCAAACACCACAGTCACCAAGGCCATTTGTTTCATTGCACCCCTTGTCATTTCTGCAGTTTCTTCCTTGCTGTGACAGCACCCCACCATGAAAACCAAGGGGTGAATGACAGTGAAGAAGAAAGGAGATGGTGTTTGCATTCCCTGTGGCTACCTAAAGTTTGATATGACAGCTTGAGCACTCACCTGCCCAGGACACATGCCCATGTCAGTGTCCAGACTGTGGGTGTCATGTCTCCTGCTCAGGGTGTTCATCTGTCATTGAAATTTTTTTAGTGTAGTAAAATTATTTTCTAAGCCTTTTCTTTCCTTTTTGTTTCTTTTCTCTCTGTCCTGAAGGAAATAATCTGATATTACCCAGATTTCCCCTAGTTTGTACCTGTCAGAACTCTTCACATGTTTTTTTTACCCGTTTTTACCCAATTACCCATTTTGTCAAATCCTGTGTAGGTTTTTTCTATTTCCCAGTAGGCTTTGGTTTCTGGACTAAGCTGAAGAAAGCTCTTCAGAGTAAGGTGGAGAAACATTCTTTACCTAGGTGTGTCTTCCTGAGTGATGAGTAATGGCATGGCTTGGTCCACATTCCTATTCCCTAATGCCTCTGATTGTTACAACTGCTTTGCCCTTGCAAGTCAAGTATTTTATGGGGAGGACTCTCTCCTTGTGCACGGGGCTCCCTCTGCCAGAATGGGATTCTCTGACTTGCCTTCCTTTTGGCTTTTTTCAAGCTTTTAACAGACTGGTTTGTTCCAGTGGTTATGTGTGCCGAGATTGGTCAGAAACACAATTGTTTTCTGCCAAAAGCTTGTCTGCCATCTACTACCAGAGAACAGCTCACTTGCTCCTCAGAGTTTTATTCTTTGTCATTGGAATATTGTGAATAAAGATATTGCAGGATGTATCTAAACATAATTTTGCTTTTCTGATTAAAAAATTCCCAGTGCCGCATACGACAGTCTGATACCACCCTTGTGCCCCAAGCTGGACTGAGGAGATTGAAATGAACCTTGTGGTCTTTGGCTTGGTCTTTTGTAAATAGAAAAAAATTTATGGAGCATTTAATCATGGGCTTTTTCAGTATCTGAGAAGTTGATGATGTTATTCCCATCACAGTTTGAGGGAATTGTAAATGCAGTTATGTGGAGCTAATTCTGTTTCCCTGTTTAATAACATTTTCTGTGTGAAGTGGAAGCGCACTGATTAAGTGTTTTGATATTGTTTGTTGCCTAAACCACATCTGTTTTGTTCTACTGATGTTTTGTTGGAATTGAAATTATGAACATAGTTTCGGCAACGCTGCCCATTTTTAGCTATGTAGCCAATAAATTTTGGCTTTTAATGGCATAGGTTACTTCAATGGTAATCTATCCTTTCTCATGAGTGAGAAACATATACTTAGTTACACTGTGTTCTAAACAAAATACTTGAATGGTGATCTCTAGAAGCGTGGCCAGCCAGCTGCCTTCTGAGATGCCTGCAGAGTTTGTATTTAGAAAGTGCTCTATGCAGTAACTGTCTCAAATATGTTCCTTAGCAGTCTCTTGGGTGAGGACAGGAATACACAAAAAAAGGCATTCCTAAAAAGGGCATGTTGTGATCCCATCGTGGAGGAGAGCTAAAGTGTTTGGTTTTGTGCTGTGCAAGACAACTGCCAGAGGTATCTTAGAGGAGAAAGGAAGCTTTTTTACTCAAAATTGACTCTAATAATTCATGAGGGTGAACATCCTGAACCAAGTTCTGCTACTGCTTGTATATCCTAAGCATGTCTAATAGGCTGCCTGTGTTAAGCCTGTAAGCTAAACACACTTGTAGTTGCTTAAAAAGCTGAAATTCTGATGTTTTTCCCTATCACTTTGTTTCAACTGAATTGATTATCCTCCCACTGGTAAAAACCCCACACTGTGCCTACCCTGCCAGGAGAGGCACTCGTGCATTCTCAGCTTTTGGGTACACTGGTGCTTGTTGGAATTCCCCCAGTAGTGCCACTGCCCTTTCCAGGGATGCTGCTAAAACCATTCCTAGGGACTTCAGATCCTTCATGGGTCTTTTTTTTGTTTCACTGCCCGCTGTGTGGGCACAGCTTTCCATGTAGTGCTTTCATGTTTTTCAAATCCTGTAGTGCTTAGTGTGTAACTCCTGAAGTGTCCTGGAACCCATGAGCTGCTGCTCTCTTATGTTAAGAGAGACATAACAAAGCTTCTCTAGGCCTGCTCTCCAAGGACACCCAGACTGTCCTAGGCCCAGAATGTGCAAACCAACATCCTGGAAAGGGGGGCAAACTGGGGAGAATTACATCATTAGCTGAAGTTGTAATTGGTGAATTTATGCTGATATGCAAATGGATCAAAGCCTATAACTGTGTGAAGAACTGGTGACTCGTCGTCCATCTTGGGGTCCAGGGTGTGAGCAGCCTCTGGCCCCCCCAGGGTGGGCCTTGAAGGCCTTCAAATAAATACCCACTTTTATTCCCATACTCCTGTCTAGCCTCTGTTTCTAGGGAGCCACTTCAGGCACCAGTGCTGCCCATAGTGAGGGCAGGGGATGGCTGTGGGGCTGGGTGAGGCTTCCACAGCCCTGCTGTGGCACCAGCTGCACTGCCTGGGCTTTACATTGGAATCCTGGCATGGATAACTGCTGCCTGTGCTTACTGTGCTGTGTCCTCTCTTCTTGAATGCCCAGTAAAATCTGTAAAACAAAAGCAATCTGGTACCTGTGCTTTAAGGAACAAATGGTTGGTTTTATGTCTAGGGTACTGTGTTATTTAAAGTAAACTGGGATTGCTCCTCAGTTCTCATAGGAATGTGTGGAGAAGAAGTCCTGCTTGCATCAGTGATAAGCTGAAAATAAAGTTGAGGTTCTGTTGTATGGTTGGGGGTTTTTTAGCTGTAATTGCCCATGTGTTCCAATCTGAAAAATATCAAATATTTACCTGGAAATTTGGATAGAATTGCTTTAATTGGTATTGAACTTACTTGTAAAAGAGGGGTAATCACCACAGGAAGCATTCATGAGCTGCATAGTTTCTTAAATCAATTTGTCATCTTAATGCTGGCATTTGAAATAGTGGCCTAAGTTTTGTTTTTATTTAAAACAAAAGTACTCTTCTAGTTGATTGAAAAAAATCATCTGATAGCAAAGTGGTTTTATTTTCTTTTTTTACCATCCCCTTTTTTTCTTTTCCTTTGAGTGGATTGCTTGGAGAGCAAAGAAAGAGAAAGAGCAGTGGTATAACTTTTTCTTGGAAGATCTGAATAGAATGAAGAGTAATGGGAATATCTTTCCATGTGGTTGTAAAAGGGAAAGATCTGTACTGCAGAACGGGATGGTGTTGAATAGCTTTGGATATAATGGATTTTATTGGTTTTTTATGTTGGCAAATAATAAAAATCAAAAATAGTATTGTGAATCAAAAATTAAATAAGAATTAAGGTGTGTATTGATCTTTTTAAGGGAAGAAAATATAGAAATTACTGCACAATCTGAGGTAAATGGATCAAAGATGCAGTAGCACTGATGGAAGGCAGTTTTATCAGTATTTAGCCCCTGGGTGCAGATGAGTCTATATATTGAGATTTGTATTTTTTTCCCCCCAGTGTCAAGCCCATGTGAAGATGAAAGCTTAGCTGGAAATAATCTGACAGCCTGAATGGCATAAAACAGAGCAGTGCAAATGTGAGCTGAATGTTTTTATGGAGTCTTGTAGTCAACATTCATTTTAAAGCTTTCTTTCCAACCTGTTTGTATGTGGTATTTATCTTCATGTGTATGTACAATACCACCTGCTCTGTGCCTCTGAAATCTTCGGGAGAGCAGCTCAAAGGAACCCTAAAATGCCTTTCTGTATGAAGCACCACTGGGTGTTTTGACCATTGATCTTCTCAATGATGAAATTCCTTCCTTACCAAACACATTCCCACTTTCTCAGGATTATTTCACAATTTTTAAGATCATTTGCAGTGTCTTTAATATGAAGAGAAATAGAACTTCAACTATAATAATGGAATTTTCTGTTTTCTTATGTGTGCTGTTCTGCAGGTTAAAGTGGGGTGGAAAAAACCAAACCCAGAAGCATCATTGGCTGGGTAGATTTTTCAACATGAATCGTGCTTTCAGCAGGAAGAAAGGTAAGTAATTTAGCTTTATATTTCATGGAGACATAAATGCCATGTAAAAATTCTTTAAAATATTGAGATTTGTACAAGGAGAACCTTAACCATTGCACTGAAATATCTAGATAGAAATGAGCAGCCTTCTAGAAGATGTGCAGAGCAAAGCATTCTTGATTAGTAGTTACCAATGAAGAGCATTCTGCATTATAAGGCTGAAATTGAATTTCATATTTTTTTTATTGCAGGATATGTNTATATATATATATTCATATTCATTGAATTCTTATTCTTGGAGAAGCTATTTTTTCAAACTGTGTTTAATATACTTGAAATATCTCATGCAGCAGGATCTTTTTGAGCTGTAAGAAGCTATTTTGGATTTGTAGCATTCTAAAATGGCATGCTTTCCAAAAGGATATCAAAGCACTAAATTCAGAGTTATATATGTTGCTCCTCTGGCTTACTTAGTCTCTTTTCATGGTCTGTTTATGATTAAACATAAGTCTCTAGAAGGAGCATTAGAGATGCAGCTTTTTTTACTGACAGCTTTGTTGCTATGTCCCACCAGTTGTTTTTAAGGTAGAAAATACTCAAGAGGTCTCATTTCTTTATTTTCCATGTTTTCTTCTAAAGGTCCTAAAGTCTGGCACACACTGAGGTGAAGCCCTTGCATGAGAAAGCAGGTGTAACCTCAGTTGGGCAGAGTGTAAATATTTTGTTTATGTAACAAGAATTTCTGCCTTGGTATCAATATCAGAGCTGGAAATAAAAGTAATCTGAGTACTTAGGCCAATATAAAATGACAGCATCACTGCATCCTTGTGTGTCCAGTGCATTTGTTTGTTAAAGCCAGATGAATCAAGGTAAGAGAAGTAGTCCAGAATGTCAGCACATGATCACAAAAGCAAGATACAAAGGCTGCAAAATAGGATGAAAGATCTTTTAATACCCTGACAGCAGGAGAAAATAAGCTTAAACCCATGCTTAAGCCTGTGCTCTCCTTAAGGGCTAATGTATTTCCTTTTGTAGGTAATTGTAACATTGCTGTCAACAGCTCTATACCTTTCAGGTGCTTAATAGTGTTGCCAGGCTTCTTCCAGATCATTTGAGAAACCATTTCAATATTCTTTAATTGTGGATTGATTTATCACAACTGAGAAAGAAACTTGGGGATTGTAGATGTCTAGGAGACCATGTAATTATTTTCCTTTTTTTTAATTTAATTTTTTCTAATGACTTCTGATAATGTTTGAAGCTCAGCCTGCCATGTTTCAGAAATGGAACAGTTATGTTTTAGTGGACATTTTCTCTGAGTTTTGACATGGACCCAGAGTGATAAAGTGCTCTGTCACTATTTCTTATTGCCCTTGGCAGTTTCTGCATCTTGCCTTTATCATCAGGTTGTGCAGTTGTATCCTCGGTTTTCTGGGATCATTTGAGGGGTCTTGATTAATTTCTCTATGTTCTCATTTCTTCATAAGAAAATTCTTACTAATTTCTTACTTAGTCCTTACCTAAATCTTTGGAATTTCATGTTTTTCAAAGACACTTGCTTTATTGTTCAGTTAATTTTGTGTGCTGTTCTCTTTACCCCCAACAAGAAAAAAAAAGTATCATATAAAAGCTGTCAGGCACAATGCAATGCAATTAATGTGGGCTCATAATAATGATTCAGAACCTGAGGATACAGAGGAATTCCATGCTGTCATCCATTTATTTTCCTCATAGTAACACTCGTGACATTTCCCTTCGTGTACCCTAGGGGAAAAAACAAGTTTCAGTTAAGCAATTGTCAAGAATAAGTGAAAATTACATATTTTTAATGCAGATTGAGGTTCAGAAGAACTTGGCTCTGTCAGTGTTTGTGCATAATAACAGCATTTAAAAACAGGTTCAATTGCTGAACTTTCTTATAGTATTTGATTTTTCCTGCCAGATCTCAGAGATACAGTGATTTCCATTTTTGGAAGTTTGGATGGGTTGTTTGTGGGTTTCTTCTGTCCACAAGAGCATGGATAGTTTGAGGAGTTATCTGTGTGACTGCAGTGGCTCCCCAAGCAATTCTTGCTAAACCAAATCCAGTTTCCAGCTGGCTGTGCTGGTAGGGTTTGTGTGAATTACAAGTTTGCACTGCTTGTTACCTTGAAGCTACAAAAACAATAGCCTTAAATCCATAGGAATGTGAGGGGAATTTAAATAGATGTAGGGGATACTTTGATAATAGCCAGAGATTTTATCTGAATTGGGCAGATTTACAGAATAAATGTTCCCTTAATGTTTGTTGTGCTGATCAGCCTCTATGAGTCCTTTAACAGGACTCATCTAGAGAAGATAGTTGCTTGTGCCATAGCTCCTATCTTTTTAAACTGGGCACCAGAATGGCTGGGACTGTGCTCTTCTTGCTCATAAGCTCTGTTCTTATGCCATCACCTGATTCAAGCAACAAAATTTTCCTTCTAAATGTTGAGGAAATTATTTAATTAACAGACATTGGTAGGCAAAGCTAGAAAAGAAGCTTTCTGAATTTATGGTCCCTTTTTTTTCCCTGTTGGAGACTGGATAGCAATCTGTGCTTTCACAAAAGAGTTGCAGTGAAATGTGAGTTGCTAAGACAGAAAGTGAGCTCTTTTTATAAGTAATTCTGATCCTTTACAGGCAAAAATTTCCCATAGATAAGATGTGTGGCATGATGGGAACAACAGCTTTGTCATAAATCAGAGCAGTGCTCTTGAGAGCACACATCTCCACTTTCAGCATTACCAGTACTTAGTTCTCAGCACAATTTCTTATTGCAGATATCATAGCTGGAGCCAGCACTCAGTGTAAGTTTATTTTTGAGGGTCATTGTTTGGGCATGAAATAGCCACTTCAGCTGCCAACGTGTGCTGAGCCCTCTGGCCTTAAAAGAGTGGTACAGCCATTGCCTGTCTGACTGCCCAAGATTTAGTACAAACCAGAATTAACATGGAGATTTTGTTTATGTTTCAGTTAGAATTATTTTTACTTGTCTGGTTGTCATTTCAGCTGAAGGCTTAATTGATATGCTTAAATCTCAAATTAAAAAAAAAAATCAAGCTGTTCATCATTCATCCTAATAGTGATAATGAAGAATATATGAAAAAATGTGAGGTTTAAACAAATTCAGCTTGTTTCAGAAAGCACTTACACAGGTAGTGATAAATAAATGGGATCTTTCAGCAGTCCAGGTTGTCATATCTGATCTCTTCTGTTACCCATGAGCTTGTATAGCAAGGAAAGAAACTGTAGGCACTAATATTGACAAAAAGGTTCATTTTGGGTTTAAAGCAAATATCAGCACTTGCTGTTTTAAGTTGCATGTTTTAATATGGAAAAAAAAAAAAGGCATTCAAAGCAACATAGCCTCTCTCTCTTGAGTTCAGTACAGTTCTGTTGGACTAACAAAGAGGTGTGTTATGGAGAAAATTCTCAGTTGCAGAAATACTGTGTGACTCTGCAAACTGTACAAAACCAAACATTCTGTTTCCCATTCATTCATCAATGTGTGCAGTAAATTACATTGAAAAGATAGATTATCTTTTTTTTTTTTTTTTTTTTATTTTTTTAAGGATCTCTTTTCTTCTCCTACAAAAACAAATTGATGAACAATTTATGTTCATGTTGTTTTGTTGTTATGACAAAGCTTGTGAAAATATTTGTGTATCTATCACAGTACTGGAAGCTTGCTTTTGTATGTGATCTGATTCTGGGGAAGGGGTTTTGAAGAGTCCTCTTTACTTTTCATTTTTGCTTTTTCCTTTCAAGTCACACGTGGTAGCAGGCTCACTTTGAAATGCTGTGCTGCAAGAAGTCTGTAGTGCATCTGGAAGTCTGTTCAATTTGAAATATGTTTGCATCTTGATAAATTCAGTCACTCTTCCAAGCAGCTTAGTGATATTACTGTAATTCTCCTGTAGGAGATCTGTCTAAATGCTATATTGTTATGTTAATTTTTCTCATTCTTAGTATATTTGTATCTAAACTGAATTACTTGTTCTTAATTTAGACTTGATTTTATGATGGGATTTATTTGCATGAACAAAACAGAAAACATTAACTAAGGTGGTTTTGTTTTGCTTATTTTTTTAGTGATTGGAGTTGCCTTGCATAAATGAGTTTTGCACATTTTACAGATCCTACATCCTTCTGTTACAAGATGCTAGTGTAAGAACTGGTGCATATAAGTAAGCAATAAATAACTAGTATTTCCTGGCTTTTGCCTCATTAGAAATGGGAAAGAAAACTACTGTTCCTTCCAGACAGAGACATATCTAAAGATGGAGTGACTGTAATCCAAACCCTCTGAGCAAAAGAGTGCAACTTTGAGTGACACAAGGTAGTGCTAAAAATGGAGATACATGTGTCAGCTGAATTACAATGGGCTGAAATGGGTGAGGCTGGGGAGGATGTAGCAGTTGAATTTAGTTTTTTCTTTATTGCACCCCAATGGTCCTCCTTCATCCCATAAAGAATGTCAGTTTTCTTCTGGCATGAAGTTCAATGGATGCAGGTATCTGAATTTTCTGGGGTTTTTTTTTCCATGTGATAGCAGCTAATAAGGTGGATAATTGCTGCCAATTACCAGCTCCTGAGATGGAGATGGTCTTTATAATTCTAAATAGAATATACTGAAGTAATGGCTTGGTTTATATCATAAGTTTCAGCAATAACATTGCTGTGCAAGGGCTTTTTTATGGGTTTTATTTATGGAAGTGTAGACAGATGCATTTAATGGGCAGGGGCTGACATATAAAAAACTGCAATCAAAGGTTATAGGATGCTCTTTTATGTGAATAGCTATAATATGATCTTTATTTTTTTTATAAACATATATGCTGCATTCCAGAGATGACAAATGTTTTAGTTTATTTTTGTTCTCTTAATGAGCAGACAATAGGTGAAAGCCCAAAAGAATGATGGGGATAAGTGAAGTCCTAAATACTTTCCTTCTCTGAGTCTATTCCACATCAGTGATTTAAACAAATGTGCTGGACTTCCACATTGAGAATAATGATAAAAACATAAAGAGGAAATACATAGTTTTCAAGGTATATAAGTAGCCACAGGCTCCCCCACTGTGATCTTCAGATATTCTTGTGGTTGCACTTTGTTCTTTCATAAAACCATTCATCTTCCAGGGGAGAGAGTTAAAAAAAAAATAAGCAACAGCAACAAAAAACCCACAAGAAACCAAAAACAAACAAACAAAAAACCAACCAACCAAACAAAAAATTTTAAACCAAACAAACCAAACCTAGGTCTAAATTTCCTCCTCTGCCCTCACTGCAAAAAAGCTGCTGCTTGATGTTTGTAGGATTTTTTTTAATAGGTGTGGGAGGAAAAGAGGGTGCTTATTTGGTATGACAAATATTTCTGTACTCAGCTGATCTTGACACAAAAATCAGTTAATAATTTTATGACACTTCTGCAAAGAGATCATATTTATTCTAAGTGCTGTTCCTTGTCTTTCTAAATGTAGGGTCATGTGGAAAACCAATATTCAGTGGCCAAGTTCCTTTTTTTGGATTGATTTCTGACTGTTTGTACTGTTGTTGTCCTTAGGCTGTGGCAGCACCCATTCAAGTATGCCAGCAAGGAGACCTGCAGGGTTTCCACCTTCATTTGGCAAGGACCCAAAAACCATTTGGTCTTCTCTTGGTGGGACAGGGAAGGGCTCAGTCTGACAGTTTGTGTGCATTTACAAACATTTGTATGCAGCTGGACCCATATTTATGGTAGCATAGTCACATTCCAAAGGCAGAAGGGACAGCTCTAGTTGTTTAGGGGAAAAATAAAGGTTAAAGTATGTCTTCAGAGGAGGCATACAAATGAGGAGTGTGCTTTGGAAACCTACACTGGAGGATTCTTGGGTCTGTGCAGCTAAGCCTCCTTTTTCTTTTCTTTCTGGTACCATGAGAATAGGAGGATAATTTCCTGTTGCTTACTTTATCTGTGTTATCTTCAAAAAGGTGTTGCAGAACAGATCTTGTCTTTTGCCTGCTGTAAAGAATATTCTGGGCAGGTTAACATTGATATTTACAACAATAACTGTTTGTTACTTGTCCAAAACCTCAGGAGCTCCTTTCCAGAAGAGATGCACACTGCTGAACCATAGGCAGGAATTCTGGCATTGCAACAGGAACAGCATGGAAAGAGTCTGAAGCTTTTTGGCTTCTACCCATTATAATTTACACAGCCACAGCCTATAAATGCTGGAGTTACACAGGTACACTGTGAGATAACTGGATGAGTATCTAGTTAAAGGCAAAATATCTTACCCTTCTGTGAAGTAAATTAAGGGGTCTACCAACCAGACCTTGCTAGGAATCACAATGGCTACTTGGTTTCATAAGAATCTGTCTTATAAAGCTGTTGGAAAATTGAAGAGAACATCCAAAATAGATCACTCAGGAGAACACTATTCTGTGACATCAAATCCTTTTGGTACATAAAAGGAGGTACCTTAGCAAAAGGAAGCTCCAGATATGCATATTTTAGTTGCTTTCATTGGTTGCTCAATCTCCTTTCTTCTCCTTCCAGTTTGAATTTTAAAGAAAGTTCCCCTTAAACTCTTATCACATTATTTCAGTGTTCTGAAATCAGAAAATAAAAATTCTATTTTAACTGTATATATTGAGATTGTCATTTTTGCTCCTTTTCCTTTGTATTAGACCTATTCACATAATGTTCTTACTTTAACAGCAAGAAACTATTCAAAAGCTTGCCTTTTAAACATTTTTTACAAGTTTAATTGATACTCCTCCAAATTTATTTATCGTAATACTGGAATAGCTCACTGAACTCTTTTTCCACCGAAAGACTACAAAAAGGAAAGATGGAGTTGGAGATTTGTTCTCTGCATATATCTTAATGAAAACTTGCAAAAATGTCATCACTTGAATTATGTTATGCCAGAAACCTCTTTTTTGACTTCAACTAGAAACTTTTATCAAAGACAATGGAGCTCTTTTGGTGGCTAGAAGACATATGAGGTATAGGATAAATAGTTCAGATGTATTTTTCTTGGTTTTTTCCCCTTTGGTTTAGGAAGCTGAACTTGTTAAAAGTTCTTGACATCACCAGATCAAAAATGCAAAAGCAAAGGTTTGCTAATCACTGCTCAGTTGCACTAACACTTTCATCCTATTTTCCTTTACTCTCAAAACCATCATATTAGCATCCATATCTCAAAAACATATAGCATAAAATGTGTAGGCTATGCAGTGAATGGTACTGTTGAAGGAAATGCAAATACTAGGCTTATTTTCATTTTGTAACTATGCCAACCCAGCATTCTATGACACCATTTTGCAATTATAGCAATCAGCTGCTTGAAACCATTTACAAGGTCCTTAATATTATGAGAGAAGGACACAGGCAAAACATTATGCCAAGCTCACTCTGTTCTGGGGAGATATGGCTCTTTTCTTGGCAAAGAATAAATATGCATCCAAAGAATATCTTATGTTTGGGGAACAAAAAGGAAAAAAACCAGCAAAAGAAACTATTTTTGAGCTATGGGTATTGATGGGCATTTTTCTCTATACATTTCTAGAGAAGGCTCTGACTCATAATTTCAATTGCTTAGTCATAGTAGCCTGTTAATAACTTTAATAAATTACTCCTATCAGACACCCAGACTTCACTCAGTCATTTTTCTAGAGGGTGGCTGGAACAAATGCTGCAGTTGAACAATGTAACAATATGGGTAGATTTGTTTGGTAATAATATTTCAGTATTACATTCTGGTGGAAACTCTGGTGCCAGGTGTTAAGTCTCAGGCCTCAGCCTATCAGTTCATGTGTCACCTGCAGTGGTCAAGAAGACAAATTCTACCTTGCTGTCTGACCAGCATAAGGGAGGCTTTGTGAGAACCTGCCTTTTTCTGCTGCAGTGCAGAATAAAGAAAGTTATTTAACAGGGTGACAATTCTTGCTCATCCCGTTGTGAAGGTTTTCTTTCTTTACAGAAAAATAGATTATCTAGGAATAATGAAAGAGAGAGGTTCTTATGTACATTCACTGAACAAGTAAGTTGTTTGTTCCCGTGGCAGTAATACCTAGATGGAGCACGGATATCCTGGGATGATATTTTCTTCAGGAGACTCTTACTAGGCTGCTTGTCACATGAAATATCTTTTCCTACCAAGTTTTGTAAAACAGGAAGACAGTTCCAAGATTTCTTCTGTTAGCAAAAAAACCCATCAATCAATGTGAAAGGATTTTGATCCAGTAAAGAATAAAGGCTTTAGTTTCTACCTTTTAGAAATTGCTGTATTTTCACTGTGGCACTAAAAAACAAAAAGTTGAAATTGGGGTCTTTCTCTGTTCCTCATATTAAGTGAATGGCCACTAGGTCTCATATGCTTTGATAAACACTTTAGAAACATTAATTAATTAACGTTATTTAATGTTAATGAATTAACAATGACAGTGGAGTTTAGGGTGGCAGTTAACTGAAGCTTCACTGAATATGCCATTCCACAATCTCTTTGCACAGTAATATACTGAGAAATAAAGGGAGAAACAATTTCTTGGCACTGCTCTGTCACTTTCCTTTTTGGTAGATAAATGGTCAGCTGTGCTGTTATCTAACCTAATGTCATCCTCCCCTGGCTGCAGCCTGGACAGTTGTTCAGGGTCCTTGATGATGTCCTGGCTCTCTTGCCCTGGGTGTGGGATTTGCCAGCAGACATTTGTCCCTCTGCCCCAGCTCTCCTGAATCTGCCATGGCTCACACACGGGGGCCCTACAGCTGGTGTGGACTGCAGGTGGGAAAGGCACCTCCCCTTTTTAAAGGTGAGAGGCTGGCATAGTTCTAGGGGGCTTAGAAAGGAGAGAAGGCTCCATTCTGAGCAGCATTAATCCTGTGCCTGTGGAAGTGCCCAGCTCCTGCCTCTGCCCTTACCATTCAGTCTGTCACACCCTTGGGTCTCCCAGTGCTGGCTTGATGCAGATTTCCCTTAGCAGACTGGTGAGTGCTGGCAGGGAACAAAACCTGAGGAGCTCTCACCCAAGTCCCATTCCCTTAAAAGCTGCCTAGGCTGCTGTGCTGCTGCTTGGGGGGCTCCCTGTGCCTGTGCCAGGCTCTGAGCACACTCTGCATGTGCTGAGGTGCTGTGGAGAGGCTCCACACAGGATTGCCAATCCTGCTTCGTCAGGGCTGGGATTTGCCCTCTGCCCTTGAAATCAGAGTGGTGGCCCT
This sequence comes from Chaetops frenatus, assembly GCA_013400775.1. NCBI lineage: Eukaryota > Metazoa > Chordata > Aves > Passeriformes > Picathartidae > Chaetops > Chaetops frenatus. The sequence continues at coordinate 165,032 of VZTR01001698.1, read as the reverse complement.
TTCCTGCATCTCTTGTTCCACGCAGTGCCAGTGTGTGTGGCAAAACAACCACATACTCAGACTTCTTAGGATTTCTCGTACCTCGGTTGAACATAGGTTTTGTGGGACTCTGAATGGTTCAAACTCATAATTCTCAAAACCTCGTAATTCTCAAAAAACAACTGAGCACTTCTTTAAACTTTAATGTAAACTCTAAGGCAACCTAAATTAAGAACTTCAGATAAGATCTAAAATAATTGTTGTTTTCAACCAGTGTAACAGCATGAGTCTTCACTTTCTATTACTGTTAACATTAGATGTGTGTGGTTGTCAGATTTGATTTTATCTGGGCTTTCAGTCCTTTCTTTAGGACCTACTGTTTTATTTAGCTGGGAAGTGTCCAGAACTCTTGCTGCTCTGTAACTAATAAAATAATAATATGAACTGTGATTTTCATTGTAGGGTTTCATATTTTGCTTGTTGCTTCAGAATGAATAATTAAGCTTTAAGCTGTGAAAACTCTTTAAGAATTTAATTAGGTGAGGGATCATGCAAACCACAAGCCATATCTACATCAGATATTTTACCGATGCTTCCTTTATAGGTTTTCTTTCTTCACATTTTTCTGGTTTGTTGCATGCAAAATGTCTGAAATTTCGTCTTTCTCAGCTGCTGTGAAGTGAAACTAATTCTAAACAAGAATTTCTAAGCTGCTGAGGGTGGTTTAAGTCCAAAATCAAACCTTACAATTCAGAAGGAGATGCTGGTAACAAACTACCCCATAATAGCCTGGATGATTTTTTGCACATCTTTGCTATCAACCTGGGTTTTGCCTTGTATTGATTTAGTTTAGCATTAAGAGCTCTTTCCAAAGTGCCACCACTCTATAATTATTACTCACCTCTAAGAAATGGACTTCCATTGCCAGTGCAGTGGGAATCTTCAGCAGCTGTGTCACTGTGTCTGTGGATCTACACCTCAGTGTTGGACTGTTTGGACCAACAGCACAGGACTCCTGGAACCAGGTGTCTTTTGGTACCCTGTTGAATTACTGACTCGTTTTGAGCTGAGAGCACCTGTCCATGTTTCCTGATCCCCTTCCCTATTAGGGGTACCAACAGTTAAGGCAACACTTTCCTAGTGTGTTATTCCTTGCTGGAATCTCTGTAGCATTACTGTTGGAGGCTGGTAGGCAACTTGATGATTTCACAGAAACATTTTAAGTAAAGCTTTGTACGTGGTAATAATATTGCCAAGATTACCTGAAGCTGAATTGTGATTAACATTTCACACTTGACTCCCAGATTAAATAACATTTTTTTTCAGATTTTAATTTGCCCTGGTGGGCTGAAGGGAGGAAGAAACATTTGCAAGGAATAGTTAGTATTGATGGTACTTGTCTAGTCACTTCTCTGCTTGTAAAATTGCTTTAGAAGCTATAGCTCTGTCACTTGTTTGTGCATAAAATGAGTGGAGAGCTATTGTAATTTCCTTAAGAGTTTCAGTGCTCTAATTTTACAAGATTTTCCTTTATAAATGTATAAATATGACAGTATCCCCACTGAAGCTTAGTAAACAGTGATGTGCAGGAAATGGGTAAATTAACCCTTGGTATTAGCAATGTGAATGCACCTGGAGGAGGTGAAATTGGCCCTGGGCAGGTGTTCACTGGGCAGGCTGGCCAGGGAGCAGTCCTGTCCTGAGTGCCAGCTCTCCCTCCATTGCCAGCCAGGCCGGTGACCTGGCTCAGCTGCTTGGCTGGGTTTGGGTTATCTCCTGGGCTTGACAGGCTTTATTCTACCAGGCCTAACTCACAAATTCACTGGGATATTTATTTTGCACTTTTGGATAACATCAGCCTTTGATATTTTGTTGAAGTAGAGACCAGGTTTCAGGAGTAAAAATATTCTGGGAAATGAGTTCTTCATTCTGGCAGTCCAGTCACAAGCCACAGTTGAAAGGAAGAGCCACTTTAATCATCCTCCTGCGTGCTGCTGAATGGACAAATCATTCTTCCTTAATTAAGAAGTGATAATACCACTCCTCAGTAATGGAGCTTGGACATTACTGCCATCTAGAATGAAATTTGCTTAGGGAAAAAGGAATTCTCCCAGCTTTGCAGTTCTGATCGTGTTACAGTGGTGACTAGTGAATATCTTAACAGTTTTCTTGCTTCTGCATATTCTAAAATACTTAATTATTGCTTTAATGTCAATCAATTTTGCAGCTTTTGCTCTCCAACAGCTTGAAGGGAAGAGAATTTTATTGTTCTTATGTGTAACTAACAAAAAAGTTAGTAATTACTCCAACTCCCCATAAAGGCAAAGGGAATTGTAGAGGGAATCCAAGGGTAGAATTTTGCTTTAAGCTGTTATTCTTTTACTTAACTCAATGAAGTTCCAGATTTTTGACTTTAATTTGTGCTAATTTAAACCCAGATAGTCTCAAGTTAGAAAATACTACTGAATGTTCAAGATATGTCTTATAAAATATTAATTGGAGTTACAGATTTTCCCAAACGTGGCGTAATGCAAATTAGTATTTTGGAACGTTTTTGTTTCTTAAACGCTCTCAAATGAGAAAACCTTGAAAATTTGTTTGTTAGATTGTAATGAAAAGAAGCTTTTTCTCAACATTTGGAATTCCACCTTAAACTACGTAAAACATTCAAAAAGGCCATTAAAATAAGAGGGGAAGATGTATTTGACAGATAATTACAGAATCATGTCACCATGAAGCAGGAAAAGTAAGAGAATTAATACAGTCTTTTAATGTGACAGTTAAAGGAGAATATTTTTTTTGCATATGTATGGGGAAAATTACAGATGATCTCAGCTTATAAATCAGGTCTAAAACTAACAAATCTGATGCACATCCTTTTGTTTTTATAAAGACAAGGGCTTTCTTCTGTCAGTTACAGCTTGGGTAATTTTTTGTTTGTCCCTTTCATGTCTTGATAATTCATCAGAAAAAGCACATAATTCATCCAAAAAACCCCATCATTAGAAGCACCAGATGCAATCAGTGCTTTAAACAGTAGGATGCAGAAAATACTGGTCTGAGGCAGATACACCAAAACCTTAGACCAACAAATACATTTGGAGGGAGGAATTGTATTTCCTATGGAAAACCAAGTTGGTTAAAATAGAAAGGGTGCCCAAGAGAAAGAACCAGGTTCTTTCATCCAAGTGTTTGGGAAGGTGTGAGATATTTCCCCCCAGCTCCAGTAACTACTTCAGACAGATCAGTTTTTGAGTAGGGGGGAGGATTGTTGAAATTTTCCACAGAGATACTATTATAGTGAAGTGAACAATGGAATAACCTATTCAGTGCTTCTTTTGTTTTGCTTTTCTGTAGACAAAACATGGATGCACACTCCTGAAGCCTTATCAAAGCATTATATTCCCTATAATGCAAAGGTAAGAAAATATGAAGTTATTTTCTCCTCATACTTTTAGAATGCAGCACATTCTATCTTGTTTTTAACTTCAAAACTGCAGAGACACAGATTTGCCAGATGAAAAATGAAGACAAACTTAGTAAATGTCTGTTTTGGACGTGAAATGTTCTGGTTTTAATGGCCAGTTGATTCTTGTTCTGAATTATGGTTTACTAGAAAGAAAACTAGTGTTCTTCTTCTGTTTGATGGGTTTTTTTTTCATAGATGGTAATTTTGATGCAAATGAATTTAACATCAGGCTGCATGCTTACAATATTATTAAAATTAATGGCACAAACTTCTTTTGAACAATATCAAAGGCGATGATTAACAGTCCTATCTGCTGGATGTATTGAAATGTCAAATACTCAGGAAATGTGGTAGAACAATAATGGCATTTTTGCACAGTAAAGCCAGAAGCCTTACTTTAATTTTCTTATCCCAGTTACAGTGAGATAAGTATATATAAGTAGTGCTTTGATTTGTCTATTGACATCTGTTGGTGGGAAATGCATCTTACCTAAATACCTTAGAACGAAAGGGTTCCTAAATACTTAACCTAAATACCAGCTTAGAAAATAGTTTGCTGAAAGGAGGAGAGAATATGCAGTTGTCAGGTTAAGTCAGAGTAAACTGAGTAATCTGCAATTACTTGCTCAAACAGAGAGTATAATTCAATAGAATTCTATTTTGGGCTGTTCTAGATGAAGTTCTCTTAAGACTGGTACTTCTTAATATAAAAACCTTTCTTAAAATAGTCTTAATAAAAAATCTGTGTGAAAATTCTTAATATCAAAAATTTATGCTTCTTAATGTATATTGAAAATATTTGTTTCACAGGCCAGGACTCAGGTTTCTACATGACTGTTTCTTGCTTCTGTGTTTGCAATTTTCTTTTGCTTAACATTGCCACACGGTGAGCGAGTGTTTGTAGTGGAAAGTGGAGTCTCATTCTCACAGTTGCCAGGTTTTGAATGTGTTTTTATTCTGTGTGCTCTCCAACTGAATTCTTGTCCAAAGGATGTATTACCATTTAACTGAATAGCCTTGCCAGACACCTTGGCTTTATATTATACTTTTTGAGAGGGGGGGTTACTTGCTGTGCTCATTGTGCCATCTGTTTTAAGAGCAAGCTGAAGCCATGAGTTTTTTCAAAGCACTGAGCAATGCCTGTTCATTTCTTGTCTTTGAGAGGGGAAAAAAAAAAGAAACCTCCCTCATCTTTCATGTTTCATTGTCTTGCTTAAGAGCATATCTGGTGAGTAGGTGTCAGTGTAGCTATGCAGAAAAAGAATTAGAATAATGAAAATGGTGCTAAGATGATGGTAACTGTAGAAACAACAGCATTAGCAACTTCTGGAGCAGAAGGATGGAGAATTCCTATCTAAAGGAAGTCTGCTTTCAGCCTGGCTAGGAAGACTCTTGGTCCAAAATGTCTTTCCACTTATTTAGGCTGATATGTGCCTAAGTGTCCTCTCCAGTTCTGCTCCTGTTTGTTGTTTATTCCAGGGTCTCATCCAGCTTTGTGCTGATGTGCTCTAAGGTTTGTCAGAACACTTGCAGGAAACTGCAGTTTTAATACTACATGTCTTGGGTTTTGGTTTTTTTAGGTTTCTTTTTAGAAAGTTAACCCCTTTTTTTTTTTTCATCTGGATCACAGTAGAAAATTATTAATTAGAACTATCAGTTATTTGATTCAAAGCAAGCAAAATATTGCTCTGCTCTCTAACTGGAGTGTGAAGGTATGGGATTCCCTACCCTGTTCTTTTATTGACACCTGGAATAAATTTGCACAGCTTTTATGAAGTTAGCTGGCATAGGCAGGCATAACATGAATAAATGTGGATGATATTTCCACCTCAGTTCTTAATTGTCCTTCTCATTAAGTTTCCCAGTATTTTTCACTTTAGGAGGAAAGATATGTATCTATCAGTACCTTATTCAGGGTTTGCAGCATTTTGGTTTTTAAGTAAAATGTCTCATTGACTTCATCATTTGTAACTATGTTGTGAAATAATGCTTAAAAGCTTCAGAAAACCTTCATAACACAAGTATTGAACAAGACTCATTGATTTTTCCCCAAATTATTCTACTTCCAATTCTCTAACATTCTGTTCATGTATCTTCTATGTTTGTTGGGAAGAAAAGGCAACACTTGATCCGATTTATTTCAAAACGTAATTGTGTGAGTGAAGAATGGCATGTTCAGAAAATCAAATCAGTTTGGTGGAAAGTAATACCAAAGATGTTATTTGTCCATGAGCAAGTGAGCTGTGTGCTTACTCCATAGTTTTTTGGATGCAGATTGGCGGTGGAAAAGTGGTTTCTGTTCTTTACAAGACACAAAAATAGTTCTTCTGACACTAATGTTCTTAGATGATCAGAACACAGAGGGCTTACTGGCAAAGATGAGGTTTTGTTAATTCCTAAGACAACTTGTTGATAAAACACAGTCCATGAGTTGACTGTTACCTTATTAAAATAAAAAAATCCCAGCAAAGTTAACTGGAAATTAAAAGAACCCTGCAATATTGACAACTGGCCTTTTTTCACTCCCAATTGGAGAGGAGTTGTTAACAGAGAATTAGTCATGTTGTGTTAGCTCTTAGAACAGACACCCTCAGGATGATTTATGGCATAATCCTCTTTGCAAGAAAACATCAGCTGGGTTGTTTCTTTTGGAAGTAAAATCCAGAAGCCAGGAGTCTCCTACAGAAGCCCTTAAATGTAAAAGTATCTTGAATTTCCCCTCTCTTTTCCAACATACTCCTACTTGGCTATTTTGAAATTTGCTGATTTTTGGCGTGGTTTGCACAGTGTAAACCAAGGAGGATTTGAGCTTTGGGGTTTTTTATTTGGGGGGTGATGACAGGGGTGTTTATTTTCCTTCTTTGATTTCATTTTATTTGCTTTTGTTCTGTTACTGTGATTTTTTTGGGTTTATTTTAGTGTTTTTTCTTGGGACTTTTTTTTTTCTTCTTATCTTACAGATGCCTTGGTCTACCAGAAGGCACTGATAATAAGACTCCCCATACTTCAGCATGCTCTGCATATGAAACCTTGGTTTATGGAAGCCAGAATTTTGACATCAGTTCATGATCCTATATTGTTCTTAATTGTGCCACTCCAAATGAAAGCATATTGGTCACACAATTTTTTTTTTCCCCAGAAAGATAATTTACAATTTTTATAATACAGTATCAAATATGGAGTGGCATGGCAGTTTTAATATCAGCAGGATATAAAATTCTAAGGCAACCCCAAACTTCTCTTCTATGTAATCTTTTTCTGTAATGTTCCTTAATAAAGAAGAGATGTTTGTGTTATTTTCTGTACTGCAAGGAAAAAAGTTCCCTTCTGTCCTTTAGTTCTTAGGAACTTAATTCTCTTCGTTTGAGGCCAGCTTCCTTTCTGCAAAACAAAAATGATCGAAGTGAGACTTTACAATGGAGTAAGACTGCAGCCTTTAAAAAAGGGCGGGTGGTTTTCATCATGTAACCACCTGAGTGGTGCCTTTCTGCCGATCAAAGCTGCCACTGCCCCAGACACAGCAATGTTTGCTGTGTCTCTGTGTGGAATTGTCTCTGTAATCCCCTTCAGAGTCACTTGCTTGTTTTTTGGCTTATATCAAACTTCCACATGCACAGCTTTCCATTTTGCAGAGGGAGGCTGTGCTTTGGCAGCCTGGTGTTTGTGTTGGCTGCTGGCAAGGCAGGGGTCAGTGGCTCTGACCTTGCGCAAGGCAAGGGCTGCCCTTTTCCATGGCAAGCGGTGGCACATTGAACCCTTGGGAGGATGTTTCACCAGGAGATGTCACAGCTCCCTAGGCTCACACAGCCACTGGCCCAGTGCTTCAGAGTTTTTATGTTGTCAGCTGCAGATTTGCTTCTTGATGTAAAAGTTTCAGTTTTCAAGTTTACAGTTAGATGAGCAATGCAAAGAAGGAATTCGTAACAGTCACACTTTATGGTCTTGGAGGTCCTTTCCAACCCCAATGATTCTGTGAATCTGGAATAAAAGACCTCCTTTGGCAGTACCTAAAACTATTAGTCTTCACTGTAGGACAATAAACAATTATTTAGATTTTTCAGCTATGTGTAATTTCTCATTCCGTGGGGGTTTTTTGTCATCAAGGAATGGCAAATAATACTCTTATGGAGCAGGCATTTTGGACAAGGTTCATAGGCCAAATCATGTCACTACTGTAGCAGGGCTTTAGGTGCACCTACGTCTTTGGAATATCTGCATTTTGCTATCATTAGTTTACAGTAGTATCAGAGCCACTTTTTGTGGCATAAACTGCACTTCTGCTACAATATTTTTTGCCATTGCTATAGAAATTCTCTTTTTCTATCCAGTCAGCATTCAGCAGAATGATCGTTACTGTGTCATTAAAAGGAATGAAAAACTGTGAAATGGCAAATTGTATGTAGCTTTCCCAAGTCAGCAGAGCTACAAAGCACACTATTAAAAAGTATATTTAAGATAAGTGGTGAAATTAGATATAACAAGATATTTCAAACAGAACACAAAAATGTTGAAAATTAGAAACTACTGCAATAGAAGAGAAATTATGGATTTTCCTACTTTAAATTTATTATAATTAAGATTAATAACTTAATACCAATTAACTTTCATTAGGGTACTGAAATGTCTTGCATGTGATCATAATTAATTTAGTGTTTAAGCACAGGAAAAATTACTATTGTGAAAATACCCAAATGAGATAAGAAAGAAGAAAATTGTAATTTTGCAAGGGAATGCAAATCTGAATTTCTTAGTTAATTCTGATACATTACAGTCATTAAACTTGGGGCTTATTATACCAAAGATGAATAAACATGTAGATGAAATATAAAATATTTCAAGTCTGCAACAGGTACTCTCAACAGATTTGGTTTGATTGTTCTTACTCTGCAGAATATGATCTCCTTCCAGAAATGAATCAAATTTATGAACAATTCCAATGTTTCTTCTTTAAAGTTTACTTGTGTATAGTAATGCAAGGCAGTTTAGTCTCATACATAATGCTTCATTTCTTTCTTTTCTTCAGGAAAAGGAACCAATAGGGCATACGTGTTTCAGTGAAATATTTTTGGTAGTTTCTAGTTAAAAAACAAAAAATGACAAAAAACCCCCGCAAAACAAATAAAAAAACTCTCAAACAAAAACAAACCAAACCAAACAAAAAATTAAAAAAAAAAAACCCCAACAACCAACCAAACAAAAAACAACCAAGAGTTAATTTAATTGGGGAAGTGAGTTTAAAAAACAGTGGTAATGTTTGTCATTATGTTATAAACTCCAGCTGAAGGACAAATCAGTAGCTCTTGTTCTGTTCTGTGGGGCTCTCATCTTCTTTAAGGTTCTGCTTGTCATCCTTTGGGCTTTTCATGAGTTCCATTTTCCTTGCCATTTCTGAGTCCCATGTGACCTAACCTCAGTTACAAGTACAAAACATTTGTAACACAGGGAAGTCATGGAAGCTCGAGTTTCTTGGCAGGAATCACAAATATTTTTTACCAATTAATGGCATTCAGCACAGGATCTGAGAAGTAATTGGAGTCCTCCTCTCAGTAATGCAGTAAGATGTTAAAGGTGTCAGAAAGCAGGATGGAGACAGTTTTTCCCTTGTGTGCATTGAAGCTGATGTGTAATCTAGCAAAGCCCTAGAGTATTCCCTCTCCTGTTGAGCAAGTTTTAGGTTTCTGTTGTATCCAAGCAATTTGTTTCTGTCACATAAATTGCCATCACATCCATTTATTTAGCACCCTAGCTGCTTAATTACAGTCTTTTTCATCATCTCTGACTTTGAGCAGTCTAACTTTCACTTCTCTCATCAAAGCAATATTATTTTTAAACATCTTTAGAGCTTTAGGTCATTTTTTTGGTAGAAGATTCTAGAATCAGTTATTTTGCACATGGATATAATGTCTAAGAACTGTAATCTGGATTGAAAATACAAAACTGCTAAAGGTTTAGCTCATTGTTGGACTTTGAAACACCCTCAATTTTAGGAAGAGGGAATGTCCTATATATCCTTGAATGTTGGATTTGTCTCTTGGCTATGCTGCATTTCTATTAGGATTTGCTTTGGGAATTGAAATGGAAGAATATAGTGTAATATACGTTGGAAGGGACCTCTGGACATGATCCAGTTGATTCCCATCTGAGAAATGATTTCAAAGCCAGGTGGTGCAAAACAGAGCTTTATGCAATTGAGCTTTAAATGACATTAAAGGCAGAGATTCAGAGCCTCCCAGCAGCCAGTTCCAGGACATATTCCCTGCCATTCTGACTTCTTTACCTTATTTCTAGTTGTGATTTTCTGCAGCTTGTGACCCTCAGCCTTACACACACATGCATGTGCCTACACCAGACTCATCACTTCAGGCTGAACATGTGCAGCTCCATTTTTCCTGACCATCACCTTCCCAGTCACATTCCTCACCACTTTCAACCCCAGCTGAGATTTGGCTTTTCTAAATTCACCCCTGCATGCATGGAAAATATATCTATATTCCTCCTATGTTGCCTGTCCTGTGTCCCCCTTCCACACCCTCCCCTCTGTACCTGTGCCAGCTGTAGCTGGATGCTCAGTCAGCTGTTCAGGCCTGCAGGAATATTTTTTGGGAATTATGCAGTCTACCTGATTGCTGCCTGGCTGGTGGCTTTAAGAGGGAAGGGGGTGTTGGTGCCTTACTAAGAAGCTTCAACTACCATAGCAGTTGGTCTGGAAACCTTGCACATTGAAGTCAGGCTGATGTGCCAAGTGTGAGTGCAGCTTAAGGGAAACAGTAAAACTGCCAGGGCTTGACTTACCCTGCAGGGCCTGAAGAGTTTCCCTGTTGGGGTGCCCGTACAGGGAATTGCTGCTTGTGCAGAGCTGGTCTCTTGGCAGAGGGCTGTGCTCAGCATTAGGAACTGGGTTTCCAAAGTTTTGGAGCACAGGCACTTGCCAGGTTTTTCACTTTGTTTAGATATGGGGAAGAATCAGGCCTAGGTGTAATTTTAAGCCTTCTGTTTTACTTCAAGAGTGGGTTATTGTTTCTCTATTTCATCTTAGAATCAGCTGAATCTGCAGAAGGGCTGGAATATGAAACCTCCTGGAATTTATATAGCTCCTGGATTATGGAGCACATATGCGTGGTAAATTTCTTTCTGGTTTAAAGCTTTTTACAAGATTTTACTACAAGATTTAATTCCTAAGTATGTATATTGTTTTGGTTAAGTTTGAAAATCCACAGCAAGGCATTCTGTTGTGTTGATTTCTCTGGCACAGAAGGCTTGTGTGCATGGTAGGATTAACAGAGCACATTGGTGAACAACATGGTACCTGAGACCCAACCTGTGCCAGGTACATTCTTTTTGTTGTATAAATTATTATTCTTTATGTAGAATACAATTATTAGATTATTCTTCTAAATTGTGATTCTTGGTGTAGAAGAGCTGTTTGTTGGAATGAAGAGCAGTCATGTGTTCAAGTGTTAATCAAACAAGTTCTGAAAGTAGAAGAATATATATTTTTTTTAATAGAAAAGGCAAGTGGAAGTTTTTGTGTAGTAGTAATAGCAACTCTCAACAGCAATTCATAATTTGGCATTTAGAGCACAAATCTTATGAGGAGCTGCAGAGGGAGCCCCAGATGCTCCCCAGGTGTTTAGCTTGGAGAAAAGGAGGTTGAGGGAGGACCTTATTGCTCTTTACACGAACCTGAAAAGAGGTTGTTGGCAGGTGAGGGTTGGTGTCTTCTCTAAGGTAACGAGTAACAGGACAAGGGGAATTGGACTCAAGTTGTGCCAGGGGAGGTTTAAGTTGGATATGAGGGAAACTTTCTTCACTGGAAAGGTGGTCAGGCACTGGAAAAGGCTGTCCAGGGAAGCAATGGAATCACCAGGTCTGAAAGTGTTCAAAAAAGTGTGGATGTGGCACATGGTTTAGCAGTGAACATGGCAGTGCCGAGTTAACAGTTGCATGCAGTGATCTTAGAGGCCCNTGGATATGAGGGAAACTTTCTTCACTGGAAAGGTGGTCAGGCACTGGAAAAGGCTGTCCAGGGAAGCAATGGAATCACCAGGTCTGAAAGTGTTCAAAAAAGTGTGGATGTGGCACATGGTTTAGCAGTGAACATGGCAGTGCCGAGTTAACAGTTGCATGCAGTGATCTTAGAGGCCCTTTTCAACCTAAATGACTCTATGATTTAGTATTGAAAGCAGCATCTGAAGCATATTTCTAAAGATACTGTGTTAACTACAAGTTTAAAAGTATGTTCTGAACAGTTGCATCACTGGCCTTCCCTGGTATTTTCTCAAAAGAGATGAGCAATGAGATTGCTGAGACAGAAGTCACAAAATTATTAGAAGCCAATTTGTAGCAGCTTTTACAATGTCATTTTCCTATTCTTCAGAGAAAGACTAAGTTAGTATTTGAGTATTGCT
>VZTR01001698.1:134230-153159 GCA_013400775.1 Chaetops frenatus | reverse complement strand
CTTTGCTGTGATACTCAGTCATGAGTTCCTGAACCCTGGCTAAGAGCAGGCACTCACTGACTGAGGAGCAGGGAATGATCTGCCTGTTCAAGACAACTGAATAAAGCTCAGAGGTCTGTCCAGTCAGAATTAACAAGGCAAAAAAGAGTGTGCAAAGACCTTAGGGTCAACAAAGATTTACTCAACCCTACATGTCTCTCTCTGTTCCTTCTCTGTTGCTTTATTTATTTATTTTTATATATTTATTTATTTTTATTATATTTATTTCCTTGCCTCTCCCAAAGTCTTCTTGAAACTACCAATTAGCCTCATTAGCATGTCCTTGGGGATTCCCTCTGCAGCTCTATCTCCATGAGAGCTGTCAGCTGTGGGAGTGTGAGGTTTCTGTAAGAAGGCCTTTCAGCCTCTGCTCTTTGGAGCATCCAGTGAGTTGCATGTCTGGCACTGGAATTAATAGGCCGTAGGGTTCAAACATCTGGATTATTGTCCTCTGGGCTAGGTGGCCCAAAGCTGTTGATGGATTGGTTTGCTTTAAATGAAATCAGGCCTGCAGATGAATTATTCTTTCTTACCTCCCATATTTATTCTCAGCCTTTCTACAAACTAGAAACAGAGCTGGTTTATATATATAAAAAAGAGAAAATGGCACAAGATTTTTAACAGAAACTTCTAGAAAGAGATACAATTTTAAAAACAAAACCAAGACTACAGGAATCTGTTCAACAGCCAGGCTATTCACCCTTCAGAAATAGTTTCACATATGCTGATCTCCATGAGGATTCATCCTCAATAAACCATCAGACAAATGACCAGCTGCAGTCTCTGACTTTATTAGCTTTAATAAAATACTAATGTACACTAGTCAGCTGTGGATCCTGGACTGCAATGAATATTTCTCTCAGAAATGGCTCCTTCATGTTACTCTGGCTCAGAAAGGGAAAAACCAGTCATGTCCTGTTTTAAAAAGCATTTTGAACTTTAAACATGAGAATATTAGGTGTAACTTCTTAGAGGAGCTAATGATTTCTGGTTCGGAACGTAGCCAGGGAGAAACATTTGCATTAAGTAATTTGTAAAGCTCTGTTGAAATATTGTGCATTTTCACTAGGAATTATTGTGTGCCACTAAAAGGGAGTGATGGGTTACATTGGCCTAAACCCTCATTTTTTTTCTTCTGTATTTGCATAACTAATATTCTCTTCGTTCTGAATCTTTAGGGAAGATCAAAATGGGGCACTTCCTATTGTTTTACAAGTTGCTTTTCAATGTGTTGCTGCAGTATTACTGAAAAGAGGGAAAATGAAGAAACAAGGATGTCCATCAAATATTTGAAATGTGTGGAACCAAGGGTTGCATTTGAAGGAAAAGATAACTTGAAACATGAGCTAAAAAGATCCCTAAACCCTATCTTGTACTAGTGCTGTAGCTCCCAATGCATCTGAGTAGGGCAAAACTAGTAGGACAGAAAAGTAACTCAACAAATCATGTTAATTAGAGCGTCAAGATTAGGTGGGAGGGAAGTCTTGTTTACTCATGCATGAAGGTTTATTGTGGAAAAATCCATTAAAATCAGCAATGTGTAGGTCTTGTTAAGTCAGAATGTAGAGGCCATATTCCAACTTGCACCTTTTGAGGCATTGAGGACCTGAAACTCTTATAGACAAACACATTCTCAAAATAAAAAAGCAGTCCCCAAAATTGCATGTGCATACCCAATGTTCAAATTAATCTTAAAAGCTTTAGAACTAGGTATGGGTTTGGGTGGTGAGTTTTGGGTTTTGAAGAGAGGCAGGTGGGACCTCTTCACATGTTTATTTTTTTTTTAATCTCTGAAATCTGCTGAAGCACTCTGAGTGTGTGCTGTGTGACAGCACTCTATACCTTTTTATTTTTATTAGTGTTTGCTGTGTGATGTGTACAAGGAAGAATAGGGTCGATGTTTTATATTGATTTTTATCAGTAACACTCAGAGGTACTAACTGAAACTGTGCGGTGCATTTCCAAGGGGTTACTGCAATTCATCACTGTTCATTAGATCATAAATTCTTTGAAGCTAAGGGCTATCTTTTTGATGTTTGTGCAGCCTCTAGAATAATGAGAGAGGCTGTAGGTGCTACCCTGATGCAAATAGTCATAGATCAAAGCTCAGAATAAGCAGGCAACAGAAGACCTTGGACTTGTCTCATGAGTTTTCTTCTCAGTTGGGATAATTAAATAATAATGCAGATAAAAAATGGGTGACTTATTATCCTCAGCTTAAAGATAAGGAATGGAGGTAATACTGAAGGTTTTCCACGTATCTGCCCCAAATCTCTGTTCTCAAATCAGACCCCCAATTTTCAACTCTTCTTTCATGCCTTGAGCTCAAGATTAAATGTCTTCTCAATACCTGCTCTTTTAATGAAAAGGATTAGGTTGCTATTTAGGGAAGACTCCAAATCCTTATATGAAGGATTTTAAAATACAGTTTTCTGATTCTGTCTTCACCTAATGATATGAGTATCACTATAATAAAATACACTAGATTGATTTTACCACTTCAGCACCAGATTGAGGCCTTTTATTGGAGTACATAATTTTTTATGAAGTAAGAAATGAAAGCAGATATTTTTGTTGGATTAATTGCCATTGTAAAATAATTTGCAGATTACTGTCCATCTTAGTTATGTTCTGTTAAACAGTTTATCCAAGATGTCCATCTCATCTGCTGGTGGATCCTAAGGTCATGATAATGGTGGGTCCATTTGATATCTGATATGGTCAGGTTGAAATATTTTTGCATTTTGCTAAAATACTCAGTCTAATAAGAAAATTCAGTTTTCTAATTTGTACTGTTCAGCGGCAAGAATGTTTCCTGTGTTTAAGTAGTGCTCTGCACATTTGTTAAATGATGACATAAAGAGACAGTTATTATATTATTTTAAAATAAATGAGACTCATCCTAGCCAGATTTTGAAAACCACTCTGTTCTGGATATTCTTCAAGTGCCTGAAGGCCAGGTGTTGAATTATGGTGATCGCATCTGTTTTATAGCTGTCTTTCATGAGAGATTACGTGTTAAAAAGAGAGTTTCTTCGAAAAAAACAGATTAACAAGAGAGAATATAGACAGGCTCATGAAACAGAAATCATCACAGAGGAGACACTTCCAGTTCCCTGGAGGAAAAGTGAAAGATCCAGTGCAGCTAAACCAATGTAAGAAGTGCTTTTCTTGTTGAGGCCCATTGCCTGAGCCATACTTGCTTCCAGAATCCATGATGGAATCGAAGAGGAGGGACTCGGGAGTAGGGTTTGAGTTTTGTGCAGCAGGACACTCACAGACAATCAGGCAGAGGTATGGTAAGGGTACATCCCCTGCCTTGGAAAGAAAGATTTCCTACATGTTTGTGTTTTCCCATAAAAATCTTGAATGCAATTCCCAAAAACCCTTGAACAGCTTATCTTGTGCTGTGGTCATAAACCCGTAGCAGATGAAAATGCTCTCGAACTGCTGTGGTTGAAGTGCCATTTCCTCTCCAGCCCCTGCTCTTCATTTGCTTTTTCAGTTTGCCTCCCAGCTGTGCTGTCTTGTTGCTGTTGCCTCTTTTCAGTCCAATTAATCAAAGCACCCAGAACCACTGTAGGTTGTCCTGTCCTTTTTCTTTTATTGCCAGGTACCCACCTAAAGATATTACATCAAAACTTCAAACATGAGGCAGTTTTAAGGGCATGGCTGCTGCTTTGTCCCCTGTGTTTTTATCTGCTGCATGGACCTTCTTTCTCTGCAGAATTAGTGCCTTCCACAAGTAACTAATTTGTTTTTACTTGGCTATCCCAGTCAAATATTCTCTGAAAATTTCTGAGGGTGTTCTGTGAGTACAGCAACTCAGAAAGACATCTATATGTGTCATTTGTACAAAATTACCTACACATTTCAAGAAGTAGATGGGGCTTAGTATGTAGTTTCTAGGAGCGAAGAAAAGAAATCCTTTTTAGTTGAACACAGACATTTTCTTGTCCACTTTAATCAAAATGCTGGTATTAATTTCAGTGAATATAGCCACAAATTTAGCATATTCTTGTATTCATGGTTATTCATGTGATTGTGGATTACACTTTGCATACTGACTCAACATGTTTTCCCACTGGAGTTACTTTACTAATAAAATATTAGGCTTATTCTTTCTTTACAAATTAAGTGGTTCTCAGTATAGGAAATCTACAGTTTAGGAGGGAAAAAAACCCAACCAACCAAAGAAAAAACAACAAAAGTGTTTCACACTTCATGTTTCTGTCCTTTAATACTCCTCAGCACCTGTATCTGTCCCATGGTGTCTATTATCTTGCCCACAGAATGTATGTATAAATTATTTGCTGCACACAAAGTTAGTTAGTTATGATTCTAGATTTTAAAGAGCAGATGATCTTCTCTGGTAATTATAGCTTTAAAAAAAAAAAAAAAGAAATTGAGACTATGTCCAAAATCTGGGTTCCTTGAAGAGCCTACCAAAGTTTATATTATATTTCCAAGCTGCTAAAGCTCTAGCTGCACACATTCATGGCTCTTTCTTCAGAATAGCTCTTTTCTGGTGTGCTGCTTGTCCTCTGTTTGACAGCACATTGATTCTCTGAATCAAGAATTAAATCAGGAGTCATTTATACTAATCATGGTGCAGAAAGCCTCGCAGTATTAAAAGTCCTGATTCAGAAGCAATGCAGTGTCCTTAAAAATAGGCAATTTTTTATTTTGCATTAAACTGGAAAAGGTCTTTAATAAACTGAGAGTCAGGGACAATAGTTCTTTGTTCCTATTACTGAGGCTATTTGTGTTGGAATGAGGATTTTGTTCCTAACTGTGACTTCTGTTTTTTGTCCCACAGGGAATTCCTGTTTCTGTGTTTACAATGTCATTGCATGTTACCATGGCAAAAGTGTGGTAGTACAAATTCAGTATTATGTTATTCAAGGACAAGGGAGGTAGAAATTAGATCAAAATAAATTTTAACCACAGAACGGGAAATGTCTGTGGAATTTCATCTCTGCTTTTATAAGATATTGTTAGTGTTTTCCAGTACAACTTCAATACTTTTTAATTTATATTTATATTTATATATATATATATATATATATATATGTATGTATACACACTATATATATATACACTATATGTATGTATATAAATCCATCACAATTTTTTCCAGAACTTGCAGAATTTATTTACATTGAGCAGAGCAAGGCTGTAAGAATTCTGTGTCGTGCTTCAATTACTACAAGCTGAATTGCACAATCCCACCTTGAACTGGCACATGGAAACTCCTGGCTGGTCTTTTAGATGTTGTTATGAAGGAAAGAATCTGAAGCCTGAGCTCAGAGCCCTTCCTAACAATGAACTCATCTGGGAAACATCTCTTGGAGAGTGCAGCCACTCTCAGGAGCATCATGGCCTCTTTGCTGCCCTGCCTCAGAGGTGCACCCCAGAAGTTCTGAGGGCATCAAAATGCTGCCAGTTTTAGCAAGCTTCCCCTTATTGGTAGAGCAGGGTGGTTTTGCCAGTTTCCTGCATTCGGATATGTTTAGTTATCACATACTTGGTAGCAAATCTTGGTTCTTCATAAGCACTTTTTGTTGTCTCAGTTCAGTTTCCACTCTTCTTGGGGAGGTTTTCTTTGATAGGCCTAATATTTATAACAGGGAAAAAAAAAAACTCAGCAGGACAGATGGAGCTTTACAAGCTTCAGCTTGCTGTATTTTGTAAAAAAAAAAAAAAAAGAGAGAGAGAGACAGTTGCAAAATGCTACTACAAAGCTGAGCAGTAGGTGCTGCATTTAAAGGAACAGTAGGGTTTTAAAAACCAGAGTGTTAATGCAGCAGGGCCAGATTGTCAAACCAGGACAGCAGCTTTGGATGGCTGGTGCTGGGTGCTCAAGTTGCTGTGAGATACCAGCACTTGGGATCTTCATCTTGCTGTTCCTTCAATTGTAGCATTTTACTGGAGAAATAAGTGGGTTTTTTTGAGGGGCCGGTGGACGTGGGAATCTTTCCTTTCCATTTGGGAGTGCTGAAGAAGATGATCTTTAACCTCAGCTTGGGTAGAGTACTGGGTTTACACAAGTAGTAGCAATGAAATGTTTTCTCCTTCAGCAGTGCAGTGAAGTTCCTACTGAATGGTCAGTGTTGCTGCCTTGGCATCTGCAGAGGCTGAGGGGGAAGTGAAGCAGATTGGCCTCTGTGTTCTGAAGTTTCTAACATTACGTTTCATATCTGTACAAAGAATGTAAGAGTTGTTGCAATTTTTGAGTCTTATGTTTAAGGCAAATTAAATCACTGCATTGGCATCTGGTTCATTAGAACAAAAAGAAAAATACAGCAAATGGTATCAAATTTGTTACATTAAGATATTTGAAAATAGCTAGGACTTGATGAAAAATAGTAGTTTAGTACATTTAAGGGCCTAATTTGACTTTACAGATTTCATGAAGTGATGCTTAAATCCAATTGCTGTGGTGCAGAACTAGGTCTGTCTAATTATGGACTTGTAAAGCTGAAAAATCTGTCCACTCTGTTACTATTTACTTCTGAAGCTGAAAATTTGATGTATAAAATAGTGAATATGAATATTTTTATGTGGCTTTCTTCAGTGAAAGTAAATGAAATATTTTTTTTACTGAAAACAATCCTGTCAGGAATATAGATTTTCTAAATTGAGGCATTCAAGCGGTAGAGTGTGTCTTCAGTGAGTATCCAAGGCTTTTCACATTTGAATATCCTTTCTAAAGGAAGTGTTGGGTTTGATAATTAGGTCTGTTTGTCCTGCCTTGATACAGAATGGTTTTTGTGCACACCTTCACTGAATATTGATTCAGCAATGAAAATTCTTACAGAACTAAAGATGTGCTGTTCTTTAAGACTGACCTGTCAGTTTAGAGCTGCCAGTTCTTAATTCATGGAGGCCACAAAATAAATGGAATCCAAACTAATATGAGAGTAACAAGAGAGGGTTGCAGGAGCTGGCAAGGATGTTACTGAGCATCTGTGGTTGGATGGCTCAGTCATTTTCTGTGCAAGTCAGAAGCAATTCAGGCCACATATAGGGTCAAGCTAGAACACATTCGTTAACACTATGCTCATTTGATGGGTTTCCTCCTATTAGTTATCCTTAAACTTTCAGACAGTATCCAGCTGTGCTACAGGAGGCTCTGCAAGGTTGATAAGTAGTGGCAGAGAAACAGATGACAGTCATTTGATGCTGTTGTTTGGTGTTAGTAGTGTGTAGATTGAAGCAAAAGAGCTGTAATAACTTGAGGATGGAGCCTTTGGGTTACTCACAGGCATCTGCTGTACTAAAAGGAACTGACAGTTTCTCCTATTAAAAAAAAAAGTCTGCTTACATGTGTAAAAAAAACAAAACAAAACCAAAACCAAAAAAAAAAAAAAAAAAAAAAAAAAAAAAAAAAAAACACCAAAAAACTGGAAACACAGAGTATGTCCATATTTAAGCACAACAGATAAGTTTTGGAAATGTCAGTCTTTAATTTCCTCCTTTATTTTGTCCAGCCTCTGAGCACAGGAATCTTGCTTGTGAAGGCTAAAGAACATTGCAACACAGATGAGGAAAGAATGCTTTCAGAAGAACCTTTGTGACCTAGTCACAGCCAGGGAATAGATGATGAGAAATTATGTTTTCCAGTCATAAACTTCCTCTCACTGCCGTTTTCTCCTGCCCTTGTTTATTACATGCCAAATGTTAGCCTTGATTTTATTTATCAGCTATGGGAAGTGCACCCGGGATTAAAAAGAAAACAGGCCTTCAGCATGATATACTACTAGCATTAGCATCACTGCCATTTGTGCACTGGCACAATGTTCCCTTTTTAAGCCCTTTTCCCACAATGCATCAAAGTTTTGTAAGAATTTTCTAAAAGTGACTTGGGCTTGCTGGCCTTTTTTTGCTGCAAGCTGGAATACTGCTAAGACACATCCCCACTGGCCTCCCCTGCTGCTGCCTCCCCACTCGGAGTGGGAGTGCTAAGGATGGTCAGCTCCATCTCACACGTGTGTGGAAGCAGAGCCAGGGAAATGTTCTCTCCCCCTCAGTGCCTGGGGTGGGAGTCAGGCTGGGGCAGCTGTGCTGCTCTCAGCCTGTGCCTGCACTCTGCGGGGCTCCAGGGTGGCTGGTGGTGGTGTCTGCAGTGGGAGCTCAGGGTGCACCACCCCCAGCTCCTCTCTCATCTTCAGGTTCAGTCTGACAGCTCTTCAGGGCACGGTTCTGTTTGGGATGTGCTTCTGAAGTGCTGGGGAGATTGATGGACTGAGGACATGCTGGCTGTTTTCTCTTGTGCCACTGGTGTTGTCTGTAGTGAGTCTTGACAAGATACATGTGTTACCTTTCCTACCCTCTCCCTGTATTCCAGCCTGCTCCCATCTCCCTTGTGTTGGTCCTAGCTGAATCAGAATTGTTTTCTCTTTAGAAGTAGATGGTTTCATGCAGAGCACAGCTTTGATAGCTGTCTTGCAATCTGATTTGGGTTTTGGTTTTATCCTTGTTGGTAGCCCCCTTAGTATCTGAGCACACTGGAGAAAATTTTAGTTTTGATCATTTACCAAGTGTGTCCTCTAAAGGCTGCTGAAGTTCTACTTACAAGCAAGCTGGTTTCAGTAATACAAACATAAATTCCTATTGTGTCTTTCTTTTTCTGTGCCACTTTCCCTGCTGCAGTGGGACTTGAGGAGGAAGGTGACCTCGTGTAATTATTCCATTCTTTGGCCTTTAGGGTCACACCAAGCTGGATTCAGCTCTCTTGGACCACACGTCAGGTTTCTTCCAGTCAGCAGCTGTGTAATTTCTCTTCTTACCATATCTGAACATGGATTAGAAGACAGATGTAGGCAGGATTAGGGCTGCCACATGTCCTCAGTTTCTCAGGTATCTTTGCCAGAATATTCCTAGGTGTTCCTGTTTCCAGACACTTGGGCAGGAGCCACATTCAGGTGAGGTGCACTATTCCAGGGAAATGTCTGTTGTCTTTGTCTGTCAGCTGTTCAAGGATATGTTGAGCTTTAATTATCAAATAATGTTCTTTATTACTGATTAATGGTTCCAGCCTGAAAGACTGAAATAACTGCTGGTACATTTGATGGTGGAGAGCTCTTAATTATTGCTCTTGTAGAGAACAGAATAAAGTACAGATTAAACCAGTGAGGCTTTTTGAGCCTAATTATATTATGATCCTTTCTGTAACACTTTTTTTTCTCCCCAAATATTTCAATAACTTATTAAATAGATTTTTCTTTCTTTATATCTTTGTTACTGTAAATATGTTCTATTCATGAGTGAAATACCTGGTAACATTTGATTTTCATTAGATGACCTTTCCTTTTTTTTTTTTCTTTTTTTATGTTTTTAATTGTGCATTCATTTTCATTTTCTTGCCAGAGTACTTCAACACTTCTTCAAAAAATGCCTAGAATTTTTTTCCTGTGTCAGGGCCACCATTTGTGCAGATCATTAGATGCCAGACAAGCAGGGGATATTCAGGGAATGTGCTGATGTCTGTGCCACTTTGCTGCCTCATACTCCCATGTGGTGAGTTGGATTTCTACTCTCATTTGAGTGGCGATCATGCCTGGGAGTTGTTGTTTAGGTGGCAATATGAAAGTGCTCTCCAAAGGGAAAAAAATCCAAACATTTATGTGCTCTGGCAAAAACATGTATTTGTAGAGAACCAAGGAAGCTGCTGCAGGTGAGGAACTGGACTGTGGGGTGGGGAAACAGAAGGAACTCAAAGTGGTGGTTTTCTTATGGTCCATGTTGTCCTGTGCTGTTCCAGTGTTGGAGAAGGCTCAAGGTGTGAAGTGTGCAAGGCTGAGCAAAAAGCCTGCCTGGGCCTATGGAGTGGTTAACAGCTCAGACATTCATTCACAATTGGTCCTCCTTCTCTTTCATGCCTGTTTTGTACACTGTTGTTCTGGTGTTAGCACAATGTGGATATATATGTGTGTCTTCCTTTCATCAGTAAATCAGCATCTCTGTAGAGTGGAGGAGGTAGAAGGAACTAATTTGTCAAAAGCTGGCAGCAGGTATCCAGTAATTTTGCATTGCTTTTTGTTCTTTCTTGTATGAGTTTGGCAAGTACTGTTTTCATATAATTGAATTTAAGTCTGTATAAAAGAGAATTTTAATGTTCAGGAATTTCAGAGTAAAAAAGAAATGTGGAAGACTGGGATTTTTTTTAAGATTGAAATGTGATGACAAAGGAAAACAGATGTTGTTTTATTATTAAAATATCCTACACTGCTCTCTACTGGAAGAGTGGAAATCTACATTAAATATTCAGAAGTGTGCCTAAAATTATTTGCTAATCAAGAGTCAAGTTTATTAATTTTTTATAGTCTGGTACAGCTAACTTTTCCTAAGCATGGATAGAGGGTTTTTTCCCGCCTAAGCTTTGAAGAAAAACACTGGGATGTGCTTTGCATGTAAAGCCAGTAAAATGTTGAGGGTCAAAATCTAAGCTGCTGGGTGAAGAATTACTGGAGAGTTTCCTGCTGATGTCAAGGAAAAAAAGTGAACTGCGAACGTTAACAATTCATCTGGCCTTAATAGGACATGTTGGGCACATCAGAACAGCAGCAGACTTGTCAGAACTGTAAAGGATTCTGGATGCCTGAAGTTGTCTTACATTTGTATTGACTTTTAATTGAGCCAGCAAAGTAAAATATTATTTGCCTTTTATTATAATAGTTTCTCCAGCCAAAGTACAATCTAAAAGCTATTTTAACAATTCCACAATGGAATTGGACCAAAAAAAAAAAATCTTATTCACGTTAATGCGTAGGGAAATGTCACCTACATTCTGACAAAGATATTCCCCACAAAGGGTCTGTCTGGTAGGTTATTGTGTAAGACAGCCCTCCTGGCCATTACAGGGCAGAATTTTCTCTCAGTTGCTGTCAGTGATTAAAACCTCTGTTGATTTAATCTGTTGAAGTAGTGCCTGTTAAATTTTTGCAGCTGCATTATCTTGCAAATCTTTGCATGTTGAGTGAACATATCTGGTTGTCTGCTAATATTAGATTATAAACAGTTTGATCTGAGGTGTTTGCCATATATGTGGCTGGCCAACAGCTCACTTTCTTCATGGCAAACATCACTGTACATTAAAGGAACACTTAAATGGTTCTGACTGATAAGATCTGTTGGCCTCATAAGAGTTATTTCTGATTACAGACAGCTGCATATGAAATGAGAATTAGTAATATATTAGGCAAATAAACTTCCATCAGTTTTGAAGGGGATATGTTTGGAGGAATGGCAGACTGCAGTGAAGAATGTGTGGTATAGGAAACTGCTTTAGCTTGCTTTATGTTCTACAAAATGTCATCTTCTTCCAACTTCTTAACGTATCCAACAAAAATTCAGTATGATTGTGATGAACTTATGCATAATACTAAACAACACAGAAGTATTTGAGTCTAGTGGCATGCCTAAATTATGTATCGTGTCTGTCTGAATTGGCTTATTATGCATGGAGTACACCAACCTCAGGAATAATCTTTTTTGCAGTTGCAGACAGTAAATAGATGCAGCAGTCATATGTAAACATTTTTCAGCTGTTTTTTGTATTTGAACACGTTACTTATGTAAAGAACACTTCAGCATTTAATGCGTTTATTAGTTTGCATTTAGGATTAATAGTGAATGATCTAAAAGGAAACTTCTGTTTCTCTCTTCCGCAGTGAGGTGTAGGAGTTGTGTTAGCTTGACTCTCAGGGACCACTTAGGTTTCATATGATGGTTATTCTGCATGAGTCAGGTTGCAGGATGGAACCTCAAATGCTGAGAACAAACACTGTGACTTGTCCAGTTCCCATGTAAAACTCTGGATCAGTACTGCTCCCTAAAGGAGCCTGGGCTTGAAAAGGGAGGTTGCACATTTACCCCCTTTACTTTGAAATTTTTGTTGTAGAATCTCTTCCGTGATGAATACCTGTATTATTCATGCCACAGCTGGACCAAATTCCTGACATAACAAATATTTGTTCTCTGTGTTTGTGTGAGATTTGGTGAGAAATATCTGCTGAAAAGATGGTGATGAAATAGCCAAATTCCCATTTGTTGAGGGTGGTGAGTTAGTTGTTAGTGACTTCCCTTAGAAATCTGGGTGGCAGCATGTCTGCTGTGCCAGGGATCGTGCAGGTGGCACAGTGACCTTGGCAGCTGGAGCAACAGCTTTGCAAATACATCTGTTTGCTTAGCTTAACTATCAGGAGTAATACCACAGTAATTGGTACCTAATATTAAATAAAAAATGATGATAGATGCCATGGAAAAGGTACAGAGGAGGTGAAAAAGCAAGCAATAAAAAGCCTCTAGTTAAAACATTAGCTGTTTGTTAAGCCTCTGTTGCATAGTCATGCTTTTATTACAAACCTGTCTAGGTCTGAAATTCTGTCTCTATTTTTCCCCAAACAGAACAGTCCAATTAATACAAATAGTCAGAATATCTCTCCTTAATTCCTGGCTTTCTTTTTTATTATTTTTACCAAGAAATAAAGATGGGGGGTCGAGCATGAAATGTGTAACCAATTTGAACACACCTGAATTTTTAAAAAGTACAGTTGCAATTAAGAGATAGGCACAAACAGTGCAATCCATAATATGGCCTTGTAATTTTTGCTTGATATTAGCTACAAATCTTCTTTGTATATCTGGAATAAATGTGTCTGACTATATCTTCCTATGCTTATTAATAGTTTATTATGCACAAGCTTGAATTCCGCATCCAGTTCAAAACTGCTGAGAGCAATAGACATTTCAGTGGTGATGTTTAATGTCAAAACCAACTCTCGTCTGGAAGAGAGTTAATGAGAGGGAATTCTGGTGGGCTATGTTGATAAATGCTGATCTAAGGCTTGTGGTGTTTCTGTATTTTCTAAGTCTTGGTTGTTTCTTTCTTTTGTATAACTTAGCGAGCAAACTCAATGAGTTTTTTCTTCAGGTTTTGTCAGCCTTTTAATCTGCTTTCAGCAGTTTATCTTTCTGTTTAGAAGTCTACTTCTCCCTCCACTCCATGATCATAAATGATAATTTCTGGTTTGGGGAACATTACTATAAGCTTTAAAATTCAGTGACATTTAAAAGATTCCCCAGCTGTGGCAGAAGCTTAATTTGATGCTTACATTTTCTGAGGCAGTAATGTGAAATTAGCATGAGGTACAAACCCCTGGGAAAACTGTATTTGTGGAAGATGCTGTTCATGGAAAGCTAGGTCTGCTGCTGGGATTTACAGAATACAGCAAAGATACCTCCATCCTTCCTGGACTGTGAAGCAGAGGAGATAGCTGGGAGGGCAGTTATGGGGCAATTACTCTGTTTCTTTCTCAGTTATATCAGAGTTTGGTCATCTGGATGGAAGTAAGTAAATAAAAAACGTAGGGCAGCCCTGTGCCCTTCTGGAGAAGCAGCTGCTGGTGAGGCAGCAGAACCTGGGACAGCTCTTTGTGTGTGTGACCCAGTTCCAGCTGAGGCCTGGCCCTCAGTGGGTATTGCCAAGTACCAGACTGCTTACACTGACACTGGTCCTGCCAGTTTGAAAGCAGCACAAGGATTAGGAAACAGCCATGGATGATGAAGCCTCTGTCTCAGCTGGCAGCTTCTCCATGGGAAGCAGGGACCTGTGCTCTGCTCATTGAGCCTTGTCCACACCTGCAGCTGTTGTTTGCTGTGTTTCTGCAGGATTCCTGCTCTGTGTATCACGTACCTTGAGCTGCTCACAAACTTACAGCAATTACACTTCTGCCTCTTGTGTTGTGCCAGGTGTGGTGGATATAAGTATGCTTGTGTGCAGATATCTGCTAATATTGGTGTTTCAGCCTTCCTCTTAGACTCTCATCTGACCTTACCCACAGGTTTAGGGTTTTTTTGCTCATATATTCATTCACCTTTCCTTTGCTGTCTCTGCCATGTGCAGTGTCTATCATGTCCAAAAATCCTTCTTCCTTTTCTACATGCACTTTGTGCAGCTATCACTTTCCCAGGCAAGATCACCTCTTCAATCTAAAGTCATCGGAGATGTTGCATGAAAGACAACAAATCAACAGCAGGGCCTTCTGTTCTCTTTTTCCAAACCCTTGGTCTGCTGGCTGGAGAATTGTAATAGTAGAGAATATTGTCAGCAGATGTGCATGGTGTTTTGATTTGCACACCGTTGTTTTCAAGGTGGGACATCATATTTCAGAGTCAGCAGCAAATGTCTAATGAGGCTTTGTTATGGTGGAGCTGTACAGTTTCTTTGCAGGAGTACCTTGAGTGCACTGACTGCAGTAAATATGTTTGGAGGGTTTGATAGAACTAAAAACTTCAGAGTTACTCTGTTTAAATTGGCTGTGTCTTGGCAATTGAAATTCCTTTCGAAATGGCTAGGACTTTGTACACACCTCTACGTGTCATGATCCACAGAAAACTGTACTTAGGGAAAAAAGGAAGGTTGGTTTTTTCCTAGCCTTATTTTAGCATGTATGTGTATATGGTGTGACTTAATTGGGCAGTAGAAAATCAATTAGTGTGTTACACAGATGGGTTTCAGGATTAACATAACTTTTGTTACAGTAGAGTAGAAGGCAAGTGTGACTGTACAGAACATAGAAGCATTTCAGCATACAAATAAAGAAATAAAGTCCCTTCTCAATTTTATGCTTTATATATGAAAAGACACCTGTTTGGTTTTCATTAAAACCTCACTTGTAAAAATATGAATTGTAATCAGAACTACTTGAATATGACTCTTGTTTTACATAAGCTGGATCCTAGTTCCTGTAAATCTGTGAAGTTACTACACCAAGCAACTCTGAGAGGAAAATCAGTTCTTTTAATTTAATTTACATCTTCTAGGAATGTTTTAGTGGCATAGTTCAAACAATTGGCTTGTGTTAATCTATGGGAAGTATCTTCCATCCATATTTTTTATGCATTCTTTCATTATTTTCTAAAAAGAGTTCTTACTAAAATGGTAATTTTCTTGTGGAAAAAGGTACTTTAACCTGTAATTTACTGATTGTATACAATTTTATTTAAGTCAATTTTAATAATGCTAATATAAGTTTAGAATTTTATTTCTTGTTATTTTCTTGATTAGAAATAGGTATGTGAAGATTTTTTATTTATCAGCTACTGAAACAATTGCCTTCTCAAAATGCTGTTAGAAAATAATTGGAAAATAAGATTACTCAAGTTGATTAAGCCTTTAAATGCATAACTTACTGCTCACAAATTAAATCTTTTCAGTTTCTTGGCAGTACAGAAGTGGAGCAGCCCAAAGGCACAGAAGTTGTAAGAGATGCTGTTAGAAAATTAAAGGTAAGAATTTTTAATGAAATGTATATGGAATGTACTCTTAAACTCTTTTCACAACTAAGACACTCTGTAGGTTTTTTAAGTGAATTCACTGGCTCTGGAAGCAGTTGCTTTTAGTAATCTCTTCAGTGTGTAGGTTCTTATATCTTATATTATATCCTTATTATATCTATATGGTCAGGTGTTCTGCTGCTTACAATATTTAATTGTCTTACAGATTATGCAATTTTTCACAAATATTTGTAAAGTTAATGTACTTCAATGGGTAATGCTTGCTCTTTGGGCTTGTTTAGGGCTTCATTTATACAAACCGAGGTAGTAAGAATTTGTTTTAGCTGACATCCCCAGCTATGGCTGAGAAAATTAAATTTTTACCATTTCCTCTCAGTTCTGTGTGCTTGGGCACCAAAGGACTTGGTGGACAGCTGAGAATGCCCGAGTGCAGTGATTTGTTGAGGGCTGTTTTTAGTTCATGTGGCTTTGACTCGACTGCTGAGTGGGAGCTGGGGAGCTCAGAGCTCCTCAGGCTCTGTGAGCTGGGCTGGGGAGTGCTGACTGTGCTGCTCCACTCCACTGCCTCCTTCCTGAGGAATGGCACTGCTTCAGCTGCTCTGAGCTATTGGCCCTTCAGCTGACTTTGGTGCAGAAACCTTTCTCCCTACTGCTGCATTCTCCATAACTTTTCTGCAGGCTTTTCATTATTTGTTTAAACAAGTTCCTTGGAAAGGGGCAGAAAAGGTGGGGAGTCAATATTGAAAAAATGGATTGTGTTATTACTAAACTAAAAAAATGCAGAAAGGAAACACGAAACTACTGATGTAGTTCAGCTTTTAAGACTCAGTTTTCCCTTGAAAAAGTGATGGATCAGTAACCATATTAAGGTATCGAAACACATTCTTTGCTGTTGTTTTCACCCTACCAAAGTAGCACAGCTGCCTTTAAAGATTAATTTAGTCAATTCTTAGGATCTTTTGTGCCAAAAAGACTTGCTGTACTTCATTTAGTCAGAGTCATTACTGCCTAGCTGTTTTCAAGTGTTTTAGGGTAGGTTTGACCCTTTTCTAAGCATTGCAGCATTCTACCAGGGGAAACAAAATCTGTGGGTTTGTGTAGTGGGTTTGCACCTTATGTAGTTTGTCTTTATAAAATTCCAATACCCTGAGCAAAGTTAGTTCTGTGCAGAAATCTGTCACAGTGATATGCTGCTATGGAGCAGCTTTGCTTCTGTTTTAATGGTGCTTGGACTGCTAAATAAACCAAATGCTGAGTGTCTCTGTCTCACTGGTGGAACCCCAGGCTGGCCTGGGCTCTCACTGATCGCTGGAGGCTTTGGGTGGGTTGAATTCTATGATTTCACACATGGAAATAGTTTCCTCTCAAAGCAGGTCCAAAAAGCATTTCAAATAACTGCCCTCAGAAGTGTGGGCAGAGCCAAAATCATTGTGCATATGTTTATGGTGTGACTGGAGTATGTAGATACCTGCTCCAACTTTCTGCACGCCTTCCCTGAGTAAACCACCTTGGAGTTAGGAGTCCAAATAGTCACTGCCACAATTACATTATTTTCTTCACGTTTGGAATTTTGGAGCTTAGATATCAAGCTCAATTTTGGAGCTTAGATCATGTGATCTTACATAATCACAAGTTTGTTAGAGAACTTCCAAAGTAAATAAAGATGACTTTTGGAAGGACTTGAAAAATCTTGGAACAGAATTCAGGGAGCAATAAAAAAGCTTTTATGTTTGAAACAATCCCCAATTAATTGGATACTCATTTGAAGACTGACTTACATTGTGCATCTGTATTCTTTGAAGAGAAGCCTAGAGGTACTGGATTTTATTATTGAGCACACATCTGTAGCTTGTTTTCAGAAAATGCTAATTGAAATTTTTTAAGCAATTAAAACAGCTTGAAAGACTGGTATCTTATATCAAAAGAAATGCTGAAGAAATATAAAGTGGTTTGGGGGTAGGAGAGTTTTTAGAAGACACGTTGCTTGTGATGCTGTATTTATATTTTTTATTAATATTTATTTGCTTTTAATTACCATTTTAATAATCATAATTTGTTTTAAAATAAAATTAATAGTTAGCAGAAAAACAGCTGACACTCTCTTAATGTTTAGAGCTATTTTTACAAGTGGCATGCATTGCTCTAATAAGCTTTTGAAGTCAGGTGCTTCCAGTGATAACACAGACCATGAAATACTGCCACCAGAAAGCATTTCTCTAAAGCTCTCATGTCACCAAACTGTGTCAGAGTCAAGATTTGATATACAACGTTTACCTCTCTAAATCAAAAGCACTTAACTCAGCACAAAGACTTGGGTTTCCCAGCACAGAAACTGCAGCTGCCATTCCGCAAACTGATTTTTCCCAGCAGATGGAGCTGATGTTCTACAGAAACATGAAATATCTTGGACAAACTTTTTTGATGTTTCAATGTACTTTTATCCTAAATACAACTTTTTTATTTTCTTGACAATTTTTCTGGGACAGTTGCAATTACAAGATAGGGTTTTTTCAAGCAACTGTGTTAAGTTTTTCTAGAGGATTGTCCAGTGGTTTTATCTAGGTGGGATTTCCCCTTGTGTTTTCCCAGTGCTTGGAGCTGTACTGCAGGAGAAAGAGGAAAGTTGGATGCAAGTGTTTTAAAATGTGTGTGTTTATTTATCAGATTAAGTACTAAATTATTATCATAGTTGAAGGAAAACATAGTTTGTAATAAAGTTTCCTAGTCCAAGTTATTTCTAGAATGAAACAAAAACTAAAGCACATGGCACCCAGATGCTGTATCCAAACATGACCATGGTACTCAAATGCCCACATGTTGTCAAATCACACTTTATTTTATAAAGTGAAATGATTATTTTCCCTGGTTAATGAAGGTTATAACTTGTAGATCAGACTGTAGGAATGAATTTGGTCCTTCTAATAAAGTGTTTTAAGGGTTGCCAGAGGTGGGAACAGGTAGAGCAGCATAACCAGAGCAGTGATAAGAAAGCTGCATGAGGAGTGTTAGGGAGAAATCAGAATAAACACCTGAGTTTTGGGCTGTTCCCTCTACAGTCTTCCCAGGGATGTTTCTGTGAGGGCCAAACTTAAGGCTGTTCACTTACCCAGCTTTCAATTCATTATCCTTTTTTCTCCCACTCTTCTTCTGTAAATGGAGATGACCAGACAAAACACAAATAGAATGAATCATTTTGAAACCACTTGAAATATTTTTCATCATGTCCTTGACCTCTAAGGATACACAAAGTGAAGGGTGCTCGTTCATACACTTCTACACATGCAGAGATGCTGTCCTGCTGCTGCCTGAAAGGACCATCCATGGATATTATTCTGAGCTCCCTTCTGTGTTAAAGCTCAGTTTCATCTGTTGTTGAAAGGACAGAGGAGGGTGGAGTAAAGAGAAGCTTTATATTGGGATAAAGAGATTTCCAGCCAAGCCTTCCAGCCATGACTGCTCTCTTTGATGTGCTGCAGAAAGCAGAATTTGTGGTCGAGGACCAGTCAAGGACATCCTGAAGACCAAAGCAAGTCAGATGAGAAAAGCTGAATAAGAAAATACCCGTTTACCTTGCCTCCCAAAAAAAA
>VZTR01001698.1:111109-133951 GCA_013400775.1 Chaetops frenatus | reverse complement strand
TCTTTCAGGAAGTGAGAGATGAAAAAAGGACTGCCCTGTATTGTCTTCCACAGTGTGTGTAATAGAAGGATAGCCTTCCTCTCAGTCCAGTGTGCGTTTGGAAAATAGAATACAATTCCTTAGAAAATTCCTTAGAAATACACTTCTGGATGGCTTTTTCCCTAACCAGATGATTATTGAGAGATTGAATTTTGCATAGTAGTGGCCTTTTCACCCTTTTTCTCCTCTTGACAGCTTTTCTCCAGAGGCCATAATTTCATTATGCCCACATCGAATGTCCATGAGAGTCTGGGCCATAGCATAACCAATTAGATGACATGAAGACCCTGAGAAAAAAAAAAAAAAAAGGGGCCTCTTGGGTTTTTTCAGGTGTCTTTCCTTATAATGAATGTTGTCATGAAAAGGAGGAGGAAAAGCATCTTCATCAAGCTGGGTTACAAAGCTGTTTCCCAGCTTATCCAACAGCCCTGCCCTAAATTAGGGCTCTTGTAAGGTGTGAAGTGAAATGTCTGATGTCTCCCTGGTAGCCTGCATTAAATGAAGGAGTTGAACCTCTCTTCCCTGTGATGAAGATTAGCACCCAAATCACAGGATTTTGATGCCTCAAGTATTTAATTAAATCTTGAATTGTGCAGGGAGGTGTAAATGGTGAAGAGAAGCACATGGTTTTGAGTGCATGGCTTAAACTGACTTAAAGATATAGAGATAATTAGTCTAAACAATTATTTCTTTAGATCCAGTTCCTGACTATCTTCAAAAAATTGTTTTTATTTTTCCTCATGGCATTTTTGCTGGTTGTGGTTTGCTAAGATTTGATGCATTAATGCATGAAATTTAATTTTAATAAGACAATATGCAGTTTTCTCTTCTGCTGTAATTCCAAAATATGTGGGTGGCTTTTCTTTTTTTTTTTTTTTTTTTTTTTTTTTTTTTTTTTTTTTTTAGAGCTAAGTTAAACAATAAAAAATAGGTTTATTTGTATCTTTCCTTTCCCTAAAAGATGTTATGAAAATACAATGTTAATTCTAAAGCTGTTAAACACAAACTAGCCCATCCCACTGAGCTGGAGCAAACCTGGGGTTTGTGCCTGAGAACATTATATGTATAAACTAACAGCTTAAGAATTTGGCCCATTGTGTCTCTTCCCAAGCCATGCTGTGATTCATTATAATTTTATATCATTTTCCATTTTGATGCCAATGGGAGGCTACAGATTTTTACCCTGTTAAATAATCTTGTTACTGTGTGAGATAGAAATATTACTTGTTTTCAAATGTGTGCTGATAGGAAAATACAATGTTTGTACATCTCCCAGGTCCAGAGGTCCCTTGGGGTCCTCCCCAGGTAAAAGGAGTGAGTAGAAATAAAGAAAAGAATAAAGAAAATGTCGTGGTACCTGACTCAGTGATGGGATGTGCTGTTCAAACCCCACACGAATTTGGGAGGTAGCTGAACGTGGCATTCTGGAGAATGTCAGATATAAAAGAAAATGCTGATCAGTATCTGTGTTAACTGTTATTGCACAGGACAGTGGGCAGGAAAAACTAAAAAATGAACTGCCACAGATTTTCTGAATTAATCTTGGTGTGCTGTTCACTGTACCCAGTAAACCTTGGATGAAAAAGCTCATTTGTCTGGATGTCTGTGTTGAAGGAATTCTTTTGTGATTATTTTCTTTCACCATTAGCCTGGCTTTGATTTGATGGAGTTTCTTAAAGAGGGCTTGCCAGCCCTCTGCTAACTTTGGTAAATATCCTGTGATTTTTTTTTCTCTTTATTTTGTGAACATCCTTCTACATTTCAAACCCTCAGCAGATAACACTTGAGTGTTTTCTCAAAAGCGGCTGATGCTCTGTGCCCATCTTTGTCATCTTAAGGACCTCTCTGAAATGTCCTCCCAGTTTTGGTTTCATGAGAAGGTTCCCAGTTAGTGGAAGTCCTGCTTTTGATGTTATCAAAACTCCACTAATTCCATCCTCACAGGGTCTTCTCCCAGGAACCAAAGTTTGTTGCCATGTGTGGAATTGGCAGGGTTTCCTGCAGGAGAACATGTGGGCTCTGTTGGGATACCAGTCTGTGGTTTTGTGGTTGATGAGGGTTCCCTCTGTTATTTGCCCCTCCATCAGCCTTTGTGGTCTGCAAGCTTTCTGTGTAACAATTTTAGATTTCAGATCATTAGTTATTTTTCTCCCCTTTTCTTCCCCTCTTATTTTTTCTGCCTGCAGATTTTATCAGTAATTACTTTTCTCCTGGTCATTGTTCAATAATGTCATGCTTAAAAAATAAACCCTGCTGGAATACATTAGAAACATATCTTCCCAATGACAATTTCCTGTTTATAGCTGCATCTGGAGACTAATGTAACTAACTTAACTCATACTTTCTTTCTATTGCTTCACTTTCTTAAATATAATGGCATACAAAATGCAGATGCTCTGTCTACTTGGATAAGCTGCATTTTTTGTAGAATATTGATCATCATTAATTTCATATCACTTGCATTCTCTAGTTCTTGAACTGGATTTCTGCTTTTTGAGAGTGGAGACGTGGTGTGGTCAGTTTGTTTACCCTTTTTTTAGAATTGGCACGGGACTGCCTTCTGGAACTTCCTCAGTGTTGTAAGTCTTCTTGACTACTTGGAGCAAGCTTTGGCCAGCTGTTCTAAAACTTGTGCAAGTTATTAACATCACTTACTTAAAAACCTTTCTCTACAATTTCTTTGCTTTAAAAACTACAACTTTTTCATGTTGTAACTGTTGTTTGAGACTTTGAGATGACTGCCATTGGAAAATACAGTGTTCCATTGTCATTCTCAATACATACCATGAGTTTAATTCAGTAAAATCAAATATTATCTGTGCTTTCTCTTCACTCCTGCACAGAAATACTCGTGTGTGGCTTGGTTGCAAGGGGACATTTCCAAAAGGTCAGGATTTACTCAAGTTCAAGGCTGTCTCAAGATGAGATGTGCCCCAGGGCTGTCTGTTCCATGGGTGTCTTTCTGGGCACTGTCAAGTACGTTGGGAATTGAGATGTGCAGACTGCCTGGGTGACCTGTGGATTTTGTAGTCATTCCATTTCACCCGACAAAGTGCAGAATACTGAGAAGAGGGATCACACATGTCCTCCAAGTCCAATACAATGAAGGGACATAAGGAAATTACAAATCAGAGAGGAAAGGTGGTAGAGCGCAGGTAATGAATAAAAGCATGATCTGAAAATGATCTTGAGACAGTTTAAGTTTTATATTCATCTTGGAAAAAAAGGAAATCTGTGCTAATAAACAATGGTTGGCCTTTTTTTCCTATTTATGCACAGACATAGAGGGTTAAATTTACAGTATAAAATGTAGGGCAGATTTTGTGAGGTTTAATGAGTGACTTTTATTAAAGAAGAAATGTTTTCTCTGTAGTGAATTTGAACGGTTCTTTAAAGACAACAAATGTTGTTGGCCAAAATGCTGTAAACCAGCAATTATGATTTTTAAACTTTAATTTTCTTTAAAATGTCTTAAAAAATTAAAATATGTGTATGGAATGGCACGCCTTAATAAAAATAGAGAGATTAATGTGTACTAAAGGTTTATATAGCAAGGCATGGGCTTGGAGTCAAATAGGAGGATGGGAAAAGGATGTATTGCAAGAGGCATATACATGATGCTGAAGAAGCAGAACTAGAAATTATATTTTCTTGGCTTTCAACTAATAGTTTTTCACTAGTAAGTAATCCTGTACAAACCTTCATGGAATATTTGGCCAGTGACTGTAGCAGACCTAGATATTGAAATGCAAAATGGGTACTTGGATTTAAAAGTTGGTTTTGAGGATGGCATAGAGTGCTTTAGATGGGGATAGATGTTTGGGGGTTTTGGGATGGGAGGGTGCTGTTTGTTTTACCCAAGTGTGTGATACTTATCAGCTATTGGGATGCATTAATCAGTAATCAAGTGTCTAGGTGAGTCCTGTTACTGTGTGAATTTAATAGGATTAATTATAAATTTCCAATAAGTACGCCTTCAAAATGAGGAGTAAAATTGGGAGGAAGGGAAAAACAGGTTCATGTTGTGCTTTTAGGGGTGGTTCTCCAAACTAGTCAATAATTTGCCATGAATGAAGCTACCCATAAGCAAAATGAAATGCAAGAGATTGACAGTCGTACTGTGTAAAGAAGTTGTGTTATAGGTAGATTTTCCAAGTACTAGTTGGAAAAGGATCAGAGCAAAAACCCAAACCCTGAACTATCACTTAAATGAATAATTAATTGTAATCAGCATTTTAAAGGATTTGTGGGAGAGGTCTCAGCTGGCTACAGTCAAGCACTTCACAATCACAAGGCAATTCAGGCTTGTGTCTTGCAGGTCTGATGGGACAGCACCCTTGGTGACATCCTGGACTTTTGATGGCACTAAAAGCCATTGTCCACAGTGACTTGTGACACAGAGTATTTGTACTGATGGGGAATCGGGCACCCAGTTTATTCTTGAGTGGGAATGTGGAAGATAATGTGTTCAAACATAGAGCACTGAAGCAGAGACTCCAACTCCTGGATCATCACCCTTATTTACGCATTTGAAAATACCATTCCAAGCTGTCAAAGGCTCGAGAGGAGAAGGACAACATTTTGTTCTGGTAACAGAGCAGAATACAGAGCAATCACATATATTTGCTAGGAAAGATATCTGAATTTAGGGCACGTCTTAACTGTCATGCAGGAGCAAATCTGAGATACTCTGCTGATTTTATAGGCAGTGTTCACGAGAGGGAGAGAAAGGTAAATCCAACAGCTAGAACAGGATATGGGAAAGGATGGAAAATGGATTGAATAGGACGCATTACCCAACCCAGCCATATAAAGTGCTGTCTAGCCCTCATCTGGTGGGCTGCTGGCAGATAAATTCTGAGAATAAAATAGGTCAAGTACTTCTTAGGTGTTGACTAGTGTAGTGCTTTCAAACTGACCCTGTTTAAAACAACAGATGCCTTAAAGGAACATCTGGAAGTACCCTCCATGCACAAGTATGGAAGTGAGTGTAGAAACAGTGGAGTGTGGAAAACACACTGATGTTCCCTGCTCAACAACCAGGCAGCTGCCAGACTGAAAGTGTCCCTGTTTCTGCTGCTGTCATAGAAATCACATGCAAAATCTTCAATTAAGTGCATAAAAAGGACATTAAAGTTACAGGGGAACATGCTAAGTAATTTTAAAATGCTTCTTCCTGAGTTTTAGGAGCGTTCTGTAGTGTACAGCTAGCAATGGTGGTTCTGTGCCCAGCTGAGACTTTGGGAAAAGTTGGTGGGAGGTTTTTTGAAGAAGGAAGGAAACAACTTCTGGTGGAAGGACTTGAGAGAAACTGAGAAATAGTAAAAAACTGATAAATTTTCTATTAATGTGATTGTTGTTGTGTTTTTCATGTTTCAGTTTGCAAGACATATCAAGAAATCGGAAGGCCAAAAGACGCCTAAAGTTGAGTTACAAATCTCAATCTATGGTGTAAAAATTCTAGATCCAAAAACAAAGGTAGGAAAAGTAACATGATTTTTTTTTTTTATGCTAAACTAGGAAGTATTTGTTTCACTGTTTTTAATGTTTTTATTGTTTTGCATTTTTTAAAGTATTATAACAAAAGCCATTCTGTTGATGGAGAAGATCTTCTAAAATACCACGTTTTGTGACAACATCTGGGTGATTTCTTCCCAGGAAGGTACATGATAGTCCCGAAGGCACACTGTAGCTAATGTGATATTCAATTTTTTGAATCCTTTCACAGCAGGACTTTTAAACTTTGAGGAAAATGAAAACAGTGTGCTAAATAAATGTGAGCACTGCATATGATAAAAACCTTTCCATACATATGTTGAATATTGAATTTGGAAGAACCTTTTGTTCCTGCTTCTTAATTGTGGAGTAATTGCTGCATTCAGGTGCTGGCACTGCCTTTTCTCAAATGGTAGCTGTAGTTCAATCCTTGTTAGCCCATTTTTGCTTCAGACTCTTGACACAACCAGAACTCAACATAAGGAGAGGGGACAAGAAATACCCATGTCAACTTTAATTGGAGTTTTTGCACCTTCCTTATGCCATAGGCAGACTGGGCTGCTAAACCCCATTTCCTGGCAAAAGCTGTTTCAAAATAACAGTTAGAAATGCCAGAAGATCTTAGCCTTCCTGCAGAGATTAACAGAAAGCTGTGGGATATATGTTCCTGGGGGAGTAGGAACACTGTAATCTCTTAGCAATGTTGTTACTACAACTCAAGTAGAAATCAACAGTGAGGAGAGTTTTTATCTCCCCCACTTAGTTTCTTGTAGCTGCCTGTAAATTTGAATAGAGTTTTCCATCTTTTTGCACAGTTCATAAATGCTTTATGAAATTCAATTTTAAGTTATCAGCACTAATTAAAGCCTTTTCTTCAGTGTGTTTTTGAAACAAAGCACTTCAGGATGTTACAGAGGAATATTGGGTGGTTTTAGTCACATGGTGACTACTAATGGCAGTAGCAACAAGAGGCCAGCTCATATATCAGGACCTGATTCTATCCTTGGCACTCAGAAAAAGGATTATAGAAAAGTGATTCTGTCTTTAAATGATACAAAATAGTTCTATAGATCTGTAAACCTCACAGTGCCAGGGCAAGCACACGTTATTATTTCTGTGTGTTAAAGAGCTACCACAGGACACAGATTTGGGACATGGGGGAAATAGAAAACTCAGAACAGCAGTAAAGACTGAGAAAATGAACTCACTTGGGGCAGGGGGAAAAGGTTGCCCATAGGGTGCATTCTTTGGCTATGTGGTTTTGTGCAGAGACGGCATGGCCTTGTTTATGGGCTTACAGCAAGCTGGGAGCTCCAGTGCTGCACAGAAACTTTATTTTTTTAATAGATAATAGTTCACAGCTAAACAACATATTTTCCTTTAAAGCAAATACTTCTTTCCCATGTAATAAGCCAAATAAAATAGAATACCAAGAAGAGACTTGTTGAAGAAAAACAACAAAAAAATAGTTGAAATAGTTTATTGCACTCTTGTCAAGCTCACTCAGATGAAGAGCATTGCCATTGCAACTTTTAAAATAGCTGGAACTTGCTTTTTAATGGAAAATGAAATACAGTAGCAAAAATATACAAATAATCATGTTTAAAAGCTACTTATGTAGCACCTCAAGTAAACAATTATTTGTATGTCAGATTTATTTCTCTTTATTTGGTTAGCAAAGTAATTTTATTTCTGTTTTCTATATTTAATGTAGCAAAGTAAGGACTCATTTCAGTAAATCCATTTTAACAAACCTCCAGAGATGATGAAATTTAAACATGTTGTGCACCTGGAAAAAAGAACAGATTATTTTACATAATCAGGCTCTAAATAAATTGCAGAGGGATGCAAGGCAACAGTGAAGTCAATTTTATAGAACAGAAATCACTGTCCAAATAAACACTTCCAGACACATGCTGTCCAAATAAAAACTTCCTGTTTACATTCAGTAAAAACAGGAGCATTTTTTAGATGACTTTACTAACTTCTGTTATACTTTCAGTCCATTTTTGGGTGCTCTCATGTACAATAAGAGACATTAAAAAATGTTACTGCAGCTCGTGTGTTCTTAGGAGGAAATCCAGAGCTTTCCTTTGTGCATCTTTATCCCAAAGGAGTGCAGTAGTTTCTTAAAAATGACCTTTCTGCTTGTTTGCAGGAGGTCCAGCACAACTGTCAGCTCCACAGGATATCCTTTTGCGCCGATGACAAAACTGACAAGAGAATATTTACTTTCATATGCAAAGACTCAGAATCCAATAAGCACCTGTGCTATGTGTTTGACAGTGAGAAGTGTGTAAGTACACGGGGTGCCCTGCAGGGCTCCAGGTCCCTGTGCTGCTGCTGGGTCTGCCTTGAAATGGAGTGGGAAGGGTTAACTGGAGACACAGCTGCCCCTTCCTTGGGACACCGTTTTTAATGCCAGTATGGTGTCTTGTGGCTTAGATGCATTAAATTAAGGAAGAGTCTGTTTCTTCAGTGGTCTGAGGTGGTTTTCTGGGGTCGTTTCTCTCACTGCCCAGTTCCATATCCTGGGGGAAGCACCTGCAATACCCTCAGAGAACAGGCTCCATCCCACCAGGCTTGAGATGCTTGCACAGATGTTCTGCAGAGATGGCTACAAACCTGGGGCTGAGATAGCCTTTTAGGCTCTTCTGCTGATGTGTCTGTCTCTGGCTTTACTGTTGGGCTTTTTGTGTGTTGTTTGTTTTTTGGTTCTCCCCTCTTCGTCCACCCCCTTCCCTGCCACATCTCTCAAGTTAAACACCACAAATCACTGCCAGACAACTCACTGCACCAAGCACTGACATTCTCTGGTGTCTGAGACAGAACAGTTATTCCTTACTGTATTTAATTTCTCTACTACATTTCTAAGTCAGAGATGTATCCATATGTTCACCTTTTATTGGTCCTGCTTAGGCATCACTTATTTGTGAAACCCTTGGTGTCCTTCATCAGCTTCCTTTAGGTTTATTTTACCCCCATCATTTTTGAAATAGATGTTCTGCATTGACTATATAAACACATAATAACATAGGATATAATCAGCATAGAATTAATAAATTATTATATTTTGCACGTAAAAATGCAGTTTCTGGGGAATTTTTTTTTCTGGATTTTTCTGGATTTATGTCATTGGAAATAATTTTGCAGGTGAATACTTATCTACAGTGTCCTGAGTGAGATTTTATAGTACTCACAAAAAGAAGTGTTGAAATCCAGATTTAAAATCAATAAGGGTCAAAATGTTGATTAGCATGAAAACA
Source organism: Chaetops frenatus (assembly GCA_013400775.1). NCBI lineage: Eukaryota > Metazoa > Chordata > Aves > Passeriformes > Picathartidae > Chaetops > Chaetops frenatus. The sequence continues at coordinate 125,150 of VZTR01001698.1, read as the reverse complement.
TTAAATCTAAAATACTTTATTTAATGATTGAACAGGCTGTATTTGCTTCAGAAATCATCAGGAAAAGTCATTGTGCAGCATGGTATCTGTGTTGATGGAAATTAAAAACGTGATTTTTACTGTCCAGACTACCTTCTTTATCCAAAGTATTTTTTGATTCTTTCACAGTGTTTTGGCCAAGGTATTTTGCTGAAGGGTGCTTCTCATGCTCCTTTGTAGTGTTGGCTTCATAGTGGATGGGGCAAAGCCTTTGGATATGATACATGGTGTAAAGTGTTTTGTGATCCTCTGAAATGACAGGAGCTCTAGCAAATATCCCTGATATACTAATTCCAGTCTTATGTTTTATGTAAAGGCAGAAGAGATAACTTTAACAATTGGTCAAGCATTTGACTTAGCTTACAGGAAATTTCTGGAATCCGGAGGAAAAGATGTTGAAACAAGGAAACAAATTGCAGGTTTACAGAAAAGAGTAAGTTCTGAATTATGGTTTGTTTTGGTTTTTTTTTAAAGGCTAAAAGTAAATGCTGCTGTATATGTATTATCTGTTTTTTATGAAAGCATAATTTCCAGCATTATTCTCAGATTGCTAAGGTTAAAAAAAAACGTTTTAAAAAGTATTTTATGTTTTGCTGTCTTGCAAGGGACACTAAATAGCAAGATTGAAATATGGAGGATACTGAAATTGAATTTTTTTTTTTTTTGTGGTCAGATAAGTTAAACCTTGATTCTAAATCGCCACATCTCTGATGAAACTTATGCTCAGTGAATGCTGTTGTTGAAATCCCTGACTATCCCAATAGCTGTTGAATAACCACTTGCTTTTTAGATTCAAGAATTAGAAACTGAAAATGCAGAACTGAAAAATAAAGTTCAAGATTTGGAGAACCAGTTGAGAATAACCCAAGTACACGCACCTCCAGTAAGTACATGACATACCATAACAGTCGTGTCTGAAGTCACTCTGTATCTGTAATCACTTTATGATCATTATAAGCATCCCTGCTGTTCCCAGAGATTGCCATTAACGTGAGTGATGTTCAGTGATCACCTAACATGTCTGTTGGAGTGCATTGTTGAGCTAACAGTGGTGTTGTGATGAGCCAGCAGAAGTGCAAATTGCAGTCTCTCCAGTTGTGGCTCTTTCATACCTATTTGTTGCTGCCTAGGGACAGGAAATGCTCACTCCATTAGAGATCTGACCCTGCCAGCTGTGGGGGAGAAACCCTAGTGCACTGAAAGGATCTGGGTCCTAAACGCTGCTTGGGGGCTCCTCACCACAGTGTCACAAGCACAGGCTCATCTGTGACTGACAAGTGCCTGCCCAGGAGTCATTATTGGGTCGTGGGGAAAGAGGAGTGAGGGTGGCTCCCTCGGTGGGAATTGTGACTGCCTGCAGTTCCTGTAGGTGACCAGGACAGAAGCTTGGTTAAATTGCTGCCTGGCAGTTCCTTACACCAGGCAGGATCTCCAGAAATGCAGGTTGCTCTGCAGACTGGGCCCAGTGACTCTCCTCACAAGTGTGTTCCATCTGTACAGCTCTAGGCAGCTGTGGAAATAAATCCAGTTTCTTAACGTGTGTGTGGCAAAACCTTTGAACAAGAGGAACTGCTTGTCAGCTGCATTTCTGCCCTGGATGTTCACCATTTCCCCTTAAATTGGTGCTCAGAAATGTGGGCAATGTAAAAGCATGTTTGCAGTGGTGCTAACAGTTTCCCAGTAGTACCTGTACATTCTCTTGATGTTGATTAGGTGGTTGTTCCCATGAGGAACTGCCATTTCATTTTATAAAATGTACTTAGAGGAGAGAGCACCATAAATTATAAATACTGAGTAACCACCACAGTGAACGTTTTAAATTATAAATGTCTTCTCACTTATGAAGCATGCAGTGATAGGTAATCAATTTTAATGCTAGATTTAATATCAGGTTAGTCAATTATTCCATCATTTATTTTCCTCAATTAGGATGGCAATTTGTTTTTATTTATGAATATAATAACTAAATGTATATTTGAATGCAAATAAACAGGCTCTTAAATCCATTGCAATCAATGCTTTTCTTTCATTTAAGTTGAAGAGCTTTGTAATTCCATTAAGCAAAAAAAAAAAAAAAAATTAATAATGCCTCAAAAAACCCCATAGTTTGTGATTTATTTTCTTTAAAGACAATAATGTCGCATTGCTTATTAAAGATTTAAGATATAAATTTGTTAATTTGCCAGCCACTTGTAAACTCTCTCCCTAGATGGTGTTTTATTGTTAATTACCATTGGTACAATGAATAATCATGTTGCTTAAATAGCACTTGTGCTGCAACAAAACGATAGAATATTGATAATTATTGATAATAATTCATTTCAATAGTCACTGTTGGCTATTAATTTACACTTTCATTTTATTGCCTTGTTTACTCCTTAATCTTTAAAATGAAAGCCCCAAACATTTCCTGTCACAAATGATTAGAATTGGAGTAAGAGCCACCTAAGAGCCTGTTTCATTAACATTCTGACACAGCAGATTCCTAGGCATGGATGAGTGTTGGAACAGGATGCCCAGAGGGTGGGGCTCTCTGTACTCCTGGGGATGCTGGACCTTCCCTGAGCATGGTCCTCAGCAGCCTCAGCTCACTGGATCCTGCTTCAAGCAGGAGTTTGGGTTCAGTTCCTTTCCTTTTACAGGATTCTTCCATCACTTGTGCAGCCAAGAATTAAAACAAAACAAAACCAACTGACCAAAACCAAGCACATTTTGAGGAAAATGTCCTTCTCAAATGCAGACCCCCCAGCAGCTCCCACCAAGCACTATCAACTTTGGCACCTTGCAGGCAGGTCCTTCCTGCGCCACATCTTGTGGAGATGTTAAATCAGAGCTCTCAAGTGTGCTGGTGGAAGAATAACTCCATGTCAGTGCAACTGCTGGGTTGGGAATGAATGAAGGAATGCACTGGTGAGGTTGTTAAGTGACTTCAGTGCAGAGAAAACAAGTCTAAATATTTTTAGGGTGTTTTGAGGCTGTTAAAAGGATTATCAGTCCACATGCCTGGAATAGCAGTGAATGTGATAACCCCTGTCTCCTTTTTTACTATGTGAGCAACAAATATGTATGAAGGAACAAAATTACAAACAATTCATAAGACAGTTGATTGTCTGTTATGGTTTGCAATTAATTTTTTACACTTTTCATTCAAATCAACTATAATTTCAAGTATGATCCTGCAAAGTCTTCATTCCTATTAGAAAAAAGAAATGGTGCAAAAATTTCTCCCTATTTCCATATAATTTCTGTAATGAGAAAGGTTATTTTTGTTTTAAAATAAATAATAAGAGATTTTTTTCTGAATTTAAACTAAAAATATCTACTGCTGCTGCTCTGTCTTCAAAATTCAACTAACAGATCTATATTGTGCTCATTTTGTCAGAGTAAACTTTTCAGATCTGCTGAAAGTGTTTTCTGAAGTAAAATAGCTTAAATGAAGCTGACTATCCAACATGGGGAATAATACCTTGTTTAAGCCCCTTTCTAAGCACTTTTGGGTGGATGGGAGAAAGCTTCCTTCCATGCAGATAGTCTTGTTATTACATGCTGTGAAATTTAGATAATAATTCTTTTTATTTAAAACAGATTTACTAAACTCTAAGTTTGAAGTTTTCTTGCAGTTTTCATATCACCCTGTTGAATTATGCAGAGATGCCAGTGCCATGCAACAGCTTTGTGAAGCTTTTCTTAGACATACTAAACACTTGGATTTATTTGTATTTTGTTAATCTTTCACAGCTCCTTATCAGGCAGTCTGGCTATTCTGTCTGCTGAGCTCTAGGGAAGGGGTTGGTCAGTGGTCAGTGGGAAGTTTAAGCCCTGACCCTTGACACCTAATGTGATAAAGGAACAGGTGCCTTTACCTGGGCTGTAAGCAGGCAGTGTCAGACTGACAGTGAGGGGCTGTTCCCTTCCCCAGGAGAGGACACCTGGGGGCCTTTAGAGTTTACTGCACCTGTAGTGCTGTGGCAGGCAGCCCGTGCTGTCACTGCTGCAGTGCTTTATGTGTTAAAATACTGATCCAGGCCAGAATTCCTTTCCCACCTGGCAGGAACTGGGAAGCCATGGTAGCATTTGTGTGCAGTGCCAGTCTATTGTTTCTGTATTCCTGCTTCTTCCTTCTCAGGTGCATTGACTTGTGTGTCTTGAACCATCTAGGCACATTGATCTTCACATTAGTTTTTAATGAAATTAAGGAGGGAGGAAACACTTTGGGAAATTTGAAGTACAGCGGGTTTTTTTGTATTATATCACTGACCCTTGACATTGTCAGTTGTTTTTGTGGTTTAGGGTTGGTTTCGTTTTTTTTTTTTTTTAAAGCAAGCCAATTCTACTGTTTCTGACAGCTCAGTCTTCTGATTCCCTCATCATTTCCCACAGGCAGGACCAGATTACATTTCCTGTTCTCACTTCAGTATCAAAAGAAAATAGAATGTGAGAGCATCTTTGAACTGTGGATGTATAATTTAATATGCATGTGTATTTAAACATCTGGTTCACCGCACATTTAAAAAAAAATTGTCTCAACATGTTTCAGTCCTAAGTAGATACATCCAGGCTGTCATTTGAGGTAAACTTTCCTAGGTTCCTGTTGTCACTAAAAATAGGCTTGTAGCTAAATATGAAATGAAGCCATTTGTTCAGGATCAAATGTAATACTGTCAAGGCTTAAACTTCAGATCCTCTTTTACTTCCAAAATGTTTTAAAAACATTTTGTCTACAGTCTTTTGAACTATAGACAAAACGAGTTGTGCCAGGCTGGACTGCAATATGTGGCTTTGCTGACAGATTTACTTATCTAAAAGGAGTTGGCTCTGTGTTCAGATATCGAATTCTTGGGTAGTAGTGTTGAACACTTTCTTTGCAAAACATAATACTAAAGCACCTTAATTTGCTGATCCTTCAGATGAAAATGTGTACAAACTGATGACTTATCCAAAAATCCATCCATGGTCTGACCGAGAGTAGAAAATTCAAGCAATGAATTGTAAGCTTGAAGCTTCATTTTAAGCCTAGAATCCAAAATATTTTGAGTTGATAATTTTATAAGAGAGGCTATTTTTTCCGACTGAAATATCTGTTGCTAATTGTTTTGGGTTTGTTTTTTTTTTTTTTTAATTAAATTCTGTTTTAAGTAATAATAAAGACTTGGAGTGTTAGGGTGTTTATCGTGACTCCTCAGTTGCTCTATTGAAAAAAAAAAACAGAACAAAACATAAAAAACCCCACTTGCATATGAAAGTTGTGAGTAGTAATAATTTAAAAATTTAGGGGTGACTTTTCTCTCTCCAGTTTAGAAGTAGTGCGAGGTAAAGGCTTGCTTGGGAAATTCAGTCCAAAACTGCTTTTCTGACTTCTTGCTTGTATTGCAGTTTTTTTACAGGCCAACTAAGGGTTTATTTGAGGACATATTTTGAAATCATACTGACAGAATGAAATGGGTGCAAAATACATGTGTGAATACTGCAATTACCTACCCTTTGTGTTTTTGCAGTGTGTAAGTGGGTGAAAAGCATTGACAGCAATCAAGTTCTGCTTTTGAAGGATACAATTGCCATCAGAATTGTCTCCTTGCTTGGCTATTAGTATCACTATGAAAATTTTTCTGTAGCTGTTCCAAATCTAGCCATATGGCCAAATCAACATCAATCTAATTTAGGTGCTTTTTCTGTCAGTTCATAAACTCTATGGGAAAAATAAAATTTCTTTCTGAACCTATAAAAGAAGCCATTAAGGCAATGAGATCATAGCTGGAAATGAAAGAGAGAAAACTGGATTGTATAATGAAATACTTTTGCATAAAATATATTGTGAAAGTTGAACATCAAATTATCAACCTTCACGCTTTTTCTCTCAGGATATTGTAACTAATTAGATTTACATTTGCTCAGTACATTCAGTAAATAATAAACTGCTTAGTGATCAGTTTTTCTGCATTGGGGTCGATGGTTTTGAGTAGTCCTCCTAGAACTTTGAAAAGTTAGTCCCTCAAATGGCTGTGTTTGCCACTGCAGAAGTGTTATGCAACAGGAACTGTCACTTTTTTCGGTGTCCTGAGTGGCTCTGTCGAGGACATGCACTCCCAAACTAAGAATTTCCTTAGTTTGCCTCTCAAACTGTGCTTCCATGTGCCATGGGAAATGCTGGCATGGGATGTTTCCTTTGTCTCACTCCTTTGCATGCACTGCTCAAGTTGCTGTGACTTGTGCATCTGCTGTTTACTTTTTGTCTGTTTTGGTGGCTTGGCAATGTTTTAATTGCTGGTCTTGATTATGAGAGGACCATTGGATTCTCATCTCCCTGTTCGCCTGTGGGGACCCTGCTCTGTTTGTGTCACAGGGAGGCTTTGGGTGCTGCTGCTGTGTGCAACTGCAGCCCTGCCAGAGTGGGTTCACATCATGCCTTATTTGCTGCTGTTTCCACTGCCAGTGCTGGCCAAAGCTGCCAGGCTTCCCTGAGAGCTCTGAAATGTGGGAGAAGCAGAGCTGAAAGGCAGCAGGAAGAGGTGTTGGGAGGAGCAGCCCCAGGGGGAGCAGTGTAGCAGTGTCCTTCCATGCCCCATAATTGTTACCAAAGAAGCAGTGTGGAATACACACTCCTGCGTGGAGGTGGTGTAAAAACCCCTCCAGTTTCAAGCAGAGCATTACAGATGCTGATTGATTAGACCTTTTCTCCAAGGTTTTGTTGTGACCTGGAAACACAAGCTGCCTGCCCCAGTTGCCCTCATTGGAAAGCTTTACCACACTCACAGGAAAACCCCAGGACAGATGCTGGAACTGTATGAACATTTCAGAAACCTCTTTGCAATGTTTTTATGCATATCACTTGATTTCTGTTTCCACCAAGACTGCCAAGTGGGAATATGCACATGTTTTTTCTTTGTCTGTCTTCAGCTTTTTTAGATTTATGATATTCTGTGTTCAGGTTTTTGAGCACTTCTTCATGAGGGTATAAAATTCTGTTACATTTATGATGTTAAAGAAAATGAATTTGAAATTGCCTATGGCATATTTCATGTCACTGAAAATGTACTAAATGAACTGAAGATGTAGCAGTTAATTAATGAAACTGCTAATGCTTATACAGTATTTTATGAATTAGTAAGTTATAGATTAGTGAGTGTTCTTAGTAGTCCCAAATCTCAGGAAATGAGCAGGTTCTTGATTAAATGCATAATTTTCAATTCAAGATCACTCACCATTCCTTGGAACATCACTACAGTTACCCACTGTGGTGGTTCTGTATATTACCAGTTTGAATGTTCTAAGGAATAAAAACATTTTCTAATTTATTCTAATTCACACTTAGGTGATTGCTATATGGCTAAAACACAGAGATTGCTATCAGTGTCTAGAGACACCTTGTAAAAAGAAACAATTTTGAATTGATTTCCTGTTTAATAAAATCTCAATCACATTAGATTTTCTAGTATGATGCAGCCCAACAGTGCATCTTCAACGCCATTTTCAGTATGAGTCAAAAATAAATCCTTTGCTGCCCCATAGTTACATCTAACCATAAAGGTGACCAAATCCATTGAACTAGTGTGATAATTTCATGAAGCATTGTTTCTTGTTGTTCTCTTGTGTTAAGGAAATGAGGCCCAAATTGGAAGATACTGTATCATTTCCATTATTACTACAAGTGTTGCACAGTGGGAACCTCAGACAAAACACAATTGCCATATAACATGACAGTGTAATTATTTGTACCATATTTTCTTCCTTTATAATTTGGTGTAAGAGTATTAATTTTCAGAAGCTACACCCTTTTTAGGTTGTGCTCTTTAGACTAAGGTTCTCTTCCTTTCTCCCCTTGCACTTTGTGCATGTGGTGATATTCTCTGGTTTCCATTGTTGAAGACACTTCCCTGCTGCCCCTGTGGTGTCTGAGGGCTGCTTGGATCCAGAGCAGAAAGCCCAGCAGCCTTGCAGGTCTTTCTGGCCCATGGGATGAGATGCAGAGGAGCACTCCCAGCACAGGTCCCAGCACCTGATGGGTTCTGTGCTGCTCTGCAAATGAGGAATTCCAAGGGAAAATCCATTTCATGAGCAGGTGCATTCCCAAAACTGTCGTAGGAAGCTCAACACCCCATGTGGTGTGAGGTGTCCTCAGAGTGTCACTGGTGAGCCCTGTGACTGCTCCACGTTCAGGGCTCAGGTGGCACCAGGGCTGTATATTCCATTTTTGTATGGAATTTTTCCATTGTCTGTATTTGATATCTGTTTATCACCCTCATGACTTGGCTGCTTGGTGTCCTATGTGCGTTTTGCTGCTTTCTGTGTGATTTTTCATGTGACATCCCTGCCTTCTTATGAAAACTACTTATCCTTTGCTGCCTTGCATTTCAGGGGAGTATCTGGCTTCCTTAATTAGTCTGTATTTAGTCTCCTTGAGCATTTATTATTACCAGGCCTGTTTTTTCCCCACAGTTATGTATAGCAGCAAGGATTCCATGGCAGTACTGCACAGTGGCACTGCAACTCTTCTACCTGTAATCTAGTTAGACTCTTGAAATTGTAATAAAAATTCTCTTTTTTAGGTTTTTTATTGACTACCATTTCACAATTCCAGTACAGAGATTTTTTGAAGTTGGGATAAAAAACCTGCCTCTAATGAAATAATCATGCCATATCCATCGTGTAACACTATGAAGGGAGCAAAAGCAGGCTTTGGAATTTTTGCTGCACTCATCTGCCACTGCCTCAGTCTGGGCCAGTCACAGGGGTTTAGGCAAGACACCTCCAGCCCAGGTGCCATTCCTGCCTCCTCCCTGTGGAACTCTTGGCTGTGGCCAAGAAGGACTTTCTGCACAAGTGTGCAATCCTTTCTGTTAAGATCCAAAGATTAATCTGTCCTCTAAAGATTTTAGTTCAATAATGAGCTGCTCTTTCAGCATTGCTGGGATATAAATGGTAGGTTTCTGCTCGATTAGTTAGAGAAAATTCTGACCTGTGCATTACCAGCACAGTAACTCTTCTCCCCAGACTTGTGCCTGACTGCTAATTTACAAGTGCAGATGTGAGGGATTGCTGATACATTGTTGGATTTAGACATTTCTTAGCATCACACACACTATTGGAGAGATGCCTGACTTCATTTTATTTGGTGTAATGATCAAGGAGGAGGTTGTCTTTGTTCCAGTTGGTACTGGGTAACCTTTGAATGTGGCATATTCTTATATTTTGTTTTGAAGTATTTTCAAGTTCTGTAACTGTAGCACTGAACCACAAGTTGTGCAAGTTTTTTTGAGATATAAAATGTGTTTCTTTTTTTTCTTCTTTCGCTGATGTTACCACGTTCTGTTCCTCAGAATGTTTTCTCTTTCTGTGATTCCTTTTCAGCTGCTGCACATAAAGTGTGATAATGATGAACATATGTTTCAAAGACCCTCTACTTTTTTCTGGTGTAACAATGAGGATTCACCTCCTTGTTTAGATATCTCTTCCATTACGCTTACTCCTAGGAGTTCTCCTGACTCTAGACTACCACCTGGATTGTTAATACCACCACCTTCAAAAAGTGGTCTTCCAAAGCCTGCCAGTGAATACAGCTGCCCAAGACCTCGTGTAATCTTGCTGTGCAAAAGCTTTTTCAGTTTTGGGGGGTTTTTTTATTTTATTTCTGGCTTTCTTTTGTTCTCTGTTGTGTATTAACTTGTATTTAAAATGTGCATTTTGTACAGTGGCTAAAGGATAGGGCAGATGAATCTTAGGTTCTCTACAGGTACTCTTAAAATATGGAATTTGTGAACCATTACTCATTTCTACAGAGCTTTTTCTCTCCCATCCCCAAAACATAGATTCTCTTTTTTCCAACATGTTTAAATTAGTCCATTAATTAATTATCTCTGTGTTATCTGTCAATCTTTTGTTAAATTTTTTTATATGACGAATAGTGATTCGAAACAATTCTAAAGGCCCAACTTCAAGGGCTTCTCTCCCCCATGAATTAAAGGAAAAGCAATCAGCCATTAAATAACTTCTAGAATACTTTATAAAAACTGTGCAAAATGAAGGTTGAAAAATATTCTCAAATATGAAGTGGGCATATTGCCTACTTTTTCATATTAATGTGCTTATACTTTCAACTTTTCTTCCATTTGCAAGTAATACTTGGCTTTATTTGGCGACCATCCTGGCTTTCTGCATGTGTTCACTAAATAAAAATGCTTCTTGTTCTCATATGTATTCAAAATACACATTTCTTAATTCACTTATAGTTTTCATTAGACTATACCAGTAGAATCAAAATGGCCAGTAAGTGACTTCATCAAAATGGAGTATAACTGGCAAATTAGTCTAAAGTTTGGGTTTGCTTTTTTTGCCTAAAAGGCACATTTATAACTAAATGTAAGTTCTGTTTATCTCTCTTCTAGGTAGCCATAAACATTTAGCAAATAGTAAGGTTCTCCATTAGCACATATGATCTCCAAGGCATTCTAGGATTATCCACAACTGTTAATGGCAATGTAGGTTGATATAAGCATGTATTTATGCCCTAAACCTGTGCCCACCTTCCTGATGCAGACAAAAGCCTGTCTACAATCAGCAAGGTTTGGATGAAGGAAGGGATGTTCTTTATTATGTTTATTTGGGGTCCAGCACATCCATTGTCGTGCTTTGAGTGGGAGCAGGTAACATCCAGTGATCTCCTGGACTCAGATTATCCTGGTTCTCTGCAGGGTTAGTGCAAGAATCCATGGACACTATCAGGAGCCTGTGGTGTCCAAACACATGATCTTTGCAATTCCAATGGTAACTCAAGTTGAGGACAGTAAGATGTGTTAAAATCTTGAAAACTGGTTCTTTTATGAAGTTAATTCATCTATGGTCATGTTTGGGGATAGCAATAACTAAGGGAATTTTTTTTTTTAAAGGCAAAAAATTAAAAACAGTGTGTCAAATATAGGAGTTTTTTGCTTGCTATGCTTCTGTATACCTGGAAAGAAACACCCCAGGTTCTTTTAGATATTGAACAGTTGTAGATCTCTCTTAATCCAGTTTTAAAATATCAATCCAAATTTGAAATATGAATTCAAAACTCCTATGAATCACAGAACCTCCCAGAAGTAGGAAATGCAGGACTTGAGAGCCCCGTGTTTGTTCCTCTTTAAGCAGTGCATTCAGAGGAAGGCTGTAGTTCAGTCTTGCCTCTCAGCAGCCACTGCAGAGAACCTCCTGAGAGAAACAGGGGGTGCTTCAGGGCTACTGTAGTCCTGGCTTAGGAATCTGTGATGTGAGCTGTCCCAGGGCAGCTGCAGGGCTGCAGCACAGGCACTGAAGAAAGCAGCGTTCCAAAATAAGGGTTTGTCCATGGAACTCTCGTGGAGGAGCAGTGCTAAGCTAACCTGTTTGCCAGGTTGTCACATTTGCATATTCTGAATAAAAGGATCCATCTGACTAACTTAACTGGTGCTTCACAATTTCCATGTGGATAGTTTGGGCAAACTGAGTCTTGTTTCAAAGCTGCAGGCTTTTGCTGTGCCTGGCTGGCCTAACACACCGAGTGTGAGTGTTTCTGTATTGTCTCAGCAATAACATGGACATGCAAACTAGTTTTGCCTTTAGCTTGTCAGACTCAGCTTTAATCTATTTCATCCTCTGTCTTTAGTGTTCAGTGTATTTTGACTTGACTGTGCCCCACTTGTGCCCTGAAGTAATGGACTGGTGGCAGGAGGAATGAACCCTTCAAAAACAAATATGGCTGTAGAACTATAGTAATCGATGGGTTTGGGGTTTCTTGCTTGCCCAGTGTCTTTTTGAACCCTTCCAAATTCCTGGGCCTTCTGAATGAAATCTCCAGTTTTACCTTCGAGGAAAACAGGTTTATTTTGGATATTAATATTCAATGTCTAATCGCACATCTAGGTTATCACTTATGGAAAAAAAGACATTTTAAGCTTTGATCTTACCAGTTGCTCTAGGCTGACAAATAAGAGCTAATGTAAAGAAGAATTAGTAAACCAAAAATACTGGGAATTGTATCTTTTAACTTGGTTCTGTGCTCTCCAGAGCAGAATACATTGTTGTTGCTGTATTACCTCCAGTGGGTCTTGTGAAGGTGTCTGTGCTTGTATGTTTGCAAGAGAGAACTGCTTTTGCCAGCTTTGTCAGGTGTAACTGTGGCACATTTTCAACTGAAAATGGAAAAATTACAATGCTGCTTTTCTATTGGGGAGTGTTAGCATGTGGCAGAGTCTGTACTGCAAATGCCATTTGCTTGGTGTCAGGAGCTGGGGTTTGCATGCTGATGGTTGTTTTGACTTTTTTTTCCCAAAATGTAACTCTTATCTGCATGCTGAAGAATTCAGTATTGTGATCTTTTTCATGTGAAACATTGCCCTAATATTTATTGTCCTTATTGTAGGCAGGCAGTGTGACACCTAAATCACCCTCCACTGACATCTTTGATATGGTTCCCTTTTCTCCCATATCCCCTCAGTCATCAACACCTACTCGCAATGGTACTCAGCCTCCTCCAGTACCCAGTAGATCTACAGAGATCAGTAAGTTTTGTAACAACTGACCTACTTTTTGCTTACATTTTTTTTTAAAGCACCTTTAAAGTTTTACGTATGTTTTGCATGAAAAGCGAAATACAATTCTTGTAAATCACATTCAGTAATGCCGTTTCATCTTTCTACCATCTTCCCAAAGTCCTTGATGTTGCTGCCAAGTTGCATTATAAACAGACTTGCTGTGAAACAATGACATCCGCTTGGAAGGAGTGGGGTTGGGGATTTTAACTTGGCTTTTCTTTTACAGTCTCTTTTCTGTACTTCAAGGAATACTTTTAGTTCTTTCCTTGTCAAGCCATGGTTCTAGCACCTAGAGCCTGCATTTCTGGGGAAGGCAGCAGGTGGAGTAAGTATGGTGATGGTGATGCACAATGAGAGGTGGAGAAACCCCTCAAGAGGGAGACTTGGAATGATGTTCTCAATGCTACTTTTCACGTCATGCACAGCTTTGTTTACCTATAGTTTATGAACGTCTCCAGATCTGTCAACCACTCCTAAAAGGTCTTCAAAAGGTTATTAACAACAGCAATTTTATTTTTCAAAGGCTTGAAAGCATCTAGGGTAAGGTTCTTGACTTCACTGGAAATCTTTCTGGAGTCCAGAAAGTCTTTTCAAAAGCTTTGGAAATCCTTTGAGGGAGAGGAGAGTGGAGCATGGACAAGTTGTGTTAGAAGTTGTGGAAATACCAGTCTGTGTTTGTATATTCTGCTTCTGATGCCTATTTTAGAGTGAATAGGGAACATATATGTTACTTCCTGCCACCAAATGGAACATTTGAGGAAATAGTCCCCTGTTTTGGGTCACAGCTCTAGGATGTAGAATTTTCAGCTGGGAATGGGAGCGGTGCACAAAAACAAAAACGCATTTTAAAACTTCAGTCAGTGAATGTCTTCCCTCCCCAAGCCCATCCATATCTGATGCAGTGTTTGGTTCCATTGCTCAGAATGTCTGTCACCTTCTAAAGAGAAGATACTGAGGGTCTTAATTCAATAAAGAGTCCTCGCGTTTTTTTAAAGAGAGTATTTTAAAATAATTAATTAATTTCTGTGGGATTCTCAAAAGGTATACTAACAGAACTTGACTTCTATCAAGTATAGTCAATATTAACTATTTTCATATAGTTTAAAAGAAAATTAGAATATTCTAATAGCATATTAGAATGGAACTGCTCTATTGAGTGATTTTTATGGCCTTGTAATCAATAATTGAAAGATTGCTTCTCTGAAACTACAGGAAATGCCATTAAATAAATCTAAATATGCATATACAGCTTCAAGAATGGCAACCTGAATTGAATTATAGGTCAAGATTTTTTTAGCTATTGTCCTACCTCAGTTCCATTGAAATTCTGACTCACTTCCATAGAAATCTTGTGGGAGTCAGCACTCAGTCTTGAGGGATCTTGAAAATTCCAGCTATATGGGATTTGTAATTGTTTAGGCAATATAAAAAAAAAAAAAAGTTGCTTTTTAACAGTGAAA
>VZTR01001698.1:38200-106311 GCA_013400775.1 Chaetops frenatus | reverse complement strand
TGGGACATCATGCCCAGTTGCTTCGTCTTTGTTTTTGAAACTCCTTATACACAGAGGCTCCAGGGAACACATCAGTAGATGATGCCTTCTTCAAAAGGCAACGACTTCTCATCGGGTCTCTAAAAGGCACAAGCATTAAAGGAAGATAATGAGAGGCTTAAACAGAAGTTTGGTGGTGCTCTTGGAAAAATATCTGAGTATTAAAGTTGGGAAAACTGCCCAAGACCTGGCTTTCAAATTGGGATGTTAAAAGTTGTGGTTAATAATGAGTGGTGTATCTGGTGGTGGTGTTACTCAGCTCAGGAGGAGATGTAAGGTGGCTTTCTCAGAGCACTGTTGTTGTAGCCCATACCTGTTCTCTCAGTAACTCACCTTTCTGTTGTTGCAGAGAGAGACCTTTTTGGAGCAGAACCTTTTGACCCTTTTAGCTGTGGAGCAGGAGATTTCCCTCCAGACATTCAGTCCAAACTAGATGAGATGCAGGTAACTACTGACTAACTTGGGTTTTGATGGCTGGATGCCTATTCTTGAAATACGTGCTTACTGTGTTCTGAAAATGTGTTCCACCATGCACACACTAATGCACAGACACACCCCTGTTTCTGACCATTCCTTTTGTAAGTTTACCTCCTGGGCTTGGAGTTGGAGTTTGGGTTTGCCTCAGGAGCCCCACCTGGTACCAATACAGTCGGCTACACTAATGTGGGGTTTCTCAGCAGTGTAACCAAAATGGTTTGGAAACCATTCCCTGGGAAGGGACTGAGAGAGTTGAAAAAGTGAGCTGAGCCAAGAGCCCTCCAGATCCCCTGATCTTTCTCCTCTTCAGCTGCAGCAATCTCCACCATCCCAGTGTCCCTTCCTCTTTCCCTCAGTAGCATCATTTGGTTTTCTCACCCCACTGGGCAGACTTAGGGGGGCCATGGCAATCCTCTGCTGCCTTTAAAAACAGCTGTATGGCACTCTGGGGCAATTAAACTTTTGACAATTGATTCAAGAATTCTGAACTGATGTGTTTTTATCAGAAAATGTTTGTTGATTCTGAAACACTCAACACTATCTGTTCCGTTATTGACCCAACTGGGAAACAATTCTAGGAGACAGTCCTCAAGTTTTGGAACAAATGATGTTCTGCAGTCAGCCTTTCAAAACTTGTATTTATTTGCCAGCTTGCTTATCTGTATTCTTTTTTAAGCAGCCTGCCAGCAAAAGAAAAGGCTGAAAATAATGGAAACTTGAATTTCTAGGATCTGGCTCCTCAGCAGAAAGCGTTCCCAGGGTTTCCAGCCCTCCTGTCCCTTAGGAGCCCCAAAGTCCAAGAGCATTTGCTCTCATGCTCCTTCTGTTCCTCTCTTCTGCCTAGAGACTGGCAGAGGCTTTTTAAAATGGCTAAAAGATTTAAATACCATTTAATTTCCCTGAGTAAATTTTCTTTTCTCTGTCAGTTCAGGATGGTTCCACTGACAAACTCTACTCACAGTGAAGTAAGAAATTTAGCTTCTTGGTCCCCCAAATAATTTTAAAGAGCAGCTAAAAAGCCAAAACTGTCTTCTTTGTGATTCCAACAACATGCTTGTGTTTTGTGAATTCTATAATGTTGTTACCAAGCTCTTGACCACAAAATACAAATCTTACAGCACCTCACATTGATACATTACCAAAATTTCCATTGTTTTAGGGAAAAATAAACTGTAGCAACTGTGGTTACCACTAATAATGATATATCAATATTTAAATGTCACATATTAAGAGTTCCTATTACAGGTAATGTTTTGACAACATTTGGAATTGTTTGCCTATAATGCTACAAAGTGCTGTCACCTCATAAAACATCAGGGAATGGAGTAGTAAATGTCTTTATCAAAGATGTTTGAAGTCATGAAATGAAAATCTCCCATCATTCTTTGTACTCTTTGTACAACCAACCAATAACAAAACCCCCAAGCATTAGGGAATTGCTGTGTCCTGCTGAAAAGAAAGGCAGTCCCCCCTAGCATACCAGCTACTCACTAAACATTAATTAGTGGGCCTTTATGTAGGCACAAAACTTGTCATGGATGATCCAGCTGAGAACAAGTGTAAAGCTGAAAGGGTATGAAAGACCCCCATATTCTAACCTGAGCCAAAGCAATCACTGTGTGCAGTTATTTTACTGTGTGATTGGTGCAAAATACAGATTGAAAAGTGTTTTTCCTAATGTCTTTTTTT
Source organism: Chaetops frenatus (assembly GCA_013400775.1). NCBI lineage: Eukaryota > Metazoa > Chordata > Aves > Passeriformes > Picathartidae > Chaetops > Chaetops frenatus. The sequence continues at coordinate 104,106 of VZTR01001698.1, read as the reverse complement.
ATCTTCTTGTGCTTCCCGGGGTGCACAGCGTCAGCGATGGTTGGTATATCATATTTTAATAATGGTATTTCAAGCATTTACAATTGAAATGTGCATGTGTTTCTTGTGTTTCTATTTTCATGTGTATGTGTTTATATATAAAAGCTTTCAAGATTTATGTTTTATATATAGAACTCTGAGTCAGGGCCATTTTCAGTTTTAGGGACCTACAGTCTCTAAGTTAGGGGCAGCTGATGGTGGTTTTCTTTAGTCTGGCCGGGTGCTAATACTAAGCCTTTGTTTTCACTGCTGTTTGTTTTCCATGTGCACTTGTGAAATCTCCAGCCATCAATATCAGGTTGTCACTAGTGAAATGGTTTAAGCAAAAGTTTTGGTTCATAGATTGTGTTAGTACAATCACATTTGTGAGCAAGTCTTTGTTTAGACATAGTGGTTTAAAACTTATCAACGAGCAGAAGAAGCTGTGCTAGACTCAACAGTTGTTAGGCACAGCCTGTGAGGAAGGTGAGAGCACAGAACATGTAACATGCTCTGAAAATCCAACATTAGGAAATATGGAAGAGAAATGGGGGCCTCTCTTCTCTGAAATGCAAAGTGAAGGAATCTGTCATCTTTGCATGATGGAAGTACAGCCTGAGTTTCAGTAATTACATATTCCATTAAATCTGTAAAGGTGAGTGTTTTACAGTGTTTTACACCTCTAAAAGAGTTCCAAGAATAAACTTCCTCCAGGAGGGTACTGAATGCAGCTCCCCTGCAGTGAGGATGGCAAGCAAAGCTGTGCCAGCCTGATTGGAGCAGTCCAGTCCAGGCTCTCTTATGCTGTTTCTCATGTGGGACATGAGGTGCCTCACACACCCTGTGTGCAGAAAAGCTGTCCTGATTTAGCCTTGTGCTGGAGGTGATTTGGGAACAAAGTGGGAGAGGAGAGCACAGCACAGAAGAAGCTCTGGAGAATAAACTCTTGAGTGGTGGGTGCTTTTCCTGTACATTCTGTATTCTGAAAGTAATGAGATCAGATAAGGTTCCCTGACCTCTAGGGGGGAACAGTCTTATTTTTAAACTTCAGTGAGGATCCAAATTTCACACTTAAGCTTTCTATTCCATTTCTCAGTCCAATCTCGGCTGATCTTTTTGGAGAGCTTAAAACTCAAACATATGCTGAGATGTGACTTTTACAGCTCAGGCCTCTCTCTGATGATTGTCCAACCTCCTGTTTCCCTGCACCCTTATGCTGCAACATATTTTCATCTTTAGTTTGACCGTACCCAGACATTAATAAAATGAATGTCTATTTTCCCAGAAACCTTGCAGTGAGGAGAAGTTTCCCTGGGTCATGAATCACACCAGCAGCAGCTGCTATGATTTATTAAAACACCAAGGTAGTTTATATCAGAAGGCTTCCAGGAGCTGCAAGCCATTCTCCCTGCGTGCCCTGAAGCAGTCAGTAGGCTTGACATCTTTCCATCTGAAATATGTTATGCTCAGCCCTTTAAATAATCTTCTCAGAGATATGTAAATTTGTCATTGCTTCATTGGGTTTGTGCTAACTTAAGCTCATGGAGTGAAGTCACTGTGAAGTGATAACTGAGTTAACTTCTGAGCCATAAGGCTAACTTTGGCAAATTTATCTCCTGATAAAGTGCAAGTTCTTTGTCTTCTACTGCTTACTGGTTTTAACCAGAATAGCTCACATCTTTTTATCCTTGACACCAAAAATGGCTTGGTTTGGAAGAGGGATTGTTTCTGAACTGTTTCTAGTGAAAACAAGCTTTGCTCCTCTCTTTATGGTATCAATCACATCCCCCTAGTACAATACCATTACTTAGCAGGTAACTAAACTGCTCAGTCCTTGTGCTAAAATGCCTTTAAGGTAAAATAAGCTCCTTGAGGAGAACATGAACACAGAAAAACAAGGCACAGTACAGATGCACACTTCATAGCCCTTCTTGTTCCCTCTCCTGGCCAGTACCATGGGGTGGTCTTTTTCTGCATTCCCTGAAAATCAGCAGATCAGAGAGATTTTTTTGACTGCATGGAGAGTTTCTGTTTCCTGAACTTTTAAAGTACAGGAAGCCATAGCACACTTGGGTTTTAATGAACAGGCAGAGTTAAGCTAAGAGCACACATTATTAGAAGCTGAAGTGTCTGAATTTCACAAAGTCAAAATATTTTAAGTGCTGTGTATTAAAACTAGTGATGCATTTTATATATATGTATATATAAGTATAATGTAATTTTTACCAAGAAGCTGACTCTGTATGTCATTAAAAAGAATTGCCTAACACATCAGTCAAATTTATTAAGGAAAAAAAACCCCATAATTTGTAATGTGGGTCATTGCAACTTATTCATTACTGCTCCAGCTGTGGATGCTGAGAGTTAAAAGCTGGCATGTGCTATTCTGTAATGACCAGAGAGCAGCTTCCCCTGGGAGCAGAGCACTGGAGAGCCCTGTGCAGCTCAGCTATAGATCTGAACTGCAGTCCTAAAAGCTCATGTGGCATTCATGAACACACAGTGTTCTGTACTGCTGAGAACTGCAGCCTGGAACTACTCTGTTACCTGCATCAACAGCAGTTCTACTCTGCTTGGGAAGAGCAATCTACTCCTAAAGCCTTCCCATGGCTTGCTGCACTGCAGCTGATTGGATTTTATTTTTTAATTATGTGTTTGCCAAAGTGTAGTTTTGGACATTCCAAAAATTAACTAAGAATTTGGAGTTGTGTTGCAGAACCTGGGGGGTTGGCTGTGGGAGATCTGCAGTTTGTGCTTTCCTCATCTTTGGAAATTGCAATCACTTTGCCAGGGAGTCTGCTGGATGGAGATATTCTGATTATTTTTTTCCCTTTTGAGAGTTGCAATTAATTTTTTAGGAATATTGATTAAGACAATGCAGCTTTCCTTTGTTTATACTCTTAGACACTTTTTGTCCTTCACTTAGATACTCAAGGGGAAAAAATCTGGATTTTGCATTCCTTTAATGAAAGGAATGCTTAGCTAGCCATCTGGATTGCTTTGATGTCCTCCCTCTGCTGTTGGGCATTTTGGCCTTGTGGTTGTCATGGAAGTTTGAGCCTGCTCGGAACTGCAGAATCTGACATTGTGACACTTAGAAGTGACCATGGAAATGCCATGTCCCTGCTACAGACAGGAATGTGCGTGAGCCCTTGTTCTCAGGAGTGCAACTGGTAACAGCACCTGGCAACCACAGCACTGATTTAGGACAGACAATAGTTCATTTTGGTAATAAAGTAAAAAAGCTTTTTCAATAATTATGATCCACAAAGAGGAGCAATCTCTGAATAGATTAGCATTGATCACCTTGCGAATATGTGGAAACGTAATTGTTTTAAATACAAAATATCACAGCTTGAGAAGGACTAAACAGGGGTGGGGGGGGGAGTGGCTGGAGTGAAGCTGCAGAAGGAAAGGTCAAGGAGGCCACCGTTCTTCAAGAAAGTGGAAATAGTTCTAAGTCACAGCAAACACAAGCAAAGTGATAAGTGTCAAAGTATGGTGTGGAAAAAACTTAACATGCTCAATGTAAGAGCAGTGAGATGAGTGTGCTTCTAAAATGCATCACCTGACTTGCTCTTCACTCACTGGAAAAAAGGCATTGAAAGTGAAGCTGCTTAAGACACCAGCAAACCCTGCTTAAATTTATGGAGAGAAATAAGAGCAGGCAGGACAGGAATGGGATGGATGTTCAGTGAAGGCTCTGGCTGGCTCAGGATGAGGGGCACTGGCCTTGGCAAATCAGTTGCTGTTGTTCTGCTACTGGAGCTCATCAAGCAGCCTCAGGTTGAAGCACCAACAGCAATCCCTTGTTGCTGTATTCCTGTACTAGCTCAAAACTGCAAGCAGCCTTTGGATACTTGAAAAGTTTAGCATCCTAGGCACTCTGCAGGGTTTAAAATGTAACAGATTAGACTGTGGGGCTAATTCTTTGAATTCTTCTGGGTAAGCCTTTGACTGCAGTTACATTAATTAATTTACTCCTTGGATAAATGAACACTGTTCATAACAGGATGCGTTTCCTTTGGAATTTCAGCTACTGTTCACTTGAAATATCTTCTGCATTGAATGTTCTTCCTTTTAATCCTTTGGAAAATACAGAGGGGGGAAAAAAGGAACAATCTTAAATACACTAGTGAGCCTTTGCAGCACTGTGTCATCTAGGCAGAGCAAACTGGGTAGCACAGCTGGGGAATGTTTACACCCCAGTGCTGCTACTGGCTCAGCATCTCATGGTATGGATCTGCCTTTAGGAAAACACAGCTTTTACTTGGAAATTCTCAGACCATTTAGTAACTATTGCCAGGAGGTTTGTTCTGTTTCTCCACATTATTCTCCTGATATCACTAGCTGGCAGGGTTATTAGATATTCATACACTTTTCAAACGTTAGCCTGTGATTTGAATTTATTTGAAATTAGGCTAGTTTGATATGGGATTTATCTTCTAAACCCAAAAGGCATGGTCTTGAGGTACTGCTGTGCATATGAGGGAAAGACTTGAGTTTGTGCCTAATCCCCATACAGATGGTTTTAAAAAAAGATTTATCTTGTTTACATGATATATTTGATGAAAGGGCCTGTTATTGATTTCATAGCACACAGTCAGCACTCTGTCACTGAACTGAGCACTGCTCCAGCTGCCACTGGAGTTGATGTTCTCATGGCATTTCTAGTCAGAGCTGTTTCCAATTGCTTGAACCCTCAAAGCACTTTCACCCAACAGACTGAAATTTTCTTGACTCCAAGGTGACTTTTGAGAGTCAAGCCACAATTATTCAGCTTCTTTTAGTGCAGAAATGACACTAAGAGTGTTTTTCCTGTATTAAAAGTGTTGCTTTAGGACTGGTGTGAACTAGTACCTTTAGCAAGGTAGCATGTGTAAAAGTGTACCAAAAAAAAGTACTAGTAGAATGAATTTATTTTCCATAGAGGAGGTGGTGGTAGCATCCAGGTTATAACCTTTTTTGTGTTTCTACCAAAAAAAAAAAAAAAAAGTGAGTAAACCCAGAAATTTTGGTCTGAACTTTTAAAGCAACTCATTGCATTTGCTAAATACCACTGTATTTTATTTTACTGTGTTACATGCCTTTAACGTGCACAGTTTTTTCATTTGCAATAGAGCAAGTATGGTTTTATTTGCCATTTTCATGGAGCTCAGATGGAAGTGGGCAGCAAAGCCCTGTCAATTTAACTTCACTGGGAGCAATTCAGAGCAGCCTTCTGAGGTGGGGTCGTCTTTTTTGTTGGGTTTTTGTTGGGCTGCTCTTAAGGCACTGCAGAACACAAGAGACACTTGGTATCAGTAACAATGTCCATGTCCTGCCTGTATTTTGCAATATAAATCCTCTTGAATTTTACTCAGGAACACCATGGTGCAAGTCAAACTTGTTTGGATTTCTGTCAACCTATATACACGAATATTCAATGTTGTTATTCTATAATGTTTTCTTCATTTTATGCACATAGTGCAGCTGTGCTGTTGTGTGGCAGACACCTTTTATAAGTTAACCACTAAGACTTATTAAAAAGTGGCTGACCAAATATTGGAAATGTTTGGGAATTCAGGCTGAAGCATCATTGCAGTTTGTCTGCCTAAAGATATGCTTGGATTTAAATGTTTTTACAGAGAGCATAATCCTCCAGAGCTCACTTGGCTTTTTACTAATGATGTCTTGTTTCATTGCAGGAGGGGTTCAAAATGGGATTAACTCTTGAAGGCACAGTATTTTGTCTTGACCCACTAGACAGCAGATGCTGATGCCAAGAAAGTCAATGTGAAATTCCTCCACAGTGGGTTTTTATTTTTGAACATGTACTCACAGATACTATCCATGTGCCAAAAAATTGCTTTTTTCAACATGTACACTCTTGTGTAGCTTGCTTCTGTAAAAATCCAACTTAGTTCCAGCCTTCCCCTGTACAAATGTAAAAAGTTATATTTGTTTATGAATTAAATTACTCTGTTGTGTTTCTTTCTCTCATGTTTGGGCCCGAGTTTACTATGCTTTATGAATATTAGCTTGGAGAAGTTCTTCAGAAAGGTCACACATACCTCTCTCTCTGTCTCTCTGCAAATGTGCAGGCATGGTTTTTACACAATAGTTTACCTGGCAGCATTTTGAAATTGTGCTTTGAAGGCATTTTTTAATATTCAAGCAGTAAAATTATTAATACCTACAACAAAAATTTCAATTTGCAGTGAAAAAAGCATAAAATACTAACCATTACTGTATGCTTCAAAAGTAAATCTGGATGCAGTGTGATTGATTTCCATTAATGTATGTGGTTACTATGCTGTACATATGTTGTCATTGGTCTATACAATCCAGATTTTAGGTCCTTCATTCATGTTTTAGAAACTAACAAGTTGTTAGTCTGCTAATTAGTGCTTAATGAGCCTAGAAGAACTGTTAAATTGCAGAATGGACAAAGTAACTGCCCTTTGTTTTGATATTTTACAGCTTAAGTGTAAAGTATGTACCTTGGAATCCATTACATGCTAGCCATAACTTAAAAAGAAGATTATGGTCTTGCATTCAGTTAGGAATTTATGTAATTTTGTGTATAAGCAGGCACTGGGCTCAGTTCTGTAATTACTTTCAACACCTGAGTGTTTACAGCCAGGCTCTGCTGAGTATTATTTTTTTACTCTCTGCTTTAGTGCTCCATGTCTTTAATTTTGAGGCTTTGTGCAAAGAATCAACTACAAGTAAGTCCTTCATACCCACTGCTTGTTCATGTTACAGAAATACCTGCACACCAAAATTCTCAGCTGCTGGTGAGACGAATGCTGACATGTCTATGCATACTCTTCATTAATCTTTCTCATAAGCAATAAAACACCCTCTTAAGCCTATCTCAGAAAATTATTATCATGAGTTCAATTCAAAAACTTTCAAACCTCTAGTATTTTCCCTTCAAAACATACAAATGTGGACACCCCCCAATTTTTTTTTTTTTTAATTTTTTTTTAATGAGAGGGGTTTTTTTGGTGATGCTTACGGTCTTGTCCCTAACGTTTACAGTTTACACCAAAATCACATTTTTCAGTTTTATCACATGTATTTTTATGCCTTGTTCAACAAAGTACTTGTGCATGTACCTTTGGAATCCAAAAAAAGAATGGGATTATTCCTTTGCTGGCTTTGTCACGTCCTCAGGTACCTTGCTGAATTGGGGCCTTAACATCCTACATTATATTTGTCTTCCTCTCTCTTATTCTGAGTTCATCATTCATATAGAGTATTATAGAGAAATATATATATAAAAATATATGAAATCACTAACAAATAGAATAGTATATGTTTCATAAAGAAAAGTCTTTATAATTTTGTTTGTCATATAGTATTTTCGAATTTGTATAATGAGGATGTTTAGTAGCCATAGCAATGGCCTTTTTTTAACAAATAGAATTTGTATTTTTATTGTACTTTAAAAAGCTTTACATAATAAGCATCTATTTAGTGGTCATTTATTATCAATGGTAACACTAAGATAATATTTGCACATTTTAAGAAACCTTTCTCGTTACTGATTTTTATGATAGTTGACTGCAAATGGCATGGTTAAAACTTACATACCTGGTCAATGCATACAGAAGTACTTAAATCAACACAACAGTGCATTTTTAATTTTTATGTGATCCAATTGGAAACTGTATTTCTATGTAATCTCAAATGTCTGTTTAATTTTGCCTAAAATAAATGTTTTTAAATAAATTGCATCCCAGAACACAGTGTTCATTCACTAAATGCCCAGTTGGAAGGGAGGGTGAGGGGATGCTTAAATGTTGGGCTTAAATGTTTGCTGCCACAAAGGAAGGTTTAGTGCTGGAATGGGTCAAAAGTCACCTATGGAAAGGATCTGATCCCAAACAAGGTAGAATAACTCCAGTACCTTTTATTAACGAGTTTGGGCTAATCTGCAATCAGGAGAGAAAAATCTTGTTTGTATGCAGCTGTATAACACTGATAATTAGGGAGTAACTCTCTGCAGTACTTCCTGGATTTAATTGGCTTTTCTTTTTGCCTTTTTTTCCCCATATTTCTCTGCACAATACACTTGGCTGCTGACTGACTATTTAAGGAGGGAAGGATGTAACTGGACTTTTCCTGAGCCTTAGAAAACAATCTCTGTAACCCAGGTGTGTTAATGGGACAGGCTGCTGCAGATGATGCCCATGCTTTGGAGAAGAGAAAATTGATCTTAAGCCATCTGGTGATTTCTTCCCTTGTAAAACCTCCCTCCAAGCTCATGCTCCAAACCCCTTCACACTGTTGCTTTGAAAATGCCTGGCTGGGAGCAGGCAGAGGAGCCTGGCAACTGGTTTTGCTCTGCTCAGGGTGAGTGGGATGCTGCTGCTGCTGCTGACAACAGTGTTGGTGCTGGAAGTTGTCTTGTTATAGAGAGTAACACCATCTGCTAGGTTAGAGATATGGTGCTAATGAGTCATGGACAAGACTTTTTTTTTGACTTGTAAATTTGCCTTCCAACAAAAATAAAATACCAGTGCAGTTTCATGCTGCCTGTTTTGTCGACGCTTTTTTCTTTCTCTTGGATGCCTTTTCTTTCCCTTTCTATTTGTTTCTGCTTTAAACTGTGATTACCCTGCTGACCATGTTAACTGTGGCTATATCACTTCTGGACACATAATAGTAGATTTTGGTTCCACTTGACTGCCCAGAAACTGTCCTGGTCTGTCATACCAAGCTATATTAACACCTAGAAGCAGAATTCCTTGTTTTATGTTCCTTATTTTCCTATGATATGAACTACTTTTTTTCTTCCTACCTGCCTATTGTGGTATACCTGAGTAAATGAGCTGCTTAGGTTAGAATTCTGAAGTCAGAGCTTGAAACATGGTGAGTTTTTGTCTTCTTTTTTCAACCTTTGATAAAACCCTGAGCATCATTGCAGGATGTTCTTGGTCTAACTCATCTTTACTTCTGATGGGTCTGTAAGTGGCTCTTGCCCTTCTACATGACAGATGGGATTTGTGCTAAACATGAAATTGATCAAATTGCTCGAATTGGCAAAGACCAAATCCTTCATGTGGTGAAAGGAGTTATATTCCATTCTGGCTTCACAGATGGAAAGCAAGAAAAGAAGGAGAAATTCTCACACTTGCAGAACTGGGGTTGTGTAATCCTAGAGGTGACTGAATGCGCCAAGGAATGGGGCTGGCCCTGAGACTTCATTATGATGATTAATTTTCAATTTGTGGAACTAAGCACAGTCTCATTCTCACCAAGCAACTCTGCTTCACAAAAAGAGTCCCTTCTGCAAAGGAGGAGAGTGTCACTGCCTGAGAAATCTCTGCTTAAACACCCAGAGCCCCTATCTGCACTGTATCTCATTTGTCACTACAGGTTGTCACCCTTTGGACACCTTAAGACAGGATATGTGTTAAGAATTGCAGGCAAGCTCTCAGTTTTCTTATTTTCACACTTTGGGGTTTTGTTGTTGCTTTTTAAAATTAGAGGATGCAGGAGTCACACTTTAAAAAACCTCAGAATAACTGAAGACTGGCCTTATGTTTTAAAATGCAACTGGAAGGTGTTTGGTGAGCTTCAGCTAAAAGGCAGCAGCAGGTGAGCTTTGGTGCACTTCATTAGCCTGCTTTTCTGCCCTTTCTTTTTAAGATGAATTCTTAATGAGAGGCTGAGGCATGAGTTGCATTGTGAGCTGGTGAGCAGTTCTCACCAATGGAATAGAGACCAGAATTTCAAATTTATGGTTTTGTTCAGTTATTTCAGTCATAAGGCAGAGTTTTATCTGAGGGAAAGGCTGATATTTGTAATTCACGCTGCCTTCCTGGGATGCTTCAGCATTCAGCCAGGGGTGGTGCATAGATTAAAGAAACTGCACATTTATTTATTCATCAGACCAAAAACACTTTCTGGAAGTACAGGACAGTAGGATTGATGGAATGAATATGTAAGTCTTGTGTGTGATGGGGTAAAGATTTCCAAATGTACAAATATGCAATTTAATTTTTGTGTTTAAGAAATTCCTGGATAATCTAATTTCTCTATAGTTAGGGATAGCAAACCCTGCAAGTTAACTCTCCTAACTGGATTCTGGAATGGACTGAACTTTAAGTCTTGTGTGAATGACAGCAACTGAAGTCAGCAGATTTCAGCCTTTAGACTCTTTTTTTCTTTTTTTTTTTTTCCCCTCACATTTTCCACTGTTTATTCCAGCAAAGCTTATGCCTTGCAATAAAGATTAAGAAGAAGCAGAAACAGATTAGGAAGGAGGTAGAGAAGAAAATCAAAAGGGAACAAAATATCATCTTGTGCCAACGTTAAACAGTTTAGTCAGACTGCATTTTTTTTTTTTTTTTTTGTGACACTTCACTGATGCGAGAACTTCTCTCGTTCTGCCCCATCACTTTTTACATCTATCTCAGGATTGCACGAGGGCTGCCAAGGAGCAGAATTGCCATGTCTGCAATCCCCAAGAACTGCTCTTGGAGCTGCTGGAGTGTGCCAGAAGCAAGGAATGCTGCCTCTCCCAGAGTGGGCAACTCACAGGGAGCCTTGTCCATGATGCTGCTTGCTGCAAGCTCCAGTTTCTGTGCATTTATCCCAATTTCTAGTAGTTTGTACTGTATTTAAAACCTGGCTAAGTTGCTTATCTGATAAAGGCTTCCAGAAGGAAGCTGAATAAGCCATTACAAAAGTGCTCTAGCTAATTGTCTTTAATATTGATTGGAAAGCATGACAGGCATCCATATTTTCTAAATGCCTGATAATAAAATCTCTATATAAATTAATATCCTTGTAAGAACTTTCCCGAAAGAGGAATTTTAGAATAGACCCTTTAGAATTTTCATCGATTCCGTTTCCTTTAAAGCTTCACGCTACACACAAGCTTCTCTGACCAAAAAAATCCTCAGAAATTCTGTTCAACTTGAGTACTTCTAAAAGCTACCTCTGGTTTTCCCATGTGTGACATTTAAATTGTGACAAGTTTTATTTCTTTTGTGATTGTATACTGTAAGCATTTGATTCAGTAAAAACAAGATGCTTCTTGAAGCTTCTGCACCATTGGAATATTTTGAGCATGTTTCACTGAAAATAACTGAATGAGTTCTTTAGGGATCTAAACTGGTCTGCTTTGGAAAAATGTTGTGCCTTTTAAATATTTTGGTGTTCTTGTATTTTGGGGTATTTTAAGGAATGTCATTGTTTTTAAATAAAGCAGTGCTTGACACTGTGAAAAGACAGAAGGTCCTTTGTGCACTGAAATAGGATAAGATTCTAAAGAAAATATGGTTGGGGGTGGGAAGCAACAAAACCTGTTTGAAGGGCCTGGATAGACTAAAAATCTGAGGGTTTTTTTCCTCCTCATCATTAATATTTAGAGTATGTTAGAACAGTATTATCACTTTGCTACTGTTTTTGTGGTGGAAGAGAGAGAGCCACCATAATGGCAGGTTGAAATCCCCTACAGTGTAAACAAAGCAGGAATGGGTTTCCATTTTCACAACCTTACATATGTTAGAATACTATGAAAAAGCCAGAATAAATCTTGAGTTTTTGAAACACTTCAGCCCTGTAAAATAATGACGTGATCACTTATAATTTGTGATTGATAAACCCGGGATACAAAATAAGCAACTATGCTTGGCAATAAAGGTAAGAGTTTTTGAGGTGAGAGTGAGTGAGTGAGAAATGGTACAGAAGCCTGGAAATGCTCTGTGGGGTTGCTTGTGTGACTGGGCTCAGCTGTGCTGCATTCATGAGTCAGGCTGTATTTATGTCGTTTAGCTGATGAGCTGCCATACTGCTGCTGAGAAGAAAAAAAAAATTAATAAAAAAAATTAAAATGCTTGGTGTTATTTTCAGATTTTGAGTCAGGGTGTCTCCTGATGAAAAGTTTTAATGTTGACACTTTACAAGTTGCATGTCTGTTTTCACATCTTTAAGGTTTTAGTGAGTCTGCACTAAAATCTGTTCCTCAGGATGTTAAGGATTTTACCACTCACTGTGTGTATTTTGATAGAACCTGTAGATTGCCATAATATTTGATGTAAAAAGATTGAACAAGGCTGTGATCTGTGTCATCACAATTGCATGTGGCAAAGGCTTGATGTATGAAATTTGGAGTAATATAGTCTCATAGAAGAGTCCATTTAACAGTCCTTTATAAAGTAGGTATTTTAAAAGAATGGAATCTTATTTGAAAGTCTGAAATATGTGACTAGAGAGCTAAGTAAACAAGATAAATTGCTTCTTGGCACTCTAATAAATAAACCAGTATGGCCATTAAAGCCACATGAGTCATAAAGCCATAATGAATTTACTTGAAACTTGGGAAAACAATTATTTGTTTTCTCAGGACCACTGATTCAGTCTCTCACAGACCTCCCTGGCTAAAAGGTTGAATGCCAAAGAGAAAAAAAAAATCCCATACAATATTTTAAGCAATATTTGACTCTGATGCAGGGGTCATCCTGAATCTTGGTGTGTGCCCATAAGCAAACTTTCATGGTGGCAAAAGGTATGGGGAAGCAGTGAGAAAGATGATATAAAATGAGAAAGTTAGTGTGAGATTATAAGCAGGAGAAACCTGAATTTGCATGACCACACAGCCCACAGAAAACCCTCCCGTGATTCTTAACTGCTCTGAAAAGGCATTCAGAGCACCTGTGAATGTGTAGCTGATGCAGAAAATGCTACTGAGCAGAATCTATCAAAGAGTCTAAAACTACTGCCTTGCAGATGGCTTTCATTTCTCAGAAAAATGTGTGGACAGACTGTTTACAATATTTTGGGTGATATTTGCTCAGTGATCTGTTCACACTGGGATGGGAATTCTGCACACATGCAAAACGAGGGTGCTGAGAGCTTTCCCTCTCCCACAGACTGATGCTTCCAGAGGCACCTCTGGAGTCAGGAGGGGGCAGTTTGAGGTGGCTGAGTGGGACCCCGCAGCTGCTGAGCAAGAATACAGATTAATAGAGCTGACAGAGTTTGTGGAAATGTCAAGTCAATCTCCATCAGAATTTCAAGGCAAATAGGTGCAGACAGCCATTTAATGCATTGCAGACACTGGCCCCTCTCTCAGCTGTTACAAAGCAGAGAACATTTAAAACTTTCTTCTTCTCAGCCTGAGAGGAAACTCATGGGAAAAGGTACCTTCAAACACATTCTGGCAGAATTTAAACTAAATAAGGACACATTCTGACTCCCCAAATTTAATTAAAAAGCAACAAAACAATAAGCAAGAGAGAATTTAATGAAATGTATAAAAAAAATGCATTATGCCTATGTTTTATAAATGCAAGCCCTTATTTGCAAGTCCATAGAATAGTCTAGCTTCTATTTGAATACTACTTATTTTTCTTAAAATTGGTTAGATTTTATGAGTTCATTCTTATTTTTTCACAATTTCAGTCTTCCCAGAGAGCTAGCTGGAAAGCTGTGAAATATGTAGTGGGTGTATATTTCAACATTCTGACATTTCTGCTTAAAAATAGTGGCAAGACTGTTTTTTCTTAAAACCTAACATCCAGCCTTCTTCCTGGGAATCACAGACTGCATGTTGGTGCTTCAAAGGGCATCTAAGCCTCCAAGAAAAGTTGAAAAAAAACCTCCTGTGTTTGACCTCAAGAAGCCTGCTGTTTTCCAGGAATGCTGGGTTAGTTTGTGAACTACAGCTCCCTATTTCCTTACAGTTGTGCTTTCCCCCCCACACACACCTTATGCAACAGCCTCACATGACTTGAGCTCTCACTGGAGCTGATCCAGGGTTACACTCCTGGAAAGCAGCATTGAGGACACTTTCAGAACACTGCTGAAAGCAGGAGTTTGTGGGGAGTTTGTTCCTGCTGGCACCCAGGGAAGCAAGTTCTGTGCATACTGAGACCCAACCAAAGGCAGGCAAAATTCAAGGTGTTGTAATGCCTCAAACCCCCTTTTTTAGGATAATGTTGCTACAACCTTGTAGTCTGTCTTTTCTTTTTTTTTTTTTTTTTCAACCACCTATTGACTGTCATTTTTATTCTGGTGTTACATTTTTCATTCCCTCAGTGCATAATAAGTACATGGTAGAAAAACCTTGCCAAATTTAGAAAGCAAGTAAGCAGTGACATACCTTTATTTCATAAAAATAATTTCCTACCAAAATTCTTGTGTGTTGCTCTGGGATTGTCTTCTACAAACTGCCTTTTCAAAGCTGATTTGTTAGTGGAAAGTGTTTACCTTTCAGTTGCACTGCTACATTGGATGTTTCACAGTTTTTTACCACAGTAGGTATGGTGAGATAAAAACAGAAAAATGCTTCCATATCTTTTTCACTCTCTTAGTGTCATTCAATGTCAGGCTATTCCTTTATCTGCATATTGAGGTTTAGACATGAATAAGATTTTATGGGTAAATTGTGTCTCGTTCCACTGCAGGGATCATTATTCCTTTGAACTGTCAGAAGTACAGGATTAGGGCATTCAAGGCCCTCCTCCTCTGTGGAGCCCAATTCCAGCAGGCCCCAGTGTCAAGGGGCTTCACTCTGGGCTTTGGAACCCCAGTGTCCACCTGGAGGGCAGCTGTGGGCTATGACCTCAGGGTTTGTCTGTTCAGGTGACCCTCTGGTGCTCAGCACAGGGATGTCCAGCTCTGGGAAAGACGACGAGGAAGCCCAGGAATGGCAGCCTTGCTCATGGACTCTGACACCTTTATGTGCTACCGTGCCTTGGATAGGCAGGTGAGGTGTCTGTACTCCACTCTGAACTTCAATAAGCCTTGGGTGTTCCAGCTCTGGATTCCTCTCTTTTCTTTCAGCTCTCTTCTTCCTCACCCCAGCAGTCCCTGTGCCCACACCAGAATTGTGTTTACATAACCACAGCCACATTCATTAATCTGGGTCCTTGAGCAGTTCACACAGGACTTGCTTTTCTGCTCTAGAGAAGAAACCCTGTGCTGAATCTCACTTGATAGGCCTTAGTTGGGGTTTTTTCCCCTCAAGCTTAACTTGATTCCTGTGGAGTATCTGCTGAGAGGGAAACCAGGCTTCCAAGCAGCACTTCTGTAGGACTTGTTTGAAGTGTGAGCATTTCAACCTCATGAAAGGCAGGCTAGATACTTCTGAGGAATCAGTCCCAGCTTCCCATTAAAGTCTGTCTGGAAGGGCTTTCATTGTGTGGCTGCCATCATGGTCCTCAGCAGTTCATGTAATTGAGGCCAAGCCAAATGTACTCCTGCTTTCCACAGGGCTGTCTCAGGACCAGTCTGTGGCTATGGCAGACTGAATGCACATGGAAAAGTGAATTGCTGCCCCACAGACTTGGCTGCCTCCACTACCCCAACTCTGCCACCCACACACTTCTCTGTGATCAATATTCCTGTTAATACTTTCATCCTCCTGTGGATTGCTGAAGGCCCATATGCCATGTCCTAGGAATTCCAGAAAAATGACCAACAGCAGTGCCTCCTCCAAATCACTCTGTTAACTCAAGTTAAGACCACCCATCCAAGAGTGTAAAGCTTCCAGCTTCAGCTCCAGCACTGATTGATGAATTAATTCCCATATGGGCCACTGCCTCTGTCATAAGAGTCTCAATTCCTGGTAATTCCAGGACACTCAGGATCCACTGCGAGTAGTTCTTAGAGGGCTTTTGTGGTTCAGGTCTCTGCACAATTTTATTTCCTCTTCAGCTGCATTAGGTATAAGTAGCTTTTCTTCTGAGACTTTGCTGGTGTGGCCAGGGGCTTTCCTGACCTGTGCTGAGGGTAAAACACTCTGTCACTTTTAGTCAGAGAAAAGGGCTGTGTGCCACAGGGATGCCACCTGTCCATGCACAGCCTGCCAGGCTTTGTCAGTTCCCTTTGGAAGCTGTGGCTGGAGTTGGTGTCTGGACAGTCTGGCTGGGCAAACAAAGGTAAGTCCAGAGGTTGGCTGGAGAGAAGGTTGGGTTGGG
Source organism: Chaetops frenatus (assembly GCA_013400775.1). Classification (NCBI taxonomy): domain Eukaryota; kingdom Metazoa; phylum Chordata; class Aves; order Passeriformes; family Picathartidae; genus Chaetops; species Chaetops frenatus. The sequence continues at coordinate 88,165 of VZTR01001698.1, read as the reverse complement.
GACAAAAATGACGAGCTCCCACATCAGCAGCCTGTTAGTGGAATTAAAAGGGAGAGGCACAGGAAAGACTTGCAGCTGAGGACATTGCAGGAAAGGCAGGAGGGAAAGTGTGCAGTTCCATTGTTCAGTCACTTTCCATTTTGTGTCAGCAAGATGGAAAGTGATTTTCATCAGCTGCCAGAGAAGCCATGAACTGCATTCTGTGTGAGGTTATATGTGCACAGCACAGGGATGTTGCACTTCTGTGGCACTGGGGGCACCCATCCTCTCTGCCTTCCCAATTCTTGCTGCCTGACTTCATATCCAGTGATGGTAGAGCCCATGGCAATGCATGGGCAAAGCATTCCTTCTCCAGTCAGCCTGTGCTTCCAAATCATGGAAGTGATTCACTGCAAGGAACCCCTTGCTCAGAGGGTTACAGGTTTATGATGGTGAATGGGAGTATGTTTTATGTGACCCTTTCATGGATTGTTATGCATTTAATTTAATTGGTATTGTTTCACAACAGCCTTTATTGGCAGAGTATAATACATTTCAGTGTGACAGTTGTTTCTTCCTGTGATTGTCCCATAGGTACCCTTAGATACTTGACAGATAATGTAGACACTTAGCTTCCCAGGCTTGGCAGACAGCTCCACCCTGGAATAATTAGCAAAACATGTTTCTAATCCAATCTCCAGGAATTTTAGTTAGTTGTTGTTTTCCCTTTCTGAAAGAAATAAAAAATAAATATATATTTCATAATTATATAATTATCTCCACCTATGTGAAACCAACCTGCAGTTTGGAAAAGAAGAACCTTTTCCCTTTCTAGGAATATGGCAAGACTGGCTTATCACCACAGTAAGCTTCAACTCTTGCCTTTAATCATGGAAATATTTATGTGTGTGTGTTTGTAAATGGAGATGCTTATATATAGATCTATATGTGTACCTTCAAACAAAAAGAAAACCAACAAGCAAATGAAAAAAGAGCCCACCATAGCACAGCAAGTAACCACATAAAATAGATATAACAGCTGTGGCCTTCATTGCTGCCACATTAATGATGCTGCAATCTACCAGCTTATAAACCCCAGTGACTTGATTTATATACATATATGCTTATATGCATTTATTATATACATTTGATACATAGTTTATGCCAACTTTGCTTTGTGGATATGGACAGAGTAGGAGGAAATTGAAATGTTTTTATTTACTCTAGCATTTTCTGTGAAGAACAATGTGGGGTTTCAAAGAAAGGGATCGAGGATGCAAAGCTCTTGCTCCAGGTTGAGACATGTTGTGATAAATGTGTGACATATGCTGTTATTCTGAAATGCCTAACGTTACATAGAAACAAAAAACATACTACACATCAGAGAGTTTCAGTGAAAGGACAGTTTTGTCAAAATTAACACCACATTTTCAAAAGGTTCTGTTGGAAGTCAAGTCAGTGCATTACACGACTTAAGCAAAGCCAGCTCTTACTATGTGCAGGATGTGTTCTCTGTTCCCTGTATCTGTGGTTTCAGATATGTACATCCTAGTACTTGGGTTTTATTAGATAAACTGTTAGCATTAGAAAGAGTTACTCGCTAATTTTCTCACTCAAATCATCCTGAGAGTCTCGTGTTCCAAAGAGCCTGTGTTGTGGTAGAGCAGGGGTGTGCCACAGAGGAGTGAATGCACTCCTCAATGTGACTGACTGGTAAATTTGCCAGAACCAGCTTCTAAAGGTACCCTGTTTTAAGTCCTGGACCTCCTTAACTAAGATTGTTCTTTCTCACTCCCACAGGGCTGCCACTGAAAGGCCAGAGGAACAGAGAAAGAAAGGGGAAAAAGAGGTGTGTTAGGAAAATAGGAAAATAACATGATTAAGATGTTGTTCTTTCTTCAAATATACCCAGAACAAAGAGTTAAAAATTGCTCAGAAGGCTTTTTTATAATCTAAGAACACGAACATAATTTTAATTTTACCAATACATTTGATCTAGCCACAAAAGTATGTGGGTCATTTCCAGCCAGCATTTTCAAGGCAAAAAAGCCCAAACCATCAAAAGCAATGAAAGAATTCCTTGGTGTTTTTTTTCTGTAGAACTGAATTACTTTGCTCTGAGTTGATGTTTTAACTGTCTTTAGATATCTACTTAGCAAATTTTAACTTAATTTCATTAATACTCCTGGGCTGCAATGTTTTCTGGTCAGATATTGGAGAGCTTTTTTACTTCTCATGATATCTGAACTCTGTGCTATGAGTAAAGCTTTCAGTGTGGTCACTGGTAATCTGACCTCCTTTCACATGACATGACCACAAACTGAACTCTGCAAGGAAGATTTTGCTTCTTTGTTTCATCCCTGATCTGAAGTGATACCAAGTTTCCGTTGTTTCTGGAAAAGCCCAAATCCAAGCTAAACTCCAGCATGCTCTGTGGTTTTGATCTAAGTCAGAACATGCAGTTTGCAAATCTCAAGCTGTTCTGCAAGAAAAACCTTGACAAGCCTCTGCTTCATTTTACTTACCAAAATTCTAGATTATTTCAGTCACTTCCCAAGCTTTTGGCACACCAGGGGAATCAAATCAGGCCAGTCCCTGATTATCATTACTGATATTTCTGTACTCTTTTAGCAGCTCTGAAGAGAGAAGCTCATACTGAATTGGCCATCATTCACTCTATGGCCGTGCCACAACAGCAGTAATTTGTTCTTTTTTGGGATGTGCCATCCTATCTGTGCACACAGCAGGAGGCTGAAGAGGGCTGAGGTAGCTCCATGTGACACAGCAACCCTTTCCAAACCAAACAGGTGCCACAGACTCTCTGCCCTCCAGTGACTGCAAACAGAAATAACCCTGTCTCAGCCAAGCAGGAAGGGTTTCATCCCCTCCCTGTGGCATTCCCAGGGTTAAGAGAGGCTGGGAGGCTGTGCAGGACCTGGCCATGGCACATCCAGAAAACCTTTGTGTTACTCCAGAGAGCAGCAGCGGTGCTCCAAAGCACAGGGCGTTTCAGGGGAAGGGAAGTGGGGTAAGGAAAGACATCAGCTTCTCTGGCTCCTGAGCTTTGCAGGGTCAGGTACTGTGTCCCTGGGGAGTGACAGTGACATGCTGTGGCTCAGGAGGACTGAGCTGAGTGCTTCAGGGGATACTGGGGACCAGCAATGTCCTTCCTCAGCTTGGTTGCAATCATTGCACTGTCAACTATGGGGTTTGTTGGTGGGTGGATTTGTCATTTGTGTAGGGTTTTTTGCTTTTACAGATGAGGAAGGGAGGTTCCCATGGGATTAGGAGTGAAGCAGTCTGAAGGGAGGAGAGTGTGACAGAAGTGTTTCCTCTACGGAAAGGGAGGACAGAAGTGCAGAAAGATGAGAGGTGGAGAAGACAGAAGAGCTCTGGGGAAAACAGCATTGCCTCTAATCTATAGATCTCACTAGAGCTGTAAACAAAATGATTCAAAGCACTTGTTATTAAACAAGGAACTCTGAATCCTTTTAAAGACAGCAGTTTGTGAAGTTAGAAAAAATGAAAATGAACGAAAAAGGTGTCATAATAAGATATCTCATGATTTTATGCTGTTTTAAAATACCTGTGCTTCCTGTCCTCATTTTATTGCAGATTGAACAGGAATTAGGAAGAAATATTCCTACCAGAGGAGTCCAGTATACAATTCTGGTCCTTTCAACACACTGAAATATCTGTAGGCCACTTTGGTCTACCACTTTAAAGTGTGAGTGTAAAATCCCTGTAATGTGTGGGCAGAGTGCAGCTTATTTTGACACTGAAACTCCTTTGCAGGCTCAGTAAGAGGCTGCACAGTAGTGAACAACAGCAGGGAAAGGAGTGCAAGGAGCAGTTATCAGTTCTGCTTGCTAAATCCTAAACTGACCCAGCATCTTCAGCCCAGTTTTTTCTGTTTATTACTCTGGATGGATTGCCCATGGAATCCCACTGCTGTACATCTCTGCAGTAAAGCACATCACACAGCTGAAGCCTTAAACATTTATGTTTACAGACCCCCAATCCCAGCAGGAGCCTGCAGTGTTCCAGAGCAGCCTTTCTAAAGGATTGCTTGATAAAATGCTAACCACGAGGCAGTCGATTTGATTTCTATCACATGCAGATGGCTCTTGTGTGGTTTCCTTTGCTGCAGCAGCACTCTGTGTCAAGGTGACTCTACACCAAACTACCACATGAATTGGCAAAAAATATAGTGGTGTGCTGATTAGTCTCTTTTATTTGGGTGTTAGTTGATTTTTATTTTATTGATGTCCTTGGGGAAAATCTAATGTGTTTTTTCTCAGACTGCTTTGGATCTAAAACTAATATTGCCACAGATTATTAAATTATCTGGGAGCATCTGCTGTTTCCATCTGTTAAGAGAAAGTGCAACTTCATGCTTTTATTCTTTATAAGTGGCATTATCTGGTTCAATGAAAAATTTCTGTCTGGAAGAGTCCTTGTGTTACAAACCTGAGACATTTGAAAATTTACTGTCATCAAAAGTGCATTAAAAGATACCCCTTTTAGGTGTGACCTTGCTCAGATATTCTTACTATGTAGATTGATTCTTCTCCTATGTTTTTAAAGTGGTTTTCTCAGGACTCAGTGGGAATTTAGTATCCAAATTCCACAAAAATTCAGTGGAAAATACCAGATTGTTCAGTTAAGTTTAGGTGGGGCAGTGGAGAGACAGAGGCCCAACTCAGGGGTCTGTGGGAAGGACCTGAGTATTTCTGGGCACTTGGAGCCATTTGAACCCTTTCAGTCTTTGCCTGGCCCCCGGATTTAATCTGGCTGCCACAAGGACTGGCTTGTGCAGCCTCCTGCTCTGCTCAGCCTTTTCCCTGGCACACAGCCTGTGCCAGGGCCCCCAGGAAATGCTTGAATGAGGTGTTTGGGCCATCTTGTTCCAGGCCTCCACTCAGGGAATTGGAACCTGAGCAGAATCCTCTGATTTGTACAAAAGCTCTGGGGGTCGCTCTCGAAGGTTCAGGGTTTGTAGGCTCCCCTAAGCCTGCTGCAGGTGATGTCAGCTCTTCTGTATCTGACCATGCTTTCCCACTGGGGAAACAAACATTTCAAAGAGACTTCCCGTGCAAAGAATCCAGCTAGAAGTAGATAGAGCTGGGCACTTAGATTTTTGATTTTGAGGGGAAGCTTCAGGAAACAAGGAATCTGCAATAAGGAGTCTTCTGAAACCCAGCCGTACTGGGTGTCATGGTACCAAGTGTTGGGGTGCCCTGCTTGTATGAAAGGAGGTATTAATTGTTTATTTATTTTCTTTTAATCCGTGGTGAGGAAAGGGTCTTTTTCCACTTGTTTTGGTAAATAGTGGATTTTCTTCACTGTTGTGAGGCAGAGATGGTGTATTATGCCACAATTCAAATTACTGAAGTCAAATTGGAAAACCAGCACTGCCACTCATCTATACCTCTCACTAAAACTGTAAACAAGATAGTTAAGGCCTTGCTATTAAACAAGAAATTAAAAACAAAATAAGCAACAGCTCACAGATTTAAAAAATAAAATGAAGTGTAATGATAAAATAGTTATGCTTAGAGATATTTTACCAGGGTTTTCCTGATTTGGAGATCTGTAGAAGAAAACTCCCCCATTATATATGATAATTTCCAATTTCTTTTCTGAAGTAATCATTATCAGAGGCTTCAAGAAATTCTGTCTTTGCTGTAAGTTGTGAACCTCACAGTGTAAACTGTTGTCTTAATGAACCTGTCACACTGTTTTATATCAATATATCACTCACATCCATGGTTCTACCAGTACCTGACATAGAAATGAAATAATTTTTTTGCTCAGGTTCTTTCATTATTTCCCAGATCTCTTGTTTCCCACTTAGCTTAAATCAGAACACTTCACCTGAAGGATCCCACTAATCCATTTTCAGGCTGCTGTCACTGCAGTGTTGAATGTGAGTAACTCTGTGGGTCAGAGAACACACACTGGGAGAAACAAGAGCAGAAAAGATGTGCAGTGATGAGTAACATCCAGAGACTACCAAAATATAGATAATGTAAAATAAGGTAAGCAAATATAATGATTGTGATCTTACAGTTGCATCTGCTTTCAACTTAAGTACTGTAAATAAATGCAGTAATTATATAAAATAACAAGTGAGATAATAAATATAGGCATTCCAAGAACATTTACATTTCCATGCTTCTAGAAAACTAGCCTGTACTTGTTATGCTGTATCAGTTTTATAAGGTATCTTATAACTAAAACAGGAACTCTGCATAATTGTGTATTCAAGTATGTCAGTAAAAATATGCGAGAATTAAATCCTCTAGGATTATCTAAATTAAATTTTGTCATTTCTTATAACATTTCTGTTGAGCCTTATTATTCTTTTAATAAATCCACTGGAAGTTCCCACAGGGAGATGGTTATAGAAAAACTCCACAGCATTGCAGAGATTACCACAGATAATAATAGCCATCCCATCCAATTTTCATCTTCATCCAGATCTCCATTTAGAGATTGAATACTTGGAGAAGTTTTAGACAGCTATGCAGAGAATCTGCAGTTTCTGGGTCATGGTTTCTCCTTTTTTTTTGTCTCCTGGTTCAATTTAAGTAATTTATTTTCCAGTTTTCTCTTACCTCCTACAAATCTTATTCATAAAAATCATCAAGCTAATTCCTTATGAAAGAAATTATCTTCTTCCAGAAGATTCGTTACTAAACAAATGAACGAAGCCCATTTTTCTTTTTCAGTAACAGTTTTCTGTGTGTTGTTCAAGAAATACGTGATATTGATCCAGGGGAGGGAAAGGAGAAGAGGAAAATTATAACATGCAGAGATCTCTAAACACCATGTGAAAAGAGGGTGCTGAAATTCTAATACAAGACAGGAACTGGGATCTAGGACAACATTTTATTGGATACTACTGCAGGACCAGAACAAAACCCTGATAAAATAATTAGAGGTTGACCAATCAGTGCAGTTCAAAATGAACGTGTAGAAAGCAGATTGTCTTCTCACATCCAGGAGATAATAGAGAATCCAAAACAGTCTAGCTGAAGAAATGTGGCAACACAACACAGAACATACCACATGTCATGTTTGTCACAGCATATACAAACCAGAACAGTGGTCACTCTCTGTAGGAAGTGTGTGGTGGTTTGGAAGTGCCAGAAGGGAGATCAGTGCCTTGGCAGATGGGTGACAAGTGCACTTTAGTTTAGGGAGGGTGACAGGATCCCAAGTCAGCCAAGATTTTGAGATCTGTCTGCACTCTTGTTCAAAGCAAACAGACAAAAAAAGAAAAAATCAGATTTGTTTGTATAATATCTGGAACAAGGTCCTATATGAAACGGAGGAAATTCAAAAGAAAGAGATAAGAATAAAAAGATCTGAACACAGCCTTTGCCAGCCCTCTTTGACTTTAGAAGAGAGCATGTGTGCCCTTTCCCTGCTCTCAGTTAAGAAACTTTCTATTGCAAGAAGTTTTCCAGAGTTCCCTTGGGGAAACAGCTTCTTGATATCCCCCAGTGAGGCCTTGCCAAGGCTCAGTGTCCTGCCTTTGCCTCGTCCCAGCTCCCTCTCAGTTCAGGCTTCCCTGTGGCACCCAGCAAGCTGCTCACAGCTCCACACCTCTGGAGGGACCTGGACCCCTGGATAACCCCCAGGTTATCTGCAGGGGTCAATGGACACAAGCTCCAGAGCGTGGTGGAATTGTTATTCCAGTAGAAAATGGAAAATTCCTTCATTTTAAACTGAACAGAGCTTTGCAACCCAAAATTATGTCAGTAATACTGGAAACAATGAAATTAAGAGGACAAGAAGAATGAGAAAGTTATCAGACCCAGGATGGGCTGGAGCACTGACACAGAAGGACTGGGGACTCTAAGTGAGCTTTGGGCATCTGGCAAAAAAACTCTTAAAAAGATTCCTTTGTAGCCCTAGTTGGGGAAATTTCAAGTTGAATACAAGGACATGAGATATCTGATAGCTGAAGTGTAGATTCCTGTGTGTAGCAAAAATGTACTGATTTGAGGAGTGAGAAACTACATGTCTCAAGTTTATACAAAAAATATAAATCTGTCTAGACTCCAAACTGCAATTTCTGGAACCCCTGTGAAGGACAAGACACAGTAAAATGGATTGAATTTATTAGAGTAGTCATAGTCATTAGACTACAATATTAGTCCTTAGCAGTTCTAGATGGATTTTTTGCCAATAACAGTATTGATTCTGAGAAAAATGTGATTAAATTGCCATTTAAGGGTCATTTAAGGATTGGGATATATAATAGATGGCTTACATTGGCCCTAAATAAACAGCAAACGTCAAGGAAATTATTAAGGCTTTTGCTTGTGCCAAAGATTATAAAAAAATCTCTAAAGAGAGCATGTCAGTACAGTTCCTTGGAATGAGTACAGATAAGCTNAGGCATTTGGCTTAATCTCAGACAGTAGGAATATAATTTCAAGACCTTCTTTACTCAAATTAACTTTTTCTTTATGCAGTGTTTTTAAATGAGTGTCTGGCAGATGGCAGCAGTTTAGTGAACAACTTTAGAGTTTTTCTGTGTAGCACGGGGTAAATTCTAAGTATTTTTATCTTCAATCTAGAAGGGTGCTAAGAAAGAGGTGTTCAAATAATTGCCTACCAAAATATATAAAAGGGAACAAGGCAACATGAATATTTTGGTCAGCACTGAGTCACGGTGTCAGCGCTATTAAAACTTTCTGCACAATCCCCAGGGATTGCAGCAGCAAGAGACAGATCCAGCAGAGGAAAACACAAGAGGCTGAGGTCCAGGAGCTTCTATTGGATGGAAGTGGTGGATCTGTGGCAGCCTGGTGGGAAGCAGCCATGCTTTGAGGTGTGACTGTGCCACCGCTCATGGGCCTCTCCACAGAGCCCCTGGGGCTGGGACACAAAGGTGCCCAGCAGGAGTTTGGAGTGAAGCCAGAGGCACGGGGAGCTCTGGGGTGCTGGGCCCACAGCGTGTGGCTCACCTGTGTCTGCCAAAATGGGTGTGGGAGATGCATCCAGCAGGGTATTCACAGGGAACCCTCTGTTAAGGCCATTTAGGTTGTTTGCTGTGGCAGCTGTGACACGTTGGTAACCCAAATATTAATGTGGTGTTTGGCAAGAAGCAGCTCAGCTGGGTGGGATCTGGGCCTTTGGGGTGGCACTGGAAAGGAGCAGGTGGAGGCCTCTCTTCTTGATAAGAAGGGGGTGCAGGGTAAGTGGCTGTTTCACCTGTGCAGGTGCTGCAGGTGCAGAGAGCTCGGTGGTGATGAGCAGGGCAGGGAGTGGAAGAGCAAGTAGGACAGAAGGCAAGATGATGCCTTGGATTTTAACTTTCATATTTTTAAATCCTTTAGTGCTTAGTGTGTAACTCTGAAGTGTCCTGGAACCCATGAGCTGCTGCTCTCTCATGCTAAGATAGACATAACAAAGCTTCTCTAGGCCTGCTCTCCAAGGACACCCAGGCTGTCCTAGGCCCAGAATGTGCAAACCAACATCTTGAGAAGGGAGGTAAACTGAGAGAAATTACATCATTAGCTAGTTTTAATTGGCAAATTTATGCTGATATGCAAATGGATCAAAACCTATAAGAGTATGAAGAACTCGTGACTCGTGGCCCATCTTGGGGGGTCCATCTTGGGGTCCAGGGTGTGAGCAGTCTCTGGCTCCCCAGGGTGGGCCTTGAAGTCCTTGAAATAAATATCCACTTTTATTCCCTTACTCCTGTCTAGTCTCTGTTTCTAAGGAGCCACTTCAGGCATCAAAGGTTCTGGCAAACTTCTTGAATGCACACTCCTCTAAGGTCTAATTTTCAGTTACCTACAAAGTGTATTGCTCCTGCATCCAAATTCCTTCCCTTCCTTTGTTTCTTTTAGAGCTTTCACACTCCTCTGCCCTTGCCTGGGCTCTCCTTCTCCCAAACGGTCATATCCCCTTCCTCTCTCACCTCCCAAACTTTCCTCACCTCTCCAGGCACTGGTCATTTCCTCAAAGCCTTCAGCCTTGCACCATGGTAGTGACTTTTAGTTCAAGGGTGACACTTTAATGCTGCTAACCTCTTTTAAGTAGGGCAGAAAAGAAGGATATAGCATTTAGACCAATTTTCTTATTTTCTTTCAGGGAATAAAAAATTGTATGATCACCCACAGCAAAAAGTCAAACAGCTTAATGATTTCTCTGGCTGAATAACTTTGGATCATTTTTTAATATGACCAGTTGATGCATTGCACATCCCTCTGTCCAAATGGAAAACAACATAGTCAGAGGCCAGATTTGTAGCTGATTTAAATTGGCATGGTATGATTTTATTCAACTGAGTTTCGAACAAGGTTTAGCTATGCATCTAGAATTTAGTATCTCTCCATCATACTCCCTGATATCAAAACCTTAATCTCAAAAAAATACAGATATATAATTCTATATTTTTCAATTAATAGACCAAATCAGATTAAGGTGAGACCATGTCATTTTTAATTCTATAATTTTTATTTATAGAATAAAAATGTCATTAAAATAGAATATTAAATTTTAATAATGGTCCAAATATTATTTCATAATAATATTTAAAGCACATACAATTAATTAATGCAAAACACATCAGGAAATTCAGTTCTCAGAATTTTTTAACAAGATCTCTGCAACTGGGCAAACAATGGAATTAAATTTGATCATGTTGAAATAAATTCTGCACTCATACTAATTTTCTTAGAGAAAAATCTAGAGAAAGTGTTGTATGAGGGTTGTAGGAGACTGCTTGCTGGATCATCTGCATCCAAAATACTGTGCAGTTTCCTCCTCCTTCTCAGGGAGGTGCTGATGCCTCAAAGAAGCATCAGACAAAATTAGATCATTATATTTTGTCAGGAGGAAGTTCTGTCCCTTTCAAATGTTCAGCAACCCTTAATTTTGTATAAAAATAGGATCTGCATCTTGCAATGTAAGTTTATGCCTATTTGATTCTTGTTTTCTATGTCACCCTTGAACTGCCCCTTTTTGAGATGAAACTCAGCAATCAGCCTCATGTTAAGGTGTAAGAAGTGGGACCACGAGGACTGGAAGATGGATTCCAAACTGTAGTGAAGGAAAAGGAGAAACCTTGGAAACAACCTCCCCTCTTGTTTTTGCAAACCATTACAGGCTATGTTTGGGGCTTCCATGAAAATATGAGCACTAGGAACCATGCATGCACAAAGAGGAGGGGAATAAAAAACTGACTGCAGTTTTACTCCTTTACTGACTGCAGCCTAATTTTTGCTGGAGTTGTTTTTTTTGGTTTTTTTTTCCTTTCCCTGCAGAACAGCCCACAGAAAATGAAAACAGTGTTTATGTGTTCAGCTCCAAAAATTTACCATTATTTGCTCTGAGAAGGTCAATGTGTCCTGGAGAGAAACTAAGCCAGCAACAATTGTCTGCTGTCTTTCTATCCCACCACTATGGGAAAGCTGTCATTAACAGTCTGGCTTTGTTTCTTCCCAGGAACAGGACCAGAGCGGAGACCCTCACATCCATCCCTGATAATACCAACCTCTCAGAGAACATCACACAGTTAAAGTCTCCCTTTCAACCATGCCTGCTTAGGAAAAAAGGCACAGTAAAGACACGTGGATTTTCTTGTACATGTCTGTACTTTAAGGGTCATTACATAAGCTGGCACCAATGTCTTGGCTTTCTAGTCTCTGAGAATTGTGGTGGCCATCTGTAAGATCTGAGTTTTGCAGCTGTGTTCAATAAGACAGTGTTGGACTAAATCTTGGAAAAAAGTGCCTAATGCCAAACTGTCTATCACTGTCAATTTGGCTATGCTTTAACCGTACAAATATAAATTTCCCTGAACAGTTGGGAAAGAGTAATAAAGTCACAATGTCTCATTAAGCAATACATGCTTTGGCTTAATGAATGTATCACTCAGGAGATAAAGGATGAAGCATAATTAATGACACGTGATAACACAGAGATTGTCTGGACCACACTGACCTGTCTTTCAACTTTAACTCTTAGAAGGAGGAGGTTGCTTTACTTAAAAAGGACAAGTTCATCCAGGGCTTGTCCAGACCAGCACTTGCCAAATAAACCAGATTATGACAGTGGTGTCATGCAGATAGCAGCTTTCTGTAAGCCGGTCCTCCATAAATTCATTAGACGTGAGAAGGTTTCTAATTTACTTTATGAGGCAGAAAGGGGAACTGCAGTCAAAATCAAGTGCAGCAAGTAAGTGCCTTCAAATAGTTCAGGCTTAAATCAGTTCTTGAGACCCTGGGAAAATAAAAAAAAAGAAAAGCATAAAGGAAACAAATCTTGAAAGTAGTCTTACTCAATATTAATGAAATTTAAGGCCATCAAATGTCTACAGGAAGGTGGGAATGAGGCTGATCCTAAATCATTCAATACTGATGAGACTTTGTCTATTGACTTTTTGGCCTCATATTTAGATTCAGCAGATTTTACCTTCTGATGGTTAAAGCTAGAGCTATCAATTCTAACATGAAAGCATCATCTGGTAAAACTCATTGAGGAAAAGAAAACTGAGTTCTTGCTTACTGTAAAAACTTGTGCTGGCAAATATTTGCTATTGTACCACTCTAAGCTGTAAATCTTAGGTAAAATAGGAGGAAAAATAATATTTGTAGCTGGAAGCATAATAGCTAACGTAATATTGACATTTTTATTTCCTTTCAATTGGTATTTAAATCATGTACCATATTTTCTGAAAGTGCTGCTGCAATTGAAACTTAATTAGGAAGATTAGCCTAAAGTGTAATGGTAAAAAAATAAGCCAATGCAAAGTAATTAATTTTTTTCTATTATTTAAGCATCACATTCATGTTCTGTTAAAAAATACTTCAGTTCTTGAAACTTTAATAAAGCAAGCAGGCTAGCTTTTAAAAAATAGGAACATGAACTGCCTTAGGGGGAACTGCAGCTTGGACTAATCTGTGCTTGTGTGTTGTTAAAATAGCTCCAAAACATTCAGCTTGAGGTGCAATTCTGATGTTTTATAGCTTCATTTTGCAGCAAAGGTCAAACAAAAATATTTTTTAAAAATTTTGGGATATATAGATATATACACTCAAGTATATGTATATATATATATATATATATGCATATACATGCCTCAACTATGTAGCGAGTAGAGATTGTCTCTAACTGAGCCAAAATCAAACTTGGCATCAAGGACAGTAAAATTTGCAGGACAGGCATTCTGACTCTGACTAATGCAATGAAGAAATCTTTCACTATTCTGCAGTTTTCTCATTACAGTCATCATGTCCCTGGAAGTTTGATTCTAACCAGCAGCCCCATAATCCCTCGGAGCCATCCTGTGATTTCCTCTGCCGTGCCTGTGAGATGTGGGGCCCGTTGATCTACAGAAGCTCGCTGGTGCTTGGGTGAGCTCTGTCTGCCTGTCCCCTGCCCTCGTTCCCCCTTCAGGCGTGGGTAGCCCAAAGCACCCTTCCAGGCAAAGACGTGCCGGAGAAGCAGAAACCGCCTGTGCGGAGCATCTGTTTGGGAGCCTTCCTGGAGACGCATCCCATCCCCGCCGGCCGCTGATGGAAAGCATCTGCAGGAACGCGGAGGGCGTGACTCATGTGACCTCTTGGGGCTTCATTACTGAGAAGCAAACTGCCCGGGTCCTCTCCCTCGCCAGCTGCTTTTACAAAACAGCGGGAGGGACGCGAACCAGAGAGGCGCTTCTCAAACACCCGCGGGTGAACCAGCGGCTCCTGCCCCAAACGCACCTCTCTGATTTGCAGGGGCCCAAATGATGGCCAGTTTATGTCTGTAGGCAGGAAATGCTGAAAAAGAGTGGACATCTGTGTTTCTGCACAGCAGGAAAGCAGGTAGTACAAAGGGAATGGTCACAGTTTTCAAAGTCTTATCACAGTCATCGGATATAGTATTGACAGACAAAAGTAGCTTTAATACGGCAAATCTTGGGGAGGAAGACAGCATGACTGTCTGCACAAGGGTTAACCCCAAAAGCATTATAAATAAGCATGTTTTCTATAGAAATGAAAACTCTGGTGGCTTAAGATAACATCGGCAGCTCTTTACAGTGCCAGCATTGTACCAAAAAAGCCTGCAAAACCTGGTGCAATATTTGTATAGCTATGATTAGCATGTTCATCCCATGCAGGACAAAATGAAGCTCTGCCAGGTACTGGGCTAGGCTTTCTGTCCACAAGCCAGAGCTGAAAGTATGGCCATTGTTTTTGCCACATGAATGTTAACAAGAGAACTACAATTATCTTGCATATCTGCGTTGCTGCATTTAGGAGAGGCATGTTTTAGCTTGTAAAGAAACAACTTGCTGGTGAAGCGGGGACAGATTTTGTTCAGATCTCAGTATCAGTAGCAAGGATGCATTGCAACAAGATTGCATTTTATTGCAGTTACTATACAACTGAGATGTGGTTTTTTGTGTAATAATGTATGAATACATTTCATCCATTTCTGTTGCAAGGCTTTTCTGAATCGACATCACCACAGATGAGCACAGTACCTGTTTTCCCTGACTCTGTCCTGGGGTCCTCCATATTGACACAAAAACACATGAATCAGACAAAGGGAATTTCTGTGGTTTGCAGCCAGGATGAATATAGCAACTTGGTGACTATCCAAGAGTATTAAAAATTGAGAGTTCAGAAAAGTCTTCTGTATGGCAGTAGCTGAGATACCACAGAATTTCCTGTTTCTAAAGCAAACTAGAAACATTTCTAATGGGACTGTGTGGAAGCTGTTGACAAACATCCTTTTTGTACTGGGAACCCCTCTGTTATGTCTGGGTTTTAAACAAAGTTCTTCCATGCTTTAGCACAAAGATGTGAAGTGTGGCCATAAAGCAAGCACGTGAGTCATTTACAATTACTGGGCTGTGCAGCATGACTACAAAGTGTGTGATAAGGATGGGACCTGTCAGATAGATGAAAGATAAAAATTAGTGTCATTGGGGAGTGACTTCAGAAGGGATAGGCTAGAAGTCAGTCTGGAGGAAGAAAAGAAATGCAGGAACCCCAAGGCAGGAAGCAGATAGGGAGAAGCTTCTCTTTTTTTACAAAATGCTGGAAGACACACTGAAAGAAAAGCTGAGAACACAGAGGCTGGACTGTGGCCCAGGCTGAGTCCCACATCCTCAAGGAGTCTAAACCAGACAATATTTGGAGTCTAGACATATCCAGCCAGCTAAGGGAAGTCATTACTCCTTTCCATGTGGCACTCATGGAGTCACATCATAAGTAGCATGTCCCGTTTGGGGCATCCCAGGGCAGGAGGGATGCTGACAAGTGGTGGGGATCCAGCAGAGCTCCACCAAGATGGGTTTGATGGGACCATGCTCACCTACAGAGAGGCTGAGGGAGATGGATTTGCTCAGCACAGGGAGCAGAAGGCAGAAAGCATCTCATTGCTTCCTTCAGCTCCCTTGGGGGCAAATGTTACAGGGAGGACAGAGCCAGACTCTTCTCAGAGATGCAAAGCCAAGGAAGGAGAGAGAAAAGTCACAAATTGCAGTCAGAGAAACATTAAACTCTGCCTGTGCCATACTCCCCAGAGGGTAAGTGGGGAATGAGCATTACTACATGGGGTAACAAAGAGGTAAATGTCTCAACAGGTGGGGTAAGCTTTGCATTGGTCCCAGGGCCAGGGAGGAGGAATGAGGAGTAAAGCACTTAAAATTTTCCAAATTTTTTGGTATGTTACCTTATTTTTATACTTCAACACCAGAATAAAACACCCTTATCTTCAATTCACAAAGTTAAATGCCACCTGGCTCTTTTTGTGGTTGCCTTTCAATAAGGAATTGGGCATCTTTGAGGGGATGGTCACCAGCTCTAGTTCATCAAAAATGAAGAAAAAAATTAATCCAAATTTGCAATAATCAGATTGTCAGTGTATTGGTACTGCAGGTTGCTTGTTGCAGTTTTTTTATGCCTGCACATAGAAAGGCCAAAACAGGGCTGTGGCTCTGCTTTGGACACAACTGCAGATGCCAAAATTGTCCGTCGACAATTTCTAATATGCCAAAGAATGCTATCTATAAATGCACACAGTTATTTCACTGGTATTTAGACTATTGTTTATAAAGGAATAGATAATAATATAAGAATTTGCATGTTTATAATTTTTTAGCCTGTAGAAAATTGTTTCAGGAAAACATCAAGAAGGATATGTAAGCCTGCTCCATTTTATTTCTCAGTCAGATTTCATTTGGGCAGTTTCTTTATTTGATTTTCCCCTCAGCTGTACTTCCTGGAAAATACTCATGAGATGTATGTTTTGAATGTATTTGTTTATCCTTAGCTGACATGGCCATCTCAAACCCATGCATACTTGGAAGTTGATACTGGTGTACATATTTTGAAAGTCACATGTATCTCTTCTAGAGTGTAATTCAAAAATCTTTTTGTGCTTTATTGGCAGCCTGGTGTAGTATCTCATTCTTGAGGTGTGTTTTGTTTGCAGACTGGCTTCCTTTCCTGTGTTTTGTTTTGCTTATTCACACACCAAAGTAATTCTTCTGTTTAATTTAGTTCCTTTGTTAACAAAACAAGATTTTTAAATTTGCATGTTCCTATTTGTAAAATAGGCTGGTGTTTATTGTCTCCAGCTATAGTGTCCCATGTTGGGAACTCCAGGCACTTAGAGCTTTTTCTCCTGCCTAGTCCTTTATTACTGGCACAGCTCATACCAGCACCATTTGGGGGACTGAGGCAAATGGCTTTGGCTTAGGGGTCAGTTTGGAAGCACATTCTTGAGTGGTTTCCTTTGCAGACTAGAATAAACAGAAGGCCTGTCCACTTGCATGCATGCTATTCATGCGAGTAAGGGATCTTAAAAGGTCTATTTCTCTTTCACAAATCAGTTTTATGTGACCAAAAGGAAACTGGGGGTTTCATCCTCATACTAAACATAGTGACTCCATGGTCTTTAGTCTGTAGGTTCAACTAAACTGATATAATAAGCCTTCAATTAAATTTAATTTAAGCTACATGAGGACTGATAGCTATAAGCACTGTTGGTCAGGAAAATCTTTTCCTCAAAGTTTGATAAAAGCATAAGGAAATATGTTTTTGAGAGGTTGCATATATTCACGAGAGCAATTATTTCTCTCAACCACAGCTAAGTAAAATATGGTGGCTATTTTCTGAAAGACACCATTATCAAGCAAAGCTGTTATTTTCTGCTTCAATGTCCTACAGTGCTTGGATACATTAATGGCTTGCATTGAACACAGATCATTTAATTCCAGATCCTTTTGGCTTTCATAGAAAACTGGCAAATGGAGTAAATATAAAACACTCCTCCAGCTACTAAAGCTTTTTATGAGTAGATATGCATAAACATGTAAGTTTCTCTTGGAGTTCCTCCCTAAACGTCTCAGTCTCATAGAAGAGGGTCAGACCCTATGGAAAATGGGCAAGAATTTGAACTAACAAACCCCATAATTGTCCTGATTGTGTAGGAGGCCAGACCCAGCAGTGGGAAAGATGAAGTACTTTGTGCCAGCTTGGATTGCTGAGACCAAATGAAACA
Organism: Chaetops frenatus; assembly: GCA_013400775.1. Taxonomy (NCBI): domain Eukaryota; kingdom Metazoa; phylum Chordata; class Aves; order Passeriformes; family Picathartidae; genus Chaetops; species Chaetops frenatus. Next base: position 70,657 of record VZTR01001698.1, on the reverse strand, counting down.
TCTGATAAGCAGAAAATTCTCCTCATCACCAGCATCCTGCATATCTTGCAACTTCCACTAAGACTGCCTTAAGGGGTACAATTCACCCCAGACCACCTCCTAGAAAAAATTCACATTGAAAGATCAGGATATATACAGATCCATTTTACAAAGCATCCTGAAGTGAATTCAACCTTTTTTCATCTATGCTCATTTTTGTGCTTTACTGAATTTACATTTTAAGTTATTGCATTGGATTGGATAGATATAAAAATACATTCTATTAACTGTATTTTACCAAAAAAAAAAACAAAACAAAAAAAAAACTGGATACTTCAGCTTTATTCTTTAACTTAAAAAAAAAAAAAAAAAGCTCTAAAAAATCAAAGAACCAAACCTGCCATCTGGTATGGTTATTATTGTTTATAAAACTTAAGTACTTTAGTGCTGTAAAAGCCAATTAGATAATTCTTTTGTTTTAATCTTGTTCTAGAGCTGAGAGAATTCTTGGCTACAAACTAAAACCTCTAAATCAGGATCCTCTTTAGCTGATTTCTTTTATGTATAGGCGGTTTCAGTAGAGATGAAAAAGTCCACACATTCATGTTCCCTTCATGACAAAATCCACATGTTCAACTCCAGTTTGTTGCTGACAAACTGTAAAGATGTAGAATGGATAATCTAGCCACCAGTGGTAGAACAGGACACTGGGATTTGTTTGCCTTTGGTTTTTAAAAGTAACATTTCTTTAATCCTGTGCATTACTTGTGTTTAAATCACAGTGCAAAACACTGGTGTGTGCAAATACAGTTACTGGCCTCCCCACACGGTTCCATTCAGAGAAGAGATTGAGAGGCACCACAAGTGATAACTGGACCATCGAGGGCACTTGGAGGACCTGCTGGAATGCTAAGGTGAGAGAACAGGGCATTTTTTCCTCCTCCATTTCAGACTGAATGCTCTCACACCTTGGTGGCATGCAGCAGCAAAATCCAAAAATAAGACAGAAAAAGGTATTAGGAAAGATGCATCTGTGGACACAACTGTGTCCTGTGATGACTTTGGAATAACCAATGGCTTATAGCTGGTCAAAAGCTTTGAGGAGAGAAGGGAACTTTGATGGGAAAATTATTTTACAGCGAGTACAAGCTGACCTGAGGGAGTTTGCTTTACAGGAATTGGTGAACATGGGATTCACTGACTGTATCAGTGAGCACGTTTTAGTGCTGGCTATGTGATAAATTATGTGTAATAAAGTCCTCCAGTTCCCCAGATAATTTCTGCCAACCCTAATGAACAATAGTATAAGAAAAGAACAATAGCTGGCATGTTTATAGGAAATTTGGCTCATTGCTACTTCTGATTTGGTTTCGTGTGACAGAGATTTTATATTTTTGAGCTGTGAAAGTGAGGCTTAAAAGTGCAACTCTCTTAAAGGCTGGAAGCACACACAGTGATGCTTTGGCTAGCATGAGAGATGCAGCCTGGAGCTGCAGAGCTGCCAGTGCCCCAGGGCCAGGCATCTCTTCCTGGTGCCCACAGACACAGTGCAAGTGCTCACTCCATGGGGCTCTTGAGTTTTCTGGGTTGCAGCACTGTGCCTGTCAGTCTGAGTCACACTGAAGTTGCTTGTGTTTGCAGGTCCCTTGTTTAGCAGTCAGATGGCCTGCTCTCACCTATGAAACTTGTGCACAATTTTCTGCTTCAGCTGATGTTTTAAAGTGCCCAGTTTAACCTCATGTGTCTTCTCGGCCACCTCTGAGGTCTCATGGGGTGGACTAATCACTGCACTGATCCTGAGTTTGTTCTGTGTCCTGCTTTTCCATTATGGCCATAGAATACTGAATTGCTACACTCACCAACATCAGACTGTTCCAAATCTGGTTTAAGAGGCTCCTCAGTAAAGCAGTCCTTCATCCAAGGTCTCCAGCATCTTGCACCACAAGGCTGCTGGCTGAAAAGGTGATCCATTATTCATTTGGCAAGTATCTTGCTCAAAGGCATGCACAGGACAGCTGCATATGGCACAATCCTGGAACTTTTCACAGCACTTGTGTTTCTATCCAGGCACCTGGCAGCCAGGGAGATGAGTATGAAATAGCACACACTGCTGCCTTGTATAACTGAATAGGTCCTGAAGCTGGGAGCTCCTTGCTCTCCTTAAAACAAGGTGATCACATGGAAGGCAGTCTCATCACCCTGAATTTCTTGACTTAAATCAGCCAACGAAGCCTCACACAGGTAGGTGTGAAAGCAGCTGGCAAAGAGCTCTGTGCCAGACTCCCAGGGGCGAGGGGGAAGTTATCCACTGGATACAGGGGCAGGAGCTATGCAGAGATGCAAAGTGCTTAGGATGGGAATGGTCTCTGTCCATCTGCAGAGCACCAATAACAGGTAATAGATAATGGCTCTTGTATCAGTTGCTGACTGTTGTTGGATTTTGTATTTGGGACAGAAATGTGCTGCCTGCTGGCCCGTGCTTCTCACACAGCCCCCTCTCAGCAGTGCTGGGGTAAAATACAGGGTGGTTTCTGCTGGTGAACTCCTTGTCCCAGGAATATTGTCACACTCAGCAACTCATCCATCACAATCACCAACAGACATTTCCCCAAGTACTCATTGCAATTCACTTGCCTGATTAAATGAGAAGAATAGCTTCATTCCAGATTTACTTCTGCTGTAACTCTGTGATAGTTTTCTCAGTATCATGCGGTAAACTTTAATGCTGCAATCAGCACAGAACAGATCTGCCTATTTCCAGAGCATTTGAAGGGCCAAAATGCTACATTTTTATGTGCAGTTCATTAGATCACTCTCACAGCCTCTTCTCTAAATGGCACTTGATAGCAATTTTAGTTTCTCTAGACATCCTCCAGTAGCTAGTGAGTCCTAATTTAATTAAAGCATGATTTTCTTCCTATATTTCCTTACATTTTTTTGAGTAAAAGTCAAATTCACTAGCTAATAGTGTCAGGGATACTGTTTGTTGACAGTTCTACACAAGTGTTAAACCTGCCAACTGTGGACTCATTAAAGAATAAACCATTTCAGTGTAGGAACTCTAGGTGATGAGCTCTTTGCCTACTGTGACCTTTCCACAGTTAGGGGAACACTTTCTCTGTCCTTTGTTCTGCTACCACAGCAGAAAATTGTTTCATAAAGTACATATTTGAGTTCTCCAGCCTATCATTTCCTCCCAAAATGAACAGAGATCTCAGAGATCAATAATATCAATACAAAAAATTATCCTATTAATTTAAGTCATGTTGTTCAACTGTTTGAAGTAATTATGGTACCTAGAGAGAATTCCAGGCACTCGGATTACATCTTGTCTTCTCTTACTGTTCTGTCATCTGAGTTAAAGCCAGATTCCATTTTTACCTTTTAATGACAATTTTATTTCTGTTGCAACTTTGGGAGGTGAACAATAAGTCTTGATAAATCAAAACAGCAGTAGTATGAACACAGCCAGGCAGAAAAGACACAAGCTATCATGACCATCCAATAGGATAGATAGAGTACCAAGATATGATTTCAGTTGCTTTGGGTTAGATTGGTTGGTTGGGGTGTTGGTTTGGTGGAAGACCATGCACATGGTTTAAATATCTTCACAGGATATATATTTATACATATATATATATAAAATATATTTATATATTAGATATACTTTTTTTTTTTTAATTTTAAATACCCTCACAGGAGCTTCCAACACACAAGGAAGTTCTAGTCATGCAATCAAGGGCAAAAGTAGTTCTCAGTTTGGATTGCTTTTAGCAAGCTAAGAGACTCAACTACTTAAGCCCAAACAACCTCAGAGGTGTCAGCTTTGACTGGTGGAGGTGTGACCCCACATTCATGCAGATCCAGTGCAGATAACCTGTTTGAAAAGTCAGGTGCAGGGTTTGCTGATACACACTGAGGTGCTGATAAGAGAGATCTCAGAGTACCTGCTTTTGAGTAGGGTGAATCCCAATTATTTCTAAGTATATACAAGTCAGTGGTGAAGGAAAAGCTTGGGAGAGGATATCCTTAGCTGTACATTTTAACATAATATAATGAAAAGGTGAAAGATTAAAGAGCAAAAATGGATCAATAAGAGTAAAGCAGGCTTTTAACATTAATTCAAGAAGTACATGGTTAAAAAACTGAAAAGTAATTGCCAAATTAAGAAGTTACCATTTGAACTGCAATAATATATATAGCATATAAAATAAATTTTTGGTCTGGACATGGACTGCTCCTCTCTTTTCTCAGCTTTACTGAAAATGTCTTTCTCTGCACATTAAGCAGGCTGCCTTCATTAAAGTACAATAAGGTAAAATTCTCTATCTGCAAGAAATCCTTGCTTGAACCTCAGTGCCATAAAAACACATAAATATTTCATAAATCATTTCCTGTTATGTATTAAGAAAAAAAATTATCTTTGAAGGCATATGTTATAAATTAATTTAATCCAGTAAAATGATCCATGTTGGAAATGCATTTCCCAGCACCCTTTAAAAGTAATGTCAAAGAGCATTTGTTTCTTATGTGAACTAATTATCAACTCTGGTCATGCCTTGAATGATGTGACACAGATTTTGTCATTCCTGGTTTGGAGTGTTTGGATGCTGCATTGAAAGATCATAAATATAAATATTCATGTTTTATTATCAAGTGTATCTTATTTCTTTTCTTAGTCTTTCATTGATTTCCCAATTCTAAAAATATCTTATGAAGGCTTTGAGATATACTGCAACTCCAAGCTGCTTTTGCTTTAATATATTTTCCACCAATTCTCTGTAGTCAAGGGCTGCAAAGTTCAGGACTTTTACTCTCTTATCTCTTGCCTTATGCATACACAAAAACAAAACCTGTTAACTAGCAGAAAGAGGGTCAGAAGAAATGAAAACAAACTTCATATTTGTGAGTGCTTTCTTCCTTTCCTCCCCATGAAAAAGAAGTAGGAGAGAGTCATTCCACACCTCTCTGTTTGACTAAGGCAATATTCCCTGATTAATATAATAAAACAGATTTCCCAGGGGACAAAACATTAGGCTAACAAAATAAAATTACAAAAGAAATGTGGGGAATGCACAACTAGTGCATACTTACAAAACTGTACTCTATTATCCTCTTTTCCCTAATGCTATCTCATGTGGGCTATGAATGAAAAACCAGCACACCCTACACATGTACCAACATTTGTAGATTAATTTAAGTGAAGTTCAGAGGTCTTTAAAGATAACATTAAAATATTGTAATGTAGTTTGTGGAAGAAATTCTGTAGATTTTTTTTTTGTGTGTATTTATTCAAACAGTGTGTGACTGACCAATCATATGCTATTTTGAAAGACATTCAATCATGATACCAATTTCATTAGCCTTTTCCTAATTAATCAGAGTAGCTGATTCAGTAAGAAAAAAGGCATTTGTTGGAAACCATCAATGAAACAGTCACAGAGCTGATAGTCATTAAGTGACCCATCATTTGGGTCTATGCTGGGCTTTTGGGTTTTCCCCTGGTCTGATTACACATTTACTTATAATTTGGTGAAAGTGGCTCATTTTTTTTATGTACTAGGGCACTTCCTCCTTTGTTAACAGTAGTGAATCAGTGGAGGGTGGTCCTAGAGTACAGACAGCATTGCTGCAGAGGTAACAGCCATGGGGTGGCTGGGTCACAGGAAAAGCCTTGCATCCATCCATCCATCCATCCATCCATCCATCCATCCATCCATCCATCCATCCATCCATCCACCCACACAGCAGAAGCATGGGGATGGATGGATGGATTGATGGAGAGCCATAGTGTGTTTCTACATTTTCAGTGTAGAAATCCCCCTGAGATGTTCAGCAGATTGAGGAGCTGCTGTGCCAGCACACACAGTTACCTCCTGCACTCTGGCACACTTCCCAAAGCTGAGCAATGCACCTGTCTTCTCCCCAGCCTTAAAACATGGCTCAGACTCTTTGGAGTGACAAGTGAGCATGAGGCATCACTACAGAGAATAGAGTAACAAGCTGAAGAGGTGGATTACCATCAGAAATATTGTGTTGAATAAGGCAGATCCCAATAGGATCATGAATGTCATTCTCCTTTTTTTTTCAATTTTAAAGAATGCATACACTTGGCACTGCAAGGAAGCCAGAAATCCCTCCAGACGTGTTCAATTCTAATTCGGTTTTATATTATTAAGTAACTAATGTGATCCAGTCATCTCTATAAACACAAAAAGTGCTGAACACAAGCGAAATATCCCCTTTTACTCTGAACAGTACTTTGTTTTGGACTTCATGGTATCTTTCCCTGCGACAGTCTACAGAGGATGTGAATTCCAATACCCTGTTTTCTAAAAATAGTGAAACACACAGTTAAACATTCAGCTTTCACTTTTGGGCTGTGCTACCCAGGCAATGACAGATGACACTCTAATGGATATACTTATTCCTATCTCTTTTCCATTAAAAAAACCCAACCCAAACCAAACCAATATGTTTTGGTATGTAAGGCATGTTCTACACACAGAACAGGAAAGTGAGGCAATAGAGTGCAGAGGAGCCTGGTCCTGCAGTAAAAATGATGTCCTGCCTCCCAAGCCTTCCTGTGATAACAGGATTTAGAAGCTTCCAAACGAATGCTGAAGAACATTCCTAAGGGCTTTGATCATAGCAATTGTCCTGTGACAGGACAATTATCCTGGCCCTTAATGCTCAGCATGTCTACACTGAGAGGATTTTCCAGAGGTCTTCAGAGAGTTAGGATGTGTCTTCAGTCAGAACACCCTGACTCGTTTGGGGGTTCCAGACAGGCAAAGGAAGGGCAGGAGGAGAAAGAGCAGCTCTGTCCTCAGCCAGCCAGAAGGCAGGGTTTGGGCATGGCCCTGCAGGGATCCAGCTGTGCTGCTTCTGACCTGAGCTGGGGCAGTTATCCTGCCCACAGTGTTGGCTGTGCTGGTTGAAGGCTGGGACACTGTGAGCCTTGTGCTGAGCTTCCGGGGGGACACGTGGCTTGACTTGTTCTGGGCTGTGCAGCTTTTTGCACTTTCTTGCTTGCTGACAACCAGAGGTACTTTTGAGTCTAGGATGCTTTTACCCTTTTAGCTTGAACCACCCGCTACCAAGAATGGACATGCAACAGATACTTTTACTCAGCTAACTTGTTCTGTGTCACATTCTTTCCCTGTTGGAAAGGTTATTTCAACATCTTGCTGATTTGTTGCATTTGCTTTTCCTTGCTCCCTGTCTGCTCTCAGCCCAGGAGCAGCCAATTGCTTTGCTTCATTGAAACCTTTACTGTAAGGAGGCTGAGATCACTTTCCTGAGCAGTGTTAGGTGGGAAGCCTTGGCCGTGTGTTTTTGGTCCCAGTACTCATTCTCTGCTGTTATTTAAGGACAGCTGTAAGTGATGTAGTCACATATGGACTGATTGCCAGCCCTCAAGGCTCTTGCTAAGGATTTATACATTCTGCCAGTATAGTTATGGCACTTCTACTACAAAATCTTATTTTTTTTAACCAGCTATTCATAGTTCTGCCTGCCTTATTTTAAAAATAGCTCTTTTTTGTTTTTTTTCAGGTAGCAAAGGTTCATCAAGATAATAATACAATTTAATGACTGATTTTACAGAATAAACCTAAGAAATAATCTCTGCAGTAACTTTATCATCCCACTTATCTGGTTTTAAGGATGTTGCTTCTTTAAGAATTGAGACCAAATTGCACAATACTAATCCATATTTTCTTCAGTTCCAGTCGCCCCACTCCTAGGCTGCAAATGTAATGAAGAGGTCTGATTTACAAGATGGATCATGAAAAAGGAGAAAAGGTCTTCCAGCTGCTGTCTGCTGGTCACAGACAATTCCATTTCTTCCACTCAAAACAGAACAAACTGCAGAAAATAAGTGCTTCCATGAAAAATAGATGGGGAAACATCTGCCGTAAAAAACAAGAGATGCCAGTAAATAACGAGGCTTGAGAAAAGAAGCTGTCAATCCTCTTTCATCAGAGAGGATCAAAGAATGTTTGCATCTCTCTGTAGTTAAGGTAAAGGAGAGACTATACTTCTATAAAAACTTATCCAGTCTAATTTCTGAAGTCTTCCTCATTCTGAGGAAGGAAACAATGTCTTTTCTGAGTGTCCAGATGTTAAAGCTCTTGACCCACCATGATTAAACTTAGAAACATACATATCATATGTGATATTCTATTCTAGTTTTATCCATATGTTTTCTCAAGGATCATATTTTTCACCACAGCAAAGATGGACAGATGTGGTCAAGAAGAGTCAGAGCAAATCAAATCTGTGTAGTGACGTGACATGTTGCAGAGTATGGGTAGCAAAGAACTTTCTGCTCCTTTTTGGTTGCAATTTGTGAGGCTGCCAGAAGAGGAGATTAATGATATGGTTACACTTGTGGCATGTGGAGGAGCTGTAGAGCAAATAAAAGTTTTACTGAATCAGCAAGCAGCTCCCTAATGCTGTTACTTCTGCTCCTGAGATTTTTCCCAAGACAAGAGTTATAATTTATGCACAAAGAGAGCAATTAAAAGTCCCCAAGTTTGTAGAAGTAATGTGATAGGGCACATAAAGAAAGGTCTTAAGATCCCAGATACAAACTGATGTCTATTGATTTTTTTAATAAGGAAAAAATTGGATGCAATGCTGTTTTTCCATTCTTTGTTACTGTATCTTCCTAAGGAGATAAATTTGAATTGAAATGCAAAGATAGTTCAAGCAGGGATTTCAGTATGGTCTCCAGTAATCCAGTGTTTGGGGAATATGATGCTGTCCTGTATTTGAAACTGAATTGTTTCTGTACCAAACACACAAGGTATTATTTCATCCGACAAGGCAACACCAAAGTCACTCACCCAAGTCAGAGTGAATGTTTATATATTGGCAATGACCTGGTTTTTAAAGTGGAAACCATTATAGCAGAAACTGAGGTTTCCTCATAGGATTTTATGATTCAGAAAAACAATTCATGCCATATAAACAAAAATTCTTCCAGCCTAAAAGCATGTGTATCAGTTTTGTAGAATGGTGATCACAAAATGGCAAATGGAAATAAAGATTTATAGTAGAAATCAATCTTAGATTTTATTTTTATGTTTCTAATCAGAAGTTGTGTGGTATGTAAATGCCATATATAATAAAGGGAATAAAATATGTTTTATTATCTGGATTATGCCAGAAGAGTACGATTTACATAAGTAGTTTGTCTCAGCTAGAAAGAATTCAGCAGTGTTCTCAGCAGAACATTTGTTCTATGCAACTCAAGCTGGATGCAGAGCACTATAGGATCTCCTGCTGCACGGCTCTGGTTTGCCCAGCCCCACATGCTGTCAGCGCTGTCCGTGTGTGAGGCAGTGTCCAGGCACGCCGGCTCCCTGGCAGGCACTCAGGGACTCCAGCCCACACGGAATTTCTCCGTGACTGCACCCACTGGCAAGCTCTGTCTAGCTACGCTCCTTCCCATCAGCTTCCCCTCCTAGGGTCACTTGAGGCCACAGGGAGCTGGCTCAGAACAGGCTTCTGCCTCACTTGACCACAATGGGAAAAAGGGTGGAGAGGCTCTCAGGTACCTCTCCTGTGGATGAGAAACCAGCTGCTCCTTCCACTGGGACCTTGTGTCTTTGGGGGAAATGTCGTGTTTAGATTCCTTTCAATTCCTCTCACCGTGTGGTTATTCCCCCTGGCAACAGGCACCTGCTCTTGGCCACATCTCTGCCTGCCTCGGGAAGACAGAAGTGCAGGAATGGCCAGTGCCTGTCCTGCTCCTTTTTAATGCTCTTCAGGGTGTGAGCTCATCTTTATGTACGTGTGTGGTGTTCCTCCATACCCAAATGGTCCATCTCTTGGACAGAGTGCATCTTGCTGTTTATTTGGGATTCACTGCCTATGCATGGAGTAAGGACAAAAGTGAATACTGTGATAATTCTGGCTTGCAACCTGTTCTGAGGGAGCTTAGTAGCACTTAGTAGAAAGCCCATGATTTCTGCTACAGCTTCAGGTCTAGGAGACACCAAGTCCTGTTGGAAAATCTACAAGGACCTGAACATATATGGGAAAAAAAAAAGAAAACCAGTTCTTGTAGCTAATTTTATTACTAATTTTTATTCTATTGTAATGTTTTTTAATGTTTTAAAAGGCATTTATTAGACCTTATTTTGCATTTATCCATTTTGCCTGTCCTGTTGTTACTTAATTATGGAATTGAGGGATAGTCTTCCCAAAATTAGGTACTGCATAACTTTGAACAAGTTATCTTCTGTTCCTGTTACTTTGATAGCCAGTGTGGAGTAGGAAGGAGGTGCTGGGGTAAAACCAGGGAGCGCAGGAGTGAGAGGTGTCTTTATAGAGTGATAGAAACTAAAATCTTTAGGACAGAGTCCTGTAAGATGTCAGCAAGATGAGGTATAATGGGGTTTTGGGGTTATTAAGATGTACTTCGCAAGCACGTTCACAAACAGTGTTCATACCAGCAAAGAAATATGTAATCAATGAAATGGGAAATGTAAGGACTCTGATAATTCAAAATAAGTTAACACTTAAGAGACATTTGGAAAATTGTGGGATTTGTATGTCTCTTTGGTTCTTATGGCCTCTATTTCTGTTGGTTCTCTTTAAGCTAGGTGAGTTGATTTTTGATGACCAACTTTGGGTGAGAGACAAGCATGCCAGAAATTCTTAAAAACATTAACTTAAATACACTATTTTCCCCACATCACTAGAACTTGCAGAGCACAATGTGTAGCAAAAAATATTCTTTTTTCAGCTTGTAATTTCATTTTGTATAAATGCAGACCTTCAAGTCTCAGGTATCCATCCTGAATGAAATATAAAGTGGATCACTTAAAAGATTTTATTTTCTGGGGGAAGCTGATATGATGACAAAATACAGTTGTTTCAAAAGTTTGCTTTGAGTAACCACCACTAAATAGAGTAACTGCCTCTGGAAAAGGGGATGAGCTGCTGAACCTGCTCTTGCATCTGGATCACCCAAAGCAAAATGCCTGCACATGTTGGGTGAGCAGTGGGTGCTGCACCAGCCCTGTAATTCTAACCCAGGCTACAGTGAAAGTGCAGCTTCTCCAGCTTCAGTGCAGATGTTTTCCATACAGGAAGCCTCTAATCCAAACTTTCCCTCCTCTCCTCTTGCTGGCCTCACATGGCCTTGTCGTGCTCTTTGCTCATTCTGAAACAATTATATACATTTGAATGGCAGCCAGACTGATTGCAGCCTGTTTTTCAAGAATTAGCCTGTTGTTCTGACAATTGCATTTAGCAGAACATTCAAATCAACCAGGCTGAAGGTAGAAAATAATTTAATTTTTCTTGTTAATGAGCTTAAGTATGATAATCCACTAAATTCTGTTTCTTCCTCAGCCATTTCCTATAGATCCCACACTCAGGCACAAACCATATATATACACGTTTTTATTCATACTAGAAGGTTTCCAGATTGCACTAAGGAGGCTTTGCCAAAGCATTTCTCTGAAGTGCTTCTACTTCTGAAAAAAAATCAAGGTGAATCCTGAAAGATGCTGTACAGCACTTCTCTTGTGTTATAACTTGTAAAGCCCAATTCAACAAACCAGTTTTCCTGTGATGAAATATTACATTCTTGCTTTGAAGTGACAGGGTGTCAGGGTGACGTGAATTGCTTGAAAGTTTCATAGCAGAGCCCAAGAGATTCGTTTTCAAGGACTTGCATATTCCTTGTGTTTGCACAATTAAAAGACAGATTTGAATTTTTTTCCTGGTGCCAAAACTCACAGGAAAGTACACATAATTTACTGGAATACAATGGGATAAGGGAACCTTCTGAAGTTTTTTATTTAGGTTTCTGTTCTGGTTTATATTTGCTGCTCTTTTTTTAGTGGGTTGTTTTTCTGGCAATTGGAATGGATCTGAACTTGCACTATCCCAAAATTTATAGAGCCTGTGAGCATATGTGTGGCGTGGGTGGCTTAGCAGTATTTGCTGGATCCGCAAAAGGAAACTTTTGCATGTATTAAAATGATAAATTTCTCAGCTGCTTTGAAGGTGAGGAGGAACAATCTTAGTACTTGATTGATTGAAAAGACCTGTTTAATAGCCACTATCAATCACATATATTTTAATTTTCAGATTTCTATGTGTGGCTTAGTCAGAACATGCTTCATATAAACTAGGGATTAATTTAAAAGCCCGAACACCCCATGTTTGTTTGTTCCCTCCCTTTGTGTTACACAAAGACACAATAACACTATTATATCTTTATTTATAGTTTCCATGGAGGTTTCAAGACACCAGTAAGAGAAGATCTACATTACATAAAGGTCATAAAACACATCTCAAACACATGGGCCCCCTTGAAACACCATTATTACACCTTCAGGCTGTGTCTGTATGATCAAATCCAAGCGTGCCTGGAAACATTTCTGAGCTCCAGGCTGCAAACATCTATGTTGGTGAAGAGAGCTTTGCCTGGCATGAACTCATCCTTTTACAAACAGTGCTGTACCCAAACAATTCCTGGGCACTTTTTGGAGTTTTGTGAGTTACGACAGTATTGGCCATTCCCTCCAGGCAGACCTCCTGGAACCTCTTCTTTTGGAGGCTGAAATCAGTTGTTCAGCACTGGCACAGGTCATCTCAGTCCACTTGGACCCAAACACAGTCTCAGGCAAAGTTCATTTACTGGAGCAGGTGTAGCCAGAAGAACTTCTACAAGAACAAGAAGAAACTGATATTTCCCCAGGCCTTGTGCTGTCTTGGAAAGTTATTTAGGAAACAAGAAAACCCAACATCTAGTCTCTTGGATAAGGAACATCTGCTTCTTTGTGATTTTTAGAATATCAGGTATCATACCAAACTAACAAAGTGATTTCTCTCCAACTTGGTTGCAACCTATTCTTCATTTTTGAGAACAGATTTTCAGCTGAAATATTTCCATCTCAGCCTCTGTCCCAGTATATTTCAGTTTCCCACAGACCTGCTGAGCTCCATTGTTGTTGCAAATGAAAAATAGGAAAAAACTACAATTATCCTGAAGTTTCAGGGCCAGACATGTTTGAAAAAGAAACTCATTACTCTGACTACACATTGGACCTCAAAAAGGTAGGTCACAGAGTGCTGGTAAAAATGAAAATCACATAAGGTTTTTAGTAGAACTTTGAAGGTTCACAAAGGTATAAGAAATCCTCATGAAGAACGAAAATGATGGCTAACTGATTAAAGACATATTCTACCTCTAGTAATAAAAAAGAAATAGTTTAAGAAGCAGATTGGCCACTTGAAGACTTCTGTCATAAACCAAATGACAAAAAACCACCCACGGAAATGAGTGAAGAATCTAGTCTTGATATAACAAGGGTAAGTGGATGTACAAGCTTGTGATTTAAACAATATGTTAGTATTTTAAAATGTTTGCTATGTACAAAATTCCCAACAGAAGTCCAGTCTATTGACATGGAATAATTTGTGCCTCAGAGGTGGACAGAATTATAGAGAATATTTTCGATAGTGGAAGAAAGCCCAAAACATAAACAGTGTAAGAGAAAGAATTTACAGAGCAAAAAAATGGGTTATTTACACCAAGCTTCCTCCTAGAAAAGGCATAATGAGAAACATTTGTAATCACGAGCACAAACAATTGAAAAGAAAAAAAAAGTAGACTTGCTGTAGTGCTGCTGGCTGGCTTCCAGACCAAGGGGCAGTCAAATGCCTTTTCTTCCCATTCCTTTTGGTGCTAGCAGAAGTCAGGAACTCTGGGGCCAATAGCAGCATTAACAGTGTAAAGGTCCCTTTGGATCTTCTAAGCAGAGTTGTATTCAGTCCTTCTTTTTTTTTGACTTTGGATTGCTCTCTGCCAATTTGTTATTTCTTCTTTTCAGGCTATGTCAGGATTGCTTATTTCTGCCTTTCACTGTTTTCTGTCTTTCATATCTTCTATTACTCCTGTGAATTGTCACTCCCTATTTTTTCCTTCCAGGAGAATGATTTCCTCCCTTCCTGATTGCTCTTCTGTAACTGCTTCTCCATCTTCCTCCTAATCTCTGCCTGTCATATCTGCTTTTCTTCACAGAACTCCTTGTCCAGGTTTCCTTTCTCAAAGGTAAAAGAACTTAAACAAGTTAGAAACTCTTTGCTCTAGTATATTGTAAATTATTTGTTCTTCTGTCTTCCACATTATCACTTCCCTCAAACGTTTGCGCTCTGCCGTCTGTTTAATTTATAAGTGCTTTTGTATAATCTCCCTTGAAACATTCATTATATGCAAAATCTCTTTCATGGTCTTCACTAACAGAATGGTGATTAATAACATGTTGAAATAAATCAGAAGTGACTCAGAGAGTTTTGGAAAGGTGCAAAGCTTTGAATGCATTCTTGAGCCTGTAATACAGCCTTGCATATCTGTTGCCTCAGAACTGGGGTGCACCACTGCAACCAAGAGATGAACCTTGTCTAAAGGGTCTGTCACAACAATTGCTGTGAATGGATTATTACATGAGGGAAACCACTGCCTGCAGTCTGGTTTAATAGGCACCCTGTAGGTACTGTCCTACCCTACAATTTTTGCTTTCCATTGAAGGGAGAGGTTGTTAACAGAACTTTATGATGGCAGTTTTCCAGATGGGATTTATCCATTAAGAGCAGTGCACGTCTGTATTGCCTAATGCAAGCCAAAATGAGGCCTTCTTGAGCAGAAACCACAAACTGAAAAGCAGCCCTGTATGAGGGAATATGAAGTCCAAAGACACCAAGCACCTGGCATCTGGTATTTATCTGAGCATTGCATTTGGCTTTGGCTCCTAATATCAGCAATGTCTGGGAGTCCAGTTGTGACACACACCACAGTTTGGATGACTACCAGCTTTTCATGTGGACAAAATTCTTCTTTTAATTAAACCCTGAAGGTCTGATGATGTTAGGTATGCATAGTGAATGCCAGTAACATTTTCCCTTTGATCTCAATGGGAAGTGTTTCCACTTCCAAGATGAAAAACCACCAAAAAGGACATTCCCCATTAAATAGATCTGCTGCTCGTGATGTCCTAAACTTCTACCAAATCTTACTTAACTTTCAGGTTTTGCTGCCTACCACCTTTCTGTTGGATAGTCTTAAATAATACTGAAATTTGTCCTTGCACACTATTCAGTAATGACATCAGCCCAAAATGAACTTAGCATTGCAATCACAATAAACAATTTCCCTGTGGTTTACTAGAACAGTCTGAACCTGGCACGTGTAACATTTTCTCTGTGGAATGATTAATATCATGTGAGCCAGTGGCTGAAATAATTAGAAATGAAGGAAAAGGAGCTACAGCAAAGGAAATGTGTCACTAATGAACAACTTACCAAAGTAGAACTGTGATGCACCTCAGAAAACTGCTGGGCATTAGATGCAGAAAGCAAGAATCCCACCTCTGGAAAGGTCATAGGACCATCCATTGACCAAATAGGATATTGGTCCTGTCCCTATCTAAACATCTCTGTTCTGCCATCCCTGCAGCCTGCAATGCCACCAGCTCTGGGGTTTCCCAACACAATGCAATCCACGAGGCAGTCAATCACCAGGAATGTTCTAGAGTAATAAAGAGCAAAATGCATCTGGACCTTGCAATGTCTGAAGGGACCCTTAGGATTGTGGGGAGTGGAGCAGTTAAGACCCCTAAACACTTGTGTTTTCTGCTAGGCCTGCCATTACTCCAGATACAGCAGTCCAACATGTACGCCTTTGCTTCCCTGTCATTCCCACATTTCAAATTGACTTGGCTTGACTGTTACTAGTTAAATTGTTTTTTTATTCTTGAGCTCAAGTGATCTTACACTTCAAGGGATTTGTATACTTTCCTGCAGTTAATTCTACTTTAGTGAATGTAGCTGACTAGAAGAATTTATACCAAAAATCTTCCTGTTAAAGAATCAGAAAAGGGCACTGGATATGCTAGCATATGTGCTTTTAACAGAAATAATTATCTTTTTTGGTTCTTCTGTTTCATGATTCACCTGACTTTTTTCAATTTGAATTTTTACTTTGTATAAAGAATTAAGAAGCTGCATTTATATTTTTTAAAAAAGTTATAGCCACGTGTCTCTCAGCTGGTCTGATCAGCACTACTCCAACTGCCAAGAGTAGGAGAAAAAATCCCAGTGAGAAATCACCTGAAATCAGAAAGTCACCACGGCAAGCTAAGCTGCCAAGTAGTCACTTCTGTGACCCTGACCAGCTGGTATTGTTCATTCTTTGTAAGGCTCCGAGGCAGATCTGGAGGTTTCCAGTGCTGGCTCAGTCCACAGAGCAATGAGCGTTGTCAGCTCAATGATGCAGAGGTCTCAGCAGGCTGCACAACCCGTGAGTTTCTGTCAGAGGTGGAAACAAGTGAGATAAATGGAAGTTTCCTTTCATTCTCTCTGCTTAGTTGTTCCTGATTTTGAGCCTGAAAGGCAGATTCTTCAAAACAAATAGTTCTTTTGATTTGAGTCAATTTATTCAGGTGCTTTAATGAGGTGCCAAGAGTAAAGATGTTTAACACACGTTGTTCAATGAATGTGGGTGAGATTTTGCTGAGGTTTTGGATTCAGATGGCAGATTATAAACTCAGGTTATTATATTGGTTTAGAAACAGACAACTGTAGGGCTACTCCTAGTTTATGTCCTGTAGATGACTGGTGAAATTCAGCTTAGCGCTAGTGATCAAATCAGTTCAGCGTGAACTGAGAGAAGCCTCAAAACTAGATTTTTTTTTTTTTTTCAGAATGAGATTATAGCTTTTATTTAGGACCCAAAGAGTTTATTCTGTCTGTAGTGGTAGCAGTTGCTGGCCTGGGATTAAGGTTAAGGCTAAGATTAGTATTAGGGTTAAATTGAATGCAGGCAAGAGCCAAGGAGCAGCTCCATGTGAAGTTGCTTGCTGAGTTTTGTGTCAAAATGTTGGATTTATAACTAATTCCCTTGCCCAGAGACGATGATCAGTTAGGTTCAAGTTTGTATTTTAACTGGCGGTGTTTAAGGAGCTTGAACTGCACAAAACTGAAATGCATTTCCCTCTAACAGAAAAAAAAAAACAAGTTCCAACAGAAACACCCTGATTAAGTTCTTTTAGTTGCCAAGAATTTCAGATTAGAGGAAAATCAGTATATTGCTGGGTTGAAATTAGTGTTCAGACAAGTCACATGCTGCAGAACTATAAGTCCATGAAAGGGAAAAGCTGTCCACGTGGATAAATCAGGCCTCTTGCCTGAATCCAGCCTCTAGTTTATCTGCAGTGCTGTGGTTAAAGACTCAGGACAGCCAGGACCTAACCAGCATTGTGAAACACTCGGGAAGCCACTGGAGGCAGATGTGAACCCGTGCCGAACCCGGGTCTCGTGACAGAGTTACTGGTTTATGGATAAATACAGGACAATAACTAGGGGTCACAGTTTCACTTGCTGGGGGAACTAAGAATTAACTTTTGAATTAGCAACATTATGCTGTAGCTAATGAGTTTTCAAGTGTTAATGGGTATGGGTTGACAGTGTCATCAAGAGCTGGTGCTATGGGGTTAGATGTGGGTGATAGAAAAAAGTGTTCCTAAAACAGGCTTAGTCATAGCTCCTTGGCTTTCCTTTGTGACCATTTCTGCCTGACCAGAGATCTTGAGCTCAGGGCTAGCTGTAGTGCTGGCACCTGGCCTAGAAGGGCTTTTGGATCAGTATTGCATACAAGGCAGCAGCACTGGGGATTTCATGTGGGAAGGAGTTTCTGTGAGTCACACTGCTCTTCTTTCTCGAGTCTATCCCATCTGGAGTAAAGGGGAGGATGGGGGCCAAGGTTCAGCAATGGCCTAACATTGTCTGAGTGAAAATGCAGATTTAGAACTAGTGCTGGGAGGGCCAAGTGCATTTGTGTCAGACAAGACTTGCAAAAGTTGCCATTTGATACACACAGCCAATTTTTATAATTTCTTTAGTGAATCTAGAAGAAAGTTTGTTTTTACTAGAAATACTATTGGTTTGGATATGTGATATTCCCTTCACAAAGCAGTGATACTAGTCAAACATAACCATTTCTATGGTATTAGATAATTATTTACAGCTTTCTATATTACAGTTTTTACATAGTTAAATTGTACTATAAGAGTAGATGCTCTCTATTAAGTCAGAGCATGAGGGGCAGGTTTACACTCTGTAGTGTTAATCTGAGACAAAAGTTATCTTCTGTAGGGGTATTGGGTTTCTCCATGTAGATGCATTAAAATTACTGGACCAGGTGGGTGATGGAGTCTTTCTTCCCTGTGAGGAGAATCATGGGCTCAGGAAGCAATTCTGAGAAAGAAGATTGGATATCCTCTTCCTATTCTTGGGTTAGAGAGAAACAACAGAATTTAGCAGCAGCAGAAGAGTTCTCACCATAATCCCTTCTCACAATAAACAGAGTTATCTTGTTCCTTGAGTGAAATTCGCACCAATAAACATGGAATAGGTTCCCACAAGAACATGCCCAAGGCAGTCCTCCACAATCTTAAAATCATCCTAAAAACTATCTGAAAAATGCTCAAAGTACAGGAATTATCAGATTTTTGTACTTGTCCTGCAGCCTAAGAGTTCACTTCTAATGTGAAGTTTCCAACCCTAAGAATGTCCAGAGTACTTCTAAGTATCTGTAACGTCAGAGTTACTATTCACTATGGTTTTATTCTGTTTCATGTAGGGTGAAATCTTTTATCATTTTGATTACACTATGTCAAAAAAAGAAAAGTTGCTGAGAGTGAAATGCAGAAGCAAGTGATTTTTAGACATATGTATGAATAATGTTTATGTTGACAATAGTAGGAAGTAGTAGGAAGTACTCAAGTGTATAAGATACTGTTCATAAAGTATCAATGTGGCTGATAATTAATTGTAATGCTGCAAAAGGTCAATTAGATGTTCATTACAAAATAGTTCCCTTTACATGCTAGTCCCTCAAAATCAAACTGTTCACAATTTTCTGTATCTCAGTTTGGTGCCTAAAGGTTCAGATGATGCTAAAATACTCTTGTCTTCTATAGAACACAATCTTTCTTGCCTTACTCCCAATCATGTAATCTCCATGCATTCAGAGCTCCCTTATTTTCAGAGTAATTTTGTGGCACTTGGCATGCCTTTTACACTTTAATTGTGTTCTAAGATGATGGCGTAGCTAGTAGCAACTGATTCATTTTTTCCATAGCTGCACACAAAGCTGGTATTTTCAGTAAAGTTTAAGGGAATTAGACAGTCAAATCCCAATAAATTTCAGTGGATGCTGGACACAAAACTGGCTCTGCTGCTTTGAAAATCCCAAGAGATTTATAATTTTTCTTTTTCTTTTACAAAGTAAATGTATGTAAATGTAACAAAGTAAATTTTTTTAAGTGAAATATTTAGAAATGAACTGAAACACCTGTTCTGATCTAAATATTACAAATATCTAGCAGTATAGGTCTTGTACCAGTCTCCATACTCTCTTTTCCATCACTCCTCTCTTTGAAAACTAAGGACCTGAGGAGCCAGCAACTGAAGTCAATGGAAAGTGAAGCTGCTGAGCAACTCTGTAAACAAACTCTCACAGCTCAGTGAGGTATCCACAGAAAGGCATCCAAAAATGTGCTTTCTGTTTGTGCAGTGTCTAACTGCTCCATGGCTGATCCCAACTCTGAAGTGCAAATGCAGTGCACTCTGGATGGAAGGGAGGTGTGCCAGCCACGGGGTTCTCTCAGCCTCCCAGCCCTCAGGTGTACAGCAGAAATCCCTGTAATGTCAGCATGGGGAGTCTCCAGCTCTAAAGGTAAAGGTATAAATAGTTATGGGTGCTCATTAATTCCAAACCAAAACTAAGGCAGAACATGATTCCTTTCTCCCAGAAGTTTTCACTGCTTTTTCTTTAATAAAGTTTAATATATGCTGTAAGATATATTCATGTCAATTTGTGTCTTCTGTTCATTTTCAGAAGTGCTATAGTATTTCTCTAGTCTAAGTGCAGAGCTTTTTCAAGGGGCAAAATTAGAAAGCTATTCAAACTAAATAAGCCAGTATTTGAATTCTTAACTGTTGGTTTTTATTTTATTTTTTAAAATGCATGTAACATGTTCTGCACATTTTGTCCTTCCTCACCAAGCAGTGATGTTCCTCCACATATGCAGGTATTTTTAAAGGGTGGTTTCACTCAAGAAACAGATTCAAATGCTTAGCTACTTTAATGGAATAAAACTGATTTCATATCATTTCAGAGTATTAACCCTGGAGAAATCAATTTCCCTATTCAGATTGTCACACAATGACAAATCCATTTCCTCAGTGGTTCAGATGGTGCCTCTTTGAATGGCCATGACCAAGTATCTGTGGGTGGGAAACCCTTATTTTTTGTATTTTCTCACCCATTCTTGACTGATCTACTTGGAGCATTCCAAAGACTGAGGAGACACAACATAACACCCATGAAAGCAGTGGATCTGGTGCAGGGCTGGGACTTCTGAGACACAACTGCACAGAAACAAAATCTGAAGAACGGTGGGAGAAAATATGCTGATAATAAAATGGATCATGCATGTCCTTTTTCACTTCACAGTTCCTGGTTGTGGGAGGTACCAGACTATTCTGAGAGGACAATCTGGGTACAGAGATGATATACAGTATATGTGGGAGAGCTACAAGATGCCAACTTCTCCCACTCTATCTTGGCTTCTGTGACAAGTTGGTCAGCTGCAGATCCAAGTCATGCAGAAAGAGAAAAGTACATTTATTTAGGCCCAGGTCCATGACTTAAGATGCTTTTTTTTTCCCTGTGTATTCAGGGAAACCTGATGATTTCATTTTGATTTAATGGTCCTACTGCTCTGACCTCTCCACACCTGTTAAGACTCAGCTAACTTAGAATACCAAAACCATTAGAATTCTAAAACTATTTTACATCCTGTATGACTGCTTGAGTTTCTAAACATGTGCTGAGAAACTTTGATACCGTTTGGATGGCAAAAGAGTTTCTGTTAAAAAAAAATACAAAGGAATCAGATATATCCATATGAAAATTATAGGTCTAACTTTATTGCTTATGTGGTTATATAAACTTATGCTGTACTTTGATTTGCCTCTTACAACTCATCCTTCTGAAAAATAGGTCTATATTGAACAAGAAAGCCAAAGTATGATTAGGCTTGCATAATCATATGGCTTGTCCATTTGAAAAGATGTTTTCTGCAATTGAATTTTCCTATCACATTTTTGCATCTCCCTATTTCTTCCAGATAGTCGGTTCTCATAAATTATGCAGTGATTGTATCACTCAAAATAAGGACAAGTGATATCCTCCAAAGAATTAATTTGAGGCTTCAACTAGGTCATTCCTGTTTAAGGCCACACAGACCATTATTTTTAACATGCCCCAGCAAAAATAGCTGTGCTGCAGAATGTCTAGGGAAATGAAGAAGTTCTTGAGAATCTGGCTAACATGTTTTGTACTGGAAAAGTTACAGAAAACATTGAGGAGGAAGCTATACAAGAAAAAAGAAGTCACGAAACAAATCTAACAGCTGAGATGAAGGATTCAGTTCTAAGAAATCAATGGGGTGTAATTCTTCAATTCTCTTCTGCATATTTCAGTATAAAATCACCCTCTCTCTGGGAAGGTAGAAGAGGAATGAAAGGAAGTATTCTATCTACAGCTGTCAGAAAGAAATGCACTAATTCATTTTACATTAGCCTTCCAATGTTGAGGTAAGAATAAAAGGGTGATTTTACAGTTCAGTGAATATTTCTCCCATTTTTAATTTTAATGGTCCAAAATGCACAGCAAGTCTTTAGAAGTGTTATCTATATTGTAATCTGAGTACACCAAATTGACTTGGACCCCTGCTGTTCACAAATACAGGTTTAGAAAAAAAAACAAAACCCAGTGTTAATTGCAGTGTGCAAAAAATCAGGGGAAAACAATATATGCATAACTCAAAGCTAAACATAATCCAAATAGTGTAGGTACTGTTTTATACAAATGCTTTCTGATGCCCTTTCAGTTTTCACTTTTATGGAAGGATATTCTCTTCTGCCATTAAACTTTGCAGCTTTAAAGGCCACCCGTCTCCAGCTTTGCTTAGTAGCAGATGCAGCACAGTGTGTTTAGCAGCAGGAACCTTGGCCTGGGGAGCCATGAGCCCTACTCAGTGAGTACTTCCAGCATGGCTTTTACCCTGTTCCTCCGTGCTGACCCAACAACCTAGCAAACATTTCATTATGTAGGCTCTGTGGGACATGTGGGATACAGAACAGAGAGCATGAAAGGGTAGGAACACTTCACTATTATTTTCTTATTATTTTGCAGTTACAGAATGTTTGGCAAATGATGGTACACAAAGTTGCAAGGCAGATGCTATAAATTGGGTCAGTATGATATAGATGTCTGCCAAAGAGCTGTTTAAGCACATTTTTACTGTTTCCAGCAAAAATAACAAGAGAGAAGTAAAGACATCATGAAGTAATTATGTCACTTGGAAAGAAAATATAGCAGAGATTTTTAAAACATACGTGCAAAGGGAAGAACAAATTGAACACACACCATACTTGAAAACTTAATGGAAAATGAGCAATCGATAGCACAAAAACAAAGCCATTATCTTACCTTTAATTCTGTCTGAAATTCAAATAATATCATATGTAGCGTCACTTATGAAAGGAAAGGTATAAACTGCTGTCTTTAGTTTGGACACCATTTTTAATTTCTGCTCAAGGAGCAGGGCAGTTTGTAATGCCAAATATTTTACAAACTAGGGATTAGTTAAAACAGTGGAGCATTGAAGAGAAAGACAGCTAATCAATTTACCTATAACCACTTGTCTCAAATCCTGTTGTGCAGGCCTCAGTCTTGCCTGATCCCTAATGCAGAGGGCTACACAAGAATCCTCATTGCATGGTGGAGTCTCTCAGGCAGTTGCTGTTGGGTGTCACTTCCCAAAAAGCCATCTGTCCACATAAGGAAAGGAGTGCACTATAAACACCTCTACCAGAAAAAGCAGAAATGAAGCTGAATACATAAAATAACATTTTTTGGAGATGAAACCATGCACACAAGAGTAAGGGACGAATGGTCAATGACAAAGGATAGAAGGAAAAAGCTGAGGAAGGAGACTCCGTTGTCAGTCTCGGGGGAACTTCCCTGTTCTAAGTGCCAGGAGACAACACCATGGGGAAATATAGCAAGAACCGAGGCCACTTGATAATGGGCTGGACTGAAAGACTATGGTTGTGACTAAATCAGTCCTAAGTGACTAATTAAGTCCTTTCCATATCCAATGTCTCCAATAAAACCTCTGTCCTAAAATAAAAAATAAATATCTGCAGACAAGCCAAAAAAGAAAAGGATGTTTCCTCTAGAAAAGACCCAAGGGCCTTGAGTGCAAAGCAAATCAAATGATTTTGGTTTGGAAGGAATTAATATTGTTATGGGCTGTGGAGGCAATCAAAATCCCATAAAGGAAACTAGTAAATGCCTATTTAACCTAAATTTAAGAGGTGATATTTAGCTGTGTGATGTGGAAATACATCTGAGGCATGTGTTTGAAGACTCATGTAACTTTATAAATACAATGCTTTGTTATCAGGCCCCATGCTGCAAGTCGTTGAGGAGGCTTTCCTTTTTTCTTTTTTCTTTCTTTTTTCTTTTTTTTTTAACAAAGTGGCTGATGATTTTAAGGATTTTCTAACAGGGTTGTGTCACAGTTCCTAAGGGTGTTTTCTAACATGCTAAATTTGCCATGCTGGTATCTATAGACCCCTCTAGCTTGTTACTTCATAGTGAAGATAGTGTTGGAGCTGACTGGAGTTTTCACTATTAAATTATATGTGGCTAGATAGCCCTGGAAAATATTGGGAAAAAATTGGGAAAATATTTCCTATTTGACTGTATTTGAATCCCTATTTGCTTTATGCAAATATTTCTGCAAGCTTTATGGCCCAGTGTCTACAACATGCCACTTTTCATTGCTATTCCTTTTTTGGTCTGGAAAAGTTTTTTAGGGCTTTTTTCTTTTTTGTTTTTAATACTATACTCTGCAATGCTCAGTTACTCACAGCAGTCTTCCACATTTAACCATTTTATGGGACAGTTTAATGGTTCAAGTTAGGCTTAGAACTTGCAAAGTCACAGGTTATCAGTGTCAAATCATCAGTTTCATGCACTAATAGGGCCATGATCTTTCCAATCTTTCAGGATCTTTCCAGTTCTTTTGAGCTATATAGCTCTTTAAAAGCCAGAAATTCTTATAACATGGGCTCTTCTTTCTTGAGTTTTGTTTTGAACATCTCCTTGGTGTTGTGTGAGGCAAACCTGAGCAAAAGTAGAAAGGAAACTTCAAAATACCCAGGAAACAGGAAAAAACTTGTCAGAAAGGTTTCAAAGATTAGCAGAGCTCTCTGAAGTTGAGAAGAAGGAAGCAGGAGTTTGGAAGTAAGAGTCATACTTTAGCCATAGGCTTGGCCATCAGCTCTGCTTTTGTGCATATACAGAGCATGATGAGAAATTATTTTCCTCAGGACTTGCATCCTTGTTTTTTATTAAATCCCAGCAGCATGATGTGATGTGCCAAGATCTCAGCTGGATTTGGCCCAATATTCCAAAATTAAGCAAGTAAATGGATGCAAGTCAAGTTAAAATTTTTCATTGAATTCAGAGTGAATTAAGTGATCCTGTAGCTATTCACTGAGTCCATGTTGCCCAGCTTTCAGCAATTATTGAAATGAAATGCAATGTGGCACTGCAGACCTGGGCTCTGCTCCCACACATCAATTCTCTGTTCTTATTCATGTTTCTGACCTCCAAGGGGGCTTCTCTTGTTGAACTCTCCCCTGTTTCACACCAAGAACACCCTTTTGGCTCCATGGGCTTAATAAAGCACTAAAAATGTTCTTGCACAGTTTTTGTTTTACATGTGTGGGAAGTTTGCATATGTGGTAAAACAAAAAACATTATTCTAGTAGCTCTGCTGAAAGAAAGAGCTAGTGCCTGTCAGAGCAAATGTATATCCTGACCAGCTCTGAAGTTACATGGAAACAAGTTCTAAACTATTCAAGGCATGTGGTGGATAACTGGCATTTAATAACTCCTTCCTAGTCTGCATGGGTAAGAAAAACTGGCATGAATTATGTGACTACAGTTGAGAAAATTCCTTGAATTTCATCTGGTTTAAATAACTAAAATTTTTTCTCTCATCATGAAACTATCTTACGAACCTATTTATAAATTTTCCTCCCTATATGGGGATTTGAAATGATGCTTCCTATTACCCAATAGGGAGGCTTAGTGTCAGGCCTTGAATTTTGGGAGTGGTTTGGGAGATTCTTTCTTCTTTCTTTTGATGCTGTACTTGCATTTATAAATAAAGATTTCATAAGACGAAGGGCAAGAATTCAACAGGACTCAATTCCTAAATGCAAAATGCAGCCCACCCCTGTATTCAGTCATTTTCAGTCCATCTTAATGACTTCTCACTACAGGAGACAGGACAGACAGGGTGAAATGAGGAGTTCATCCCCAGAACAGCATGCACCAGATCAGTTAGACTGTGTTACCATGTCTTGAATCCTTGACTCTCTGTATCAGAGACTGTAAGCTATAAATAACCATAAAAGTAATTTTTCCATAAGCAAAATTATTTGCTTACTCAAGTCTGCCAGCTGTCCAAAAGCCACAGCAAGGAAGGCAGTTTTAATAATAACATGAACCAAGTACAGTTAGATTAGCCTTTCAGACAACATATATCTGGCATTCATACAATTCAGAACAATAACAATAATAATAAAAAAAAAGCAAAAGTGGCATACTTTGCTCTGAATCCAGAAGAGAAGAATGGATTTGCCACACCATTTCTAAAATGGGCTGGCAGACTTTTGCTGTGCTGAGCTGAAGGAATGTGGGCCACAAACCTCTGATGTAACCTCAGTATAACCAGGAGCTCTAGGATTCCCAGGTAGACAACCTGTTAAAAGCTTTGATCCTAATAAAACTTCTAAATAGGGTTATAATTGTGCCAGGCTCTATTATTGCATATGTGCCCTTCTATTATATGTTGGATCAGTGATTAATATAAACTTGTTTTGTTCTTCCTTTAAAGAAAGAATAATAAATTAAGCCTGGAAAAGAAAACAAAAGCAAAATTTTGTTTGGTTTTGGACTCTATGCAGTTCCCCCAAGTCAGGCTAAAATGAAGAAATGATTGATACTAACACTCCTTTTGATTGTATAATTCCTATTTTCTCTCTATCATTTATAACATTGCAAGCTCTTGTAATTGTTTGGAAGATGTGGTTTCAAGCTGCCTTTATTGTTTGGATTTACATCAGGGATCTGACCCAATGCTATGAGGATTTGCAGATCCTGTTTTGAGAAGATACCTGCTGAGGCAGCAGCACTTCATCTTTCTGTTTACTGCAGTGGTCTTTGAGCCAGGCTGTGGCCATCATTTATAACTCTGCTTTCTGTCCCTCCACTATTTCTTCCCATGACAGAAAGGAGAAAGGCTGATAGTTTTAGCCCTAGGTTCAGTCAAAAAGAACATTTGTATTCTTTTTATATCACAAAATATTGTCTTATATTCAGCTCTGCCCTGTTTATGTCTTTCTCATCACCACACAAAATTGCTGCTGCACAGGAACATATGTTGTGGAAGCAGAAGGTAATAAATTCTTTATTGTGGCATTCTTCCACACCTCTGCTTTGGTGCCAGTATCTGCAGAACTTGTTTTAGCTTTCTGTGCTGATCTCAAATGGTGAATGTTTCCTGGAAGACACACATTTTTTTCATTCTCATTTCTCATTTCTCATTCCCTTCCTCATTTGATGTCAGTAACTACTGGAGAAGGAATCCCAAATTATTCACAAATTAAGACACAAGTGAGGAATAACTCACACAAGCTATGGGTTGAAGCCTTTAAGCATTTCAACAATGCTGAACGGCACGGCTGGGAAACAAATAAAGTTAACTACAGAGATTGAAACATGTCTCTGAATTCGTAAAGGAAAAGCAGTTTTAACACAGTAAAAATATTGTAAACACTGTGAGAGAAGAAGCCCTGTGCTGTACCATGTTATGCTTTTCTTCTCTGAAAGTGTGAGTAGAGTATTCCTGAAACAAAAAGCACATTTTGGAAGGGAGAGACTTTTTCACCGCTGGATGCAGAAGCGTTTAATTGTTTGGAAATCTATCCCCTTAACTCCAAAAACTAGTCATAGCAGCATCAAGAGTTCCACAAGGAAAACCTTATTTCCCTTTCCAAAAGGCCATCGTCCCTTGAAAAAATGACATTTCTTGATTTGACAGCAGAAACAGCTCCAGCTGGAGGCAGTGTGGTTCCTGCTGCTGGTGAGCTGCCTTCCCAGGTGTGCACCGCTGCTGCTGGAAGGAGGTGAGAGTTGCAAGCCTTTGAGTGCTCTGGTCGTGCTGGTTTTTTGTTCATGACCCCCTAAACTTCAGCTCTATTGTTGTTTCTGCCTGGTGCAAGGGTTACTTACAGCTCACAGCTGAACAGGATCCTCTTGTTTTCTTGTGAAGTTATAGTTTCGCTGTCCTGAGTAAGAGGAGGTAAAGGTAGTACAGGGAAGAACCTGGGTAGCCAAAGCACCCTGTGGTGCTGGAGCACAGCACTGGCTCGTGCACTCCTCTCAAGGCCGTGGCCAAATTGTTTCTATCTGCATTGCCTTCCCTCAAAGGCACAGGAGCCATTTCCCCTGAAAATGGGTGGCTATGTTTTTGCTTCTTTGTGGGGGGTAAAATAGGGAAGAGACCTGGAAGTGGGTAGAAACAGCATTATGTCTCTGTGCCTAGAATCCCTTGGCATCCATGAGTGGTGGGCAGAAAGCGTGTGCAGAAATTCAGATATGTGAAGTGAGTATACTCCTGTTACTGGAGATGGAATAGGAGTTCAGGGAGGAAGGGGGAGTGCTGGCATGCTTGGAGGATTGCTCCATTTCTGAATCAGTGTTTGCAGAAATCAAACTGCTAGCCAGCCAGCAGTGTGGTGTCTCTTCCAGCAGTGCTTTTAAGGGTAATGCAAAACCCATCACAGCCTAGTGCCATTGCAGAGTACAACTTGGCAACCTGCAGCATCAATGGGAGCTCCCAGTCTGTTACCAGGGACCGATATCCAAAAATACACTGAAGGCTTAAATATTCCTACACACACTGCATACTACTCAATACTTATAGTTCCAGCCTCCAAATGCAGCATTTGGGAGGAAGCTGTTGGGTTCATTTTCTCAAGACAGGAAAAACACATTTCCAAACAGGTTTTAGCCCAGCTTGTTCAGTCTGCCTCAAATAGATTCCCAGAAAAGCTGCATCATGACATCTCCTGCTGGACTCAAAGCAAAAGCCATGCACTCATAATGTTCCCTGCCTTGGAAAGAAACAGTATAGGAAGTGGACAGATGCAGGACAGACTGCGTACCAGAATTTTGCTTTTACTTTCTTTAACAATACCCACAATGGTAGCAAGGAGGGGAAAAAAAAAATCAGTCCTAACAACCTTTTGATATTCGGCTCAGATTATCAGCATGAAGGGTGGAAAACTACTTTCCAAAGTATATACACTGAAATGTTTCTGTCACTGAGCCCTCATTAGTGAGCTATACAGAAGAACCCCTCACAAGTGTATTAATTGCAGACAGTGAAGAGATAGTAAATTATCTTTCCTTGAAACTAATACCAAACTAGAACTATGGAGGGTTTTTCATAAGCATTAGATTAAAATGGAACAAGGTCATTACTATTTTATCAGATTAACTCGTGGACTTTGCCTCACATGTCTCAGAAACAAGTGGAAACACCTGGCATTGGGTGGGTGGTGGATGTTCAGGTTTGGGATGGGGGATGTTCAGGTACATTGCTGCTCTGCTTGAAATACAGACATTTGTTCTGTGTCCTGACACTGCTGTATGATGGAACGTGTGTGGATGACTCATTTTCTAAAAACGTTCAAGGCCCTCGAGAAACATTCTGTAACCTTGATTTTGGAGGAAATATTTTATTCTGTTTTCAGTTGAAGTACACCAGAACAGAGTCTTTGAGAAACAGTGAAAAAGTGGTGATGTATTACTGTGGTGAAACATGCTGAGGTCCAGTCTCCAATGCTTATTGCACAGGAATTCATAATGGGTAAATCACTGTTAGTCACTAGATGAAGAAGTTCTTTGATATTTTTGTTTGTTTTGCTTTATAAAATGTGTCCATGCTTTTATTGTCTCCTAAAAAACATGGAATATATCCAGTTAAGTATCTATGAACGATGTATGCTTTCTTGTAATCTCTTAACTGTAGCAGTTTAGGAAGCTAGAGAATTATCTTGGGTACTGCAGCAGGAAAACACAGGAACTGAAGTTGTGCAAGAGAAAAAAAGGCCAAGCCAGTCACTCCATAATTTTTTTGTAGAGCCAAGAGCAGTAGTTGTTCTATTTTAAAAAGAAAGATGTACCTATAATATGATATGATATGCTGTTAGGCAAGGTCATTAATATTTCAGTGAAGTTACAAAATGTCACATCAGTGACGGAAACAGAAAAATATTAAGGAAGTTGTTCAACTAATCTGTAATTTATAGTATGTCCTTTTTTGATTATTACACTGTACATAATCATTGTTGGAGCAGAAATTAAGAAAAAGCATGCACTTTCCAGTAATTAATTTAGTAGTTATATATAGTTGTGCTGCATCTAGGATATCATTCAGTCTCTTCGCTCAAGACTATAATCTCTTCAAACCTGTCAAACAATAGCAAGTGGCTATAGGGTGACAGGAAAGGACAGAGACAAAACTGCAGAGGAAAAAGGACTGGCAATTCAATAAATACCAATCACCTTTCCAAGTCAGTGATAAAGTGTTACCCATTAGTACAGTATTAAGGGAAACAGTGCAGTTAGAGTGGCTGAGTAACACACCCAAGCCTGTTCCAGTGTCTTCCTAACGAGTGGAAAGCTGAGGATGCATAAGGTATTCTCAAAGCCTGCTTTCTGTTGGAGGAAATTTGCCTTGGCATAGGATCTCTGCAAGACAGCTGCAGGCTGCTCCCTGGGGAAGCCCTTCTAGGCTCCACCAACAGAAACTAAAGGGTAAAGGCTAGAGGAACATGCTGAGAGCTCAATCTTTGCATTACTGCTGATGTTTGGAGTGGCACTAAAAGCCTCTTGCACAGGCTGAAATGTGGCCCAGATTTTGAACTGTCTAAATTGCACTGCAGTTGTGAGATAGAGATAATCAGGTGAACAAGATAACATTTTAATATTGCTCCCTTTTCCCCCTCTCCCTGACATCCTGACTCAGTGAGCTCCATGTGGAATTTGCATGCTGGGCACTCCTCACAAAAGAGAACTGGGAAGAGATCTAAGCTGCAGTTGACTCAAATTGGTCAACATAGATGATTCTAAGGCTGCTTGTGTCTGTCACAGACCTCTAGGTGAGGTTTCTCAAAAGCAAAGTGCAGGTGGTTGATGTCTTTGGTCTAAGGGGAAGAAATCTCTTCTTCCCACAGAATACTGCTACCTTTTCTCTTTCTTCCCCTGAACTGTTTCTGATGCAACAGTAGTTATGTGCTCAGGTCAATACCATGTTTGTTTTTCTTTTTTCTTTTTCTTATTTTTCTTTCCTTTTTCCTTTTCCCATAGGATGGATTGTAGTCTTTATATATGCCAGAAATACACAGATTTAGACTTCAAGAAAACCTCAATCACTACATTTTCAGTAGCCTAAATCACACCATAGTTTCTTCAGCACATTGTCCAGGTAAGTCCAGATGTCAAGTTAGGCATAAACCCTTTCATGTTAATATTCAATTTACTAGAAGCTAATTTTTTTTTCTGTAAGAAGCATTTTTATTATTGACTAAAATAAAGCCCTCAGATATGAAAAAAATCCCAAGGCTGAAAATCAATTATCTTTATCAGGTTTTTAAATTGATAGTTTAGGCCCAACAAGTTTATGAGATGACTGGAATATATATAATATTGGCCCACAATAAACCAATCAGACTTTATTTGCTTTTTCATATTTAAGACATGGTGTATACATAATCACTAATATAAGAGAAACTTACCCATCTAATCCGAAATTTAAAATTTTCCTGGATAATATTTAGAGTTAAACTGTGTATGACATTTAACTAAACTGTCAGCTTTTCAGTATGCTGTGTTTTTGAGAACACAAAGTAAAAAGTGTAAACATTTCAAGGGATGTCAATGGATAGTTTTAATTTAACATATAATTTTTCATTCAGCAACTGAAAAAAGAACCATGTTTACTTTTTTATTGTTAGTCTTGCTCAGGCTTTCTGAAGAAGTCATTTGAAAATGTTCTTTTTTCACAATGCATCAGAATGTTCTGAGGTAATAGGTCAAAATGTGTCAAAATATCTGCTCTGAAATGCCAGTCAAAAATTGCTGACAAAAATGAAAACTGGTGGATTTTATGCATTATCAAGTGTATCTCCAAAGTAATTTTCATGAAGCCTCCCTTTCTTTTACAAATTAGAAGCAGTTCTTTGGCATGTCCTTGAAAGCTTTGTTCCCTGCTGCTGAAGTACAGTCTGCCTTGTTCACCTAAAATGAGGCAAAACCTAATTTATGCCAAATAATTGGCATGCATTGACAAAGACTTCAACAAAGCAGAAGGAATTCAAAGATTTTTCTGTCATGAAGTAATCTTAAAAATAGTGAGTTTGTCAAACATATTTGGACAGACAGCAGTAGTAACATTTTACTTGAATATGTTCATTCAAATGCATATTCAAAGCAGGGAAACTGGAACAATTGTACATCATTTTTGCAGGCATTTTGCATAATTTGTGTTAAATTGAGTTGGAGAGTGGGCAGATCTGGATTAGAGTTTGAATAGCTTACAATCAGGTACAAGAGGAAAGGGGAGTTAAGTGTAACAGAATTTACATTTTCGGTGGTTTGGAGGTTATGAGTTCTACAGAGTGGAAATTAAATTCAGAGGAGCAAGGTAGGGCAAATGAATGTGTAATGCAAGATGCTCAGAAGAAATTTTATTTTATATTTTATTTACTTTGAGTAAGGCATTAGTGTTCCTCATATGATTGCTGTCTAACTCAAGGAATTTTTTTTTTTTTTCTGTAAATTTTATGACTCTCATACATCTGAAGGAAAAGAGAAATTTCATCAATGACATCACTCAATTTCAAGGAAAATGTGAAATTAGTTGCAGTGCACAGGTGAGATAAAAATGAAGATTGAAAAGGTTTACAACTGCTTTGGAAAACATGGAAAAATACTGAAAAAATAAATTATTCTATTATATAATTATAGATCCATATAGAACAATCAGGCCAGATTAAATCTTGCTGCACAGATAAGATTTAGTTGTAAACTTGAGGCTAAAGTGAAAAGTTGTCCTCATTCAGACAAGTAGTTTGGTAGCAGAGGTTGGAGACAGCAGAGTTGCACTTTTTTTTGATGTGAAGATGTTAATTTTTGACTGAATAAGAACAGTCTTTGGAGTGCTCATTTTG
>VZTR01001698.1:0-28259 GCA_013400775.1 Chaetops frenatus | reverse complement strand
AAACAGAACTAGGAACAGATTAGACAGCTGCTAACCTATGTGAATGAGTCAGCAACAAGCTTAGCAGCAGGTCTTTTGAATTTTTATTGATTATTGCCGGGCTTAAAACCTTACTCAGTGTGGAAGAGGCTGAATATCTATGGGGCAAAGGAAAGTTACTTCAAAATATTTATTGGGAAGTTACCGACCAGTTTAGATAAGAGCACAAGCCTTCTGTACCTCTAGCTTTTATTTTAAATTTCCCCTTCACTCTCCAGAAGCAAAAATGAATTTGACTCTCGTTTATTGGAAAAGAGACCTCTTTCATATGTTTACATGCCATTAGTCACTGCATCTGGGAGGTAAGTTGCCCTTGGCTCTCTGCATCATCCCCAGTGGAGGCAGATAAAGACAACTGCTTTCCCAATGCCAGGATTCCACAAGGACAAGGGCCAGCCCTCCACTTCTCTTACATTTCTCCCTTCACTGCAATCTCTTCAAAAGATCCTGTGCGCTCGCAGAGCCACGNTCAAAAGATCCTGTGCGCTAGAAGAGCCAAGTTAATTATTTTAAAGGTTCCAATAGTTTATTTTTCAGAAAGATTCTCAGACATATGAATCACCAGGAATAACCATAGTTCAGGAAAAACTTCTGGGAGTTGGATGTAACTGCTAACACTTGGTCAGAATCAATTATATGGGACCTGGAGGCAAAGGGAAGGGGAAAAGCAAAGCTTTGCAGTGCCCTTGGAGCACACAGGGAAGCCAAGGAGGCATTTTAGCTCAGCTTAGTGACAAAAATAAACACCCCAAACACAAAACAACCATGATTTCAATATCTTTGTGTTAAAACAGATTTGACAGGCACTTCTACTGAGCCCTTCTTTGAACAACAGGAGCTCTGCTAAAAGGGGGAAAAAGTTTGGTTATTTTGTTGCATTTTTCCTTTTCTACTTTGAGTGATTGTCTCAAGCTTTTATAGTGGTACAAGCTAAGCCTTCATCTTTAGTCATACAAACTGTGTGCCTCTAATAAAAGTTCAAGCAACAAAGAATAGTTTTAATATTGAATAAAACTAGCAAAACTAGAACACAGAATATCTGTGCCACCAAAGTATGTTTCTGCACAGAACAGATTATTCACAGGATTTGTGGTAACACTATATGGAATCAATTTATGCCTGGCAAGGAAAATAAAAGTGTAACATTTCTTGTGAGAAGATTTTTCCACATTCACTCCAATAGTGTGTGTCATTAGGTATGTCTGTGACAAAAACATCACTTAAAGCAGGCTAGGAAAGAGAAACCTTGGCTCACTTCCCCTATTACTTCATCTCCAGGGTTTGCCCTGGTGCACTTTTCCAGTAACAAGATATTTGGATAAGCTCTGTGTTGTCTTATATAAAAGAAGCTACTATAATAGCCACCTCCCTGCACTCTATGACTTATCTGCAATTGTTTCACTTGGCTTAAAAAGTTATATACAGTAATTTTATAATAATGTACAGATTAGACCATGTAGAATTGGTCATACTTGTCTATATATCTGATTAATTAACAATTTTTCTTTGTTTAGGCTATAAACCGTAATCCACCAGTGTCTTTGTAGACTGAAGATTCTGCACTGGGAGTTGTCATTTGTGGTTTTATGTTAAATTATAAATTACCTCACAGTGTGACTATATATTTTCATTTATAATTGTTTATAAAAAATCCAATTGCAATTCTAAAGTGTTTTTAAACTTTTCCACTGCTATAATGTTATTTCATATTCATGTCAATCCTAAGGTTTTAAAACCAAATAAAAGTCAATTTTGTGTATTTAAAACAATACAGAACAGATTTGACCTTAAAACACCCTGCCTATTTTAATGTTTTCTCCCAAAGACTCAGCAGCAGCCAGTACCATACTTTGCTGAAATACATTGTATACTTATGATTCATTTACTTTGTATTTAATTCAGTAAGGAGGAATTGCAGAATTAAATTTGAGAGTGGGACTAGTTATCCAAGAATTTTGTACAGATTATGTTAGATCTCACCCTCAATAGAACTCATCTGTGAATCTTTAGTAAGAGGAGGAATTTATAACAACAGTAGGATTTAAACCATTTAGTATTTCCTGTGATTGATTTTACAGAACTCCATGCACAGGATGCTGATGTGAGTCCTGTTCTTATGAGCCTTTCTCAATTTTTATTTCAGAATTCTGTAATACTTACTGTACAAGGGAGGAGCAAATACTAAGGTGTGCAAAATCCTGCACTGCAGGGAGGTCAGGCTTTTGCAGCTACCATTACTCAGTTTGGGTGGGGAAGAGCTGAACTGTCTGTAAACAGCATATACTGATATTTTAGATTATTTCACCTATAGTAAATTGACTGTTTTTCTTTCCACCCATTCCTTGTACTTCTTTATACTCTGTGGTGACAGCTGAACTTTTTTTCTCTGAAAATTCATTCTGCATGAAATAAATTTCTTGCCATGCAGATTTCCTTATTTTCAAATGAAACCTACAGTTCCAGGCATCACTTTTCAGCTGACACCAAGGCTTACTGCAGAAAGCTAGCAAAAATTTCATAATCATACAGTACTGTAAGAGCTGCTCCAATAAATCACACTCTGAAACTCGATTGGCCCTCATGTATGTGGGCCAAAATGGCAGATAATGAATTTGCAATTCCTATTTGAAATAAAAAATGTCTGCTGGCCTTGGTGAGGGTGAAATGCAATCTTTTGATTCCATACGCCTGCATAACTTGCTATCAGAGTGAAAGGGGAAAAATGAATATTTTTAGTCCAACTTCTACAATAATAGATAACAACATCGGGACATTCTAAGGAAAAAGCCAGAACTGAAAGCCAGTAGAATACCCAGAGAATTAAATTAATTACTTTGCAGTAGGCAGCTGAATCTCTAAGCTTATCCTATTGCAAAGTATGTAACTGTCCATTACTACGTTTTATTATATTAAAGGGCAGAATTGATCTACCCAATCTTCCTTCTTTTTAAGTGCAAATGCTTCTGTGTCATCTATTGAGGGAGCATTAGAGCTATGCTACTCAGCACCTGATCTTTGAGATGTCATGGTCAAAATTTATCATCTTTAAAATCTTGCTGTTTCCTGATAACTACCATTCACACTGAAATATTCACCCCTCTGGAGCTGCCTCCAGAAACAAACACTTGGAATAAATGGAAGTGCATGTGCTGCTATATTGTCTCTGGTCCTACTGAGAGGTCTGTAATGTTATTGAAGTACAACCTGATAATACCAGTGTGTAAGGAATTCACTGTTTCTTATGCCAGAACTGATGAAAAAGTGCAATGTGAATTCAATTTTCACCAACTGCATCTTTTCACCCATTTCTATTGGCACTTCTAAGCTGGCCTCTAGTCTTTTCAAGAACCCCATGATATTCCAAGGTGTCTCAAAAGAATGGTAGAAAACTTGAAAAAATGTAGCTTTTGTGCACAGGCAGGTCTGGTAAATTCATTGTCCTGAACAGTCCATATCAGAGCTCACAGGAAACACAAGTGCAATACCAGTCCCACAACAGACTATGGGAAATATTTTTTACTGCTCAGACCTGCATATGTCATGTGCATTTCAAGGATCTGGTTCCCATGACTTGAGTTCTGGATTTAAGAAGCAATGTGACATATGGTTTTTAATATCTTCCCAACAGGGTATGATTTCCATGAGTTCAGTATACTTGTCACTTTTAATCCAGGTTTTAAGAAGAAAATTAAATTTCATGGTACAAAAAAAATATAGAATCCTCGAATCTTTTAACTTGGAAAGAAATTTGCAAAAATAGTTTCCATTCTTCCAAAATTCAAAGGGAAAAAGTGTCACAGAGGAAAAATTGGAGAGATGAAAAACCAGCATGTATTTCTACATGGACTGTCTAGCCCCAAGCACCTACCCAGTGATTTATATAATAGTGAGGCTTGTGGAAATCATTCTTCTTGGGCAGCAGCAGGACCAGAGCTGCCAAAAGCTGGTGTAATTAATACCATGTTTGTGCCCAAGTTGCTATCATTCAAACCTGTGTAACCCTACTGTAGTCAGTAGCAGAGTATAGCATATAGTTCTGCAGTAAACAGAAAATGTGGTCTACACTTATACTTCTCCAGGATGATGATCCACTGGTGTCTGCAAATCAGCTGGAAGATAACCTGCATCGTGTTCTGCCTCTCCACATGCCACATACTGAGCAGCTCTTCATTCCAGAGCCTAAGTTAGTTTCCATGTGTAATTTGTTCTTGGTTTTCTGCCTGTTTATGTTGCTATGAATCTCAAACTACCCGTTAAGCCATGATAACAGAAACAAGAAAATCCTCCCCCTGCCTCTCTCTGTGTTTCTCTCACAATTGCCAAAGGAAGGACAACGAAGAAAGGAGAGGGCTAGACAAGCCATCTCTGTTAGTAATAACAACACCAAGGGGAGAACAGGGGAAAATAGCTGCTCTAGAAACTTCTGTCTGCTGGATTAAGCCAATAAGTGCTCCCTCTACACACATTTATGTAAAATGCTGCTTCTCAGTGATATTGTCATCTCGGAGCTTAGAAAGGTGCAATTACACAAAAATATTCAGAAATTTTCCTGTATTCCTTTGCTATGAGGTTTATTTATCTTCTGTTTATTGAAAATTGGGACCAGGTTTGTCACGTGTATGAGTAACAACGATCCCCAGCTGTGTCATCAGTGCTGGAATACTGGGGAGGAG
This sequence comes from Chaetops frenatus, assembly GCA_013400775.1. Taxonomy (NCBI): domain Eukaryota; kingdom Metazoa; phylum Chordata; class Aves; order Passeriformes; family Picathartidae; genus Chaetops; species Chaetops frenatus. Next base: position 23,547 of record VZTR01001698.1, on the reverse strand, counting down.
GGAGTTAAGAGGAGAGATCAAAGCAGCTGGGATCTATCAAGCAGTCGGGGCCCTCTGCCAAGGGAAGAGAAGGAACTGGGGCTAAGACAATGGCTTTGATCCCAGGAAGAGAGGGCTGGGGGTCAGGAAGCATGAAGTAAGGCTAAATCTGTTGCTTTTGGCCCTGGTTTTGAGAAGGCTCCTCACCCTTAGTGGTAACGTTTCTCTTTTCATTAATTTTATAACTTGCTATGTGCTTTTGCTGTGGTCCTGATTCAAATTTACCTGTGTGACAGCAGAGATGATAATTGCTAAGAGAAGCTGTGATACAAGGCAGTGTCTGCACTTTGCAGGCTGAGGTTATGTGGAGTGCAGGCTTGTGCTAGGCTCTGTGCTGGTCTATGTCAGTGAGCAGCTGGCAAGTTTGAGCTCAAAGCTGGGGCTTAAGGATGTCTGTCTGGCCTGCAAGGTGTTTGAAATGTCACCAGTTTATCCTTGGTGAAGGTGACCGCCTAAATGCTAATGCTATCCTTTGCATTCTGCAGGTTTAAAACCCTGCAGATTCACTCTTCTGTCATTAAGCTCCTAAAATGTGGAGATTTTCTGCCTTTGCAGGCAAGCAAGAAACTTAGTTTGGCTGGCAGGAATTCTTGGTTTGGTTTGGGGTTTCTCATCTTTTTTGCTTTCTTCAGTTTGATTCAGGGTAGCCTTGCTGGGGTTTGCTATGGCAAGCTACGAAATGGGTGAGACACCAGCATCAGCCACCTCCAGTGGTGTAACTTTGGGTTACACTACTGGAGTGTAGGGCACTTGATGGATTTTAGGTAGGCAAATCTCTAGTAAGCAGGGTGCAGGATCTTCTGCACATGGGTAAGATTCTGGCTCCCTGGTGTTATTGTTCATCTTGGTCCTTCCACAGCTGCAAGGTGCTGAATGAGGTCTGAGCCACAGTTCTAATGAACAGTTAAAATTATGAGGGGTTTTTGTTGTTGTTGTTGGTTTTGGGTTTTTTTCTTTTCTTTATGAAACTCACTGCTCAGAGTGTGGGAACTGACTGCTAACAATTTAAGTTGTGCTATATAGGAAAAGATTCAGCTCTCCTGTGATTTTAGTGAAGCCATCTACCTTGAAAACATGATAATTTCAAATAATAAGTGCCATATTTCTTTAATTTGTTGGGTTTTACCTTGTCAAGAGGCAAGTTTACTTTTGAAGCAACATCTCCAAACATCTTTTAGTTTTAATATATATTTTAACTTTGCTTAAACACATTGAATAGTTGCTAGTGCAAGTGTATAACTAAGATAATTGAATTAAAATCAATAAATTGCTTGTTATGTAACTTATTCCCTTCACAAGTAATTCAAAGCCACCTTTTTAACATTTTTTTACTTTCTTTTTTTTTTCCATTGAATAGTTTTCTTTTGGATAACTTGAGGGGTAAAAAAAAAAAAAAAAAAAGAAGTAATTCTGTTCAATGAAATGGAGGTATAATTATCATGACACTAATATAAATATTTGTACCAATGTAGATGTAAAGAATTTTGCTCTACCAGGATAATTATAAGGTGGAATTTATAGTCCTCTTGGAAGAGTCAGGTTCTTGTAACAGAATACTCAATTTTTCACAATTTTCCTTCATTTTTCATATCTTCATGTGAAAACAAAATGTTCTTATTTATTATGCATGGCAGTGTAATTGCTGTTCATGCATTCTGGATTAGGAGTTTTCCCCTGGGGAGCAGTGTATGTTGAGGTGAGATAAAATGTGGCATTATTTTCACCTTTACCTTGAGCTAACACTATTCTGCATCACAGCTTTCACAGAAATTAAAAGGCACAAACCATTTCTTCCTCCAGCACTTCTCCCTTCAGGCTTCTGTTACATTGCTACTTGATAGAGGTGGAATTGAGATTCTTTCCTAAAACATTTTAATATACAAATTGTATGCACAAACCCTCAGAATGATATTTCTGACATAGCCTGGACTCTGTAACCTTCTTAGTCTTCCATCAAAAGCTGCATTAGGAAGGCTTCCCAATGAACAAACCTTTGCATGAGATTATACAATGTGCTCCTATGCAGAAGTGTAACTATAGCTGTTGAACTGTATTTATTCTTCCTACTTATGGCCATACAGCAATCCTGTAATACCTCTGTGGTCTTCATAGGTTTCTGTATTTGTGTTGATGCTCAGAAGGATGTGGTTTGAACCAGAGCACTGCATGTGAGATGGAGATGTTCTGGGAGTGTGTGTGCATGAGAGTAATCTCAGTGGAATATTTTGGCACAGGAAGGACTATTCATCTGTTGAGCATAACACTGGGACAGTCATCAGTGAGAGTCAGTGTGGAGGGAATGAAGTCAGAAGCAAATTGATGAACTTTGCACTTAGGGCTGTGAGCTCTGGAAAGTAACAAGCTTTCTGTTTCTTCAGAAGAATACACTGCAATCAGTCATGTATGACTCTTTCCCTTGGGCTATTAATTTTTTAGTAGTTGTCTGAATTATCTTACTATAGCATCTTTGTGGGTTTTTTTCTTTTTTTACCTTGATGTTGTCAGATAAGTCCTCAAGCCAGCCACAGTGAACACAATGCTTATTGTATTGCTTGTTAACAGCTTTGATCCCTTAATGGAATGGGGGGGAAAAAATGAATAGGACCCTTGCACACAAAATCTAAAAGGGCTTTAAAATTTACTGAATTTCTTGGTCAATTAAAAACGAATTACTTCATGTGTCAATGTAAGAAATATTTTCTGGTCTTATCCCAGCCCATTCTCTCTGTACACTCAGTAATGTCTGATTGACAAACTCATTCAAATTGACACCTGTGACTGGAAATAGAGGCCTGAGTCCACACTACAAACCCAGCTTAGTTAGAGACATGATGGGGATGGGCTGGGAAAAGGAAATTTGCTTCATTAATCAGTAAGGAAGATGTTAATGCCTTGTCTAGAGTCAGAGACTTACCACAAATACTTGAGATGTGAAAATTGTAGATAATGTTGACATTGACTTTGCAGCAACTATCAAGTGCAAGAATACACCATCTTCAAAATGTGCAGTTGACACTAACTCATCCTGGTGTGGAACAGGATTTACTCAGAGTCAGCTAGGAATTCACATTCCTTATCAATAGAGGATCAGTCATCAAAATATGAGGAAAGGACTAATCTAATCTGGAACATATTTTGTTACGGATCTGGGACATTCCTAAATGAAGTCAGTCTTTGTACATAAAAGGATTTCCCCAAAGAGGAAAATCACACTTTATTTGTGCAGCCATATGATTAAAAGAAAAATTTATTTAATTTGAACCAAGACAGAAATTCTTTACTAGATTCCACAGGGGATAGAAATATAGATGAAGTAGCCTATGTAACAATTCACCAGTAGAAAAATAAATATAAATGGAGGGAAGAAAAAAAGCTTAATTTGTGTCATGTCAACTGCAAGAGTACTATAGCATTTTCTTTCACAGTTGTGACGTGTGGCAATCTGCCGTTAGATAAATTATTTGTTCTGAAATTTTTGAAAACAAAAATTGAACATTTCCTAGTTTGTTTATTCCTGCAGCCAAAGTACACATAGTGGAGTTAGAAATGGATATAGCATCAATAATTTTGCTCTTCCATGATAATGAAAGAATAGCATTGCATAAGTCTGACAATGAAGTAACCTGAGATTTTTATTTTTCTGTGATGTCAGGTTAAGGAGTTGATTCTCCAGTTAACTTGGACCAGCTGCAGCACTGGGAGGTTAATATTACAGGCTAAAGTACTTTCTGCTACAAGGAGACAGAATACCAGAATGCTACTTGAGTCATCAGAAGTTGAAATAAGTTACAGTCTTGGGATATTGACTTTTCATACCTCTTTCCCATAAGGTTGCACCTGCACTGGGATGCTTGTGCAACTTCTGTTGCAAAATCTAGTGGTTCTTTCTCAACACTGTCATCAGGGTGAAAATGATTGATGGGCTGTAATAGAAGGAAGGGAAATACAGATTATTAGTTTTGTCAGATATAGGCTTTCAAGAAATATTTCTACGCACTGGGCAATTTACCGTAAAAAAATCCATATTTTTGGGTCAAAATGTTTTTCACTTTTCCAGTTGTGTGTGGGATGATGTTTTTGCTACTTTCTTATGGAACTTAGAGGGCAAAGTGCATCTCTGTTCAAGAAAAAAGCAGCAGCTTAATTTCTCATACCCGTGTGATGTTGTTCAAGGTTGTAACAAAGTTGGGGTTGATCTCTTCTCCCAAGTAACAAGCAACAGGACAAGAGGGAATGACCCCAAGTTGCACCAGGGGACATTTAAATTGGGTATTAGTAAAAATTCCTTCACTGAAAGGGTGGTCAGGCCTGGGAACAGGCTGTACAGGGAAGTAGTGGAGTCACCGTGCCTGAAAGTGTCCAAAAAACCTGTAGATGTGACCTTTGGGGACATGGTTTAGTGGTGAACATAACAGTGTTAGTTAACAGTCACCCTCAATGACCTTGGAGGTCCTTCCCAAGTTTAGCAATTCTATGACGTGTACCTCCAAATTGATATCAGACCTGCTGATTATTGGACACAGGTTTTTTTGCAATCTTATCTCCCTGTCATTGACATGTATAATAAAATTACACCTTTCTATATTTATAATAGAAATGAGCCTGATAAGTATTAGTGAGCCTAAAAATAGACCAAAGTAATCTTCATCTGATATCAAAGAAAATGGCCACTGCTGAGTAGTCTCCATAGCTGGTATAGAAACCACAATTTAATTATATTCAGAAGGCCTAACAACTTTAGAAGTCTGCCTGATTTGTATTCTAGATGTCTTCCTTAAAAACACATGGAATTGCTTGTAGCCTTAGTTAATCCCAGAGCAGTATTCTTTGTTGCACAACCCTTTAAAACAATGCCTGTTTTGCTGGAGTGCTATGAGACTTCTCTGCTCTTCTGGAATCCACTTAAACTCCTTTGGTGATAGGTAATTTTCTTTCTCCCTGCAGCCAAATCTCACCACCTCATTTCATTTTGCCATTTAATATTGTCAGTGTGGTATTTTTAGCTTTCAGCACAATTTAGGAAAACTGGCTAGAAGAGCCAAGAGTAGGAAGGAGGTTCCCCGGTCCTCACTAAACCAGATTTTTTTCCAGTGCCTTTCTCCATAACAGGGCTAGTTCCAAACAGAGTTGAAGAGACTACAGGAAATATTTAGCTCTTGATTCCCTGCAGTATTGATCCATTTATGCTTGGAAGAATGTAGCTCTAAGTAGTCAAAGTAGAAGTCTATCTTGTAGGTTAAGTTAATACTATTTATTGCACCTTATTTGCTGTTGTGTTTTAGAATCTTCTTAGTTTTTTAGCATTTGATACATATTTTAAGAGATCTGAAGGGGAAAAAGAAAACCCTTGCAGGTTTGTTGGCATGTATATGCTTTTAGTACACTGAAGTTTGGTCATTGTTGTGATATTTTGGTAGGCTGTGTCATAGTAGCTAAATAAATCCAATAGGAAAATTATTTTTTTATTCTAAAGTACTTTTTTTTAATTACAAGTTTATGTTCTCATCCAGCTTAATTTATAAAGTGTAATTAGGCAGCTTCTAACACACCTATCTCAGAGTCACAAAAAAAGACATGAAAGGCCCCTAAGTTAGCTAAGACAAAGCATATCCATGTAATCCTGGACAGAACTGGGTATGGTTTTGTTTTTCTTAGCCTCTTTGTGAAGATTTCTGCTGTTGGACACTGCAGCATCTTTCAAGGCCATCTGTTTCATGATTTTGCTCCCTTCATTTTTAGGAACTATTGTCTAGTCCACATTTTCCCCCTGCATGTTTTTCCACTTCAGGCCCACCTTTCTTGCTCTATCCATAGAGAATTGAGAATATATTCTACTTATCTTCCTGTGTTTTAAGACCATTTCTATATGTGCTTCCCCTTAAATCAATCTCTCCTTCAAACATCTCAATTTCTTTCAGTTTAATTTTCTAAGTGATGGAGTACAGTGTGAAATAAAATTCCTGTCCTTTTCTCTTAACTCATTGATTTAAAATGTATCTATATTTAATATTATTTATGCTGTTTCCCTTTTGACTTCTTCCAAATGATCCACAATGTTTTTGAAATACAGTTCTGAGAATTAAAATGCTCTTGGGCTTAGGTGAAATAATTCTTCCACTGTGATTTATAACCTAGCCTTTTGTTTCTCTGCAAGTTTAATGCTTGTCTTTTCTTAGCAGTATGACACCAGTGACTCATATTCTGATTGGGATGCAAAGTAACACCCATTTATCTCTCTTCAAAAAACAGCTCACATGTGACAGTCTGCAAAAAGTGTGACTTCCCAGATGCAGTACATGTTCTTCTTCCTGTTTAATGGGATTCTACTTTTCCAGTCCTTATCTCAAAGTTTTCAGAGTGTTTCTTATTTCTTATCTTGTCCTACAAGAGAGTCAGCTCCTGAAAATCTCAGTTCTTTCATCTTGATCGTTAACTGGAATACAGAGCAGCCCTGGCTTCAGAGCAGACAGAAGAACCTGGTGTCTTACACCCAGCCCTGCTTTCATCTTGATGGAGGGTCAATAATAAAAACTCAAGAGTTTTCCATCCACCTTTTACTAGTTTTGTCAAAGATCTTTCTCCCCAGTTTTCAGACTGTCAGGTGAAATAAAGACAGGCCTTATTAAAGTCAAGATTTCTCCATTTATCCACAAGGCTTACAATACTGTCCCCCAAAAATATTGCAGTGGCTATACCCCACTTGCTCTTGACAAATACAGCCTGGATATTACTCAGATCTTTTTGTTCTTATAGGCTTAAAAGTCTCCTCTGTTTTTCCTGGAACTGAGTACTCACATGTATCATATTAAATGTTTAGCACTGCATTTGCCATTTTCCAGTCTTCTCTAATTTCTACCTAATTTCTACTTCAAAGATAATTGTTAATGGCTTTCAGATTGCAAGTGCCAATTTTATACATGTGTGAGAGTTCTGTTTTGAAAATACTTATTGCAACTAAGTACTGTTTAAACTGAAAATTCCCTGATTAGCTCAAAATAGGACCTTCACACCACCAGGACTCATTTTTAGCTATCTGGCTGCTCTTCCTTTTATGGAAGGTTGAGGGGAAACATTGGACCAGGCTTGAATCATCTTCCTGTAACTGACTCCTGATGTGTTTTATCAGTTTGTTATTTGCCTTCTCAGTGGTCTCAAATTCATCTTTTCTTATCTATCTAGCCAGCAATTAATGCCAATTTCCTTTCTTCCTGTGTTTGCATTTGCTCTCTCTGAGTGCTCACACGTTAGTTCTCTGGCCCTATGGAAGCTGGCCTCTTAGAGGCTTTCTCTTCCCTTTTTGAACTTTGCAGCTTGTGACTATTCTCTCCCACAATGCCATCCGTTAAAGTTCTCCAAAACATTGTCATCAAGCTGTTCTGAGAACATGTAAAGCAGTTGCGCTTCAAATTTCAGCTCTGATTCCCTTTAATTTCTGGATGTTTGGACAAGTGTACTTGGTTTTGTAGCACATGAAGAGACTGCCTTTTCACTCATCCTCTCTTCTCTGAATAAGCTCTGTACTTGAAATTTAAGTATCAGAGACACAGATATCCTCCAAATCAGCACTACATCCTTAGTGAGCTTCCCTCCTTTGGAGAACAGTGAAGCATGCAAACAGGGAATGTTGTCCTTGAATACCTCCTGGAAACAATTACATAGGATGCAAGATGTGACTGTCAGATTTTTGTCTCACATGAAATTCCTCTGCTGCAACTCAAGTCCTCAAAACCTTTACTGGCCTTGGCTTTCCACCAGGAAGATATCCAAAACACCCCTGTGACATCATCTTCTGTCCAAGACTTGAAATTGGAGGCATCAGTTTGCAGAGGAAGAATAGACTCCAACTTCTGAGGGCTTTTTGACTTTTGTATTAGTTTGGGAAGTAGAAAATGTTTTAATCCTGCTTAATTCTGCTTTAGGCCTCACAGTCAGAACATCAACAAAATTCTAACTTAAACAGTTTTTCCAAATGGAGAAATACCTTAAGAATAAAGGAAATTTTTAGTTTGCAACCATGTTAAATATAATTTGTAAAAAATTTCAGAAGTGTCCCACCAAAAAGCTAAAATTCAAAATTTAGTAATGTGTTATGTGTTCCAGTCAGCACTTTATTGTGGTTTTAGTTGTAGCAAAAGGAGAGCTATCAAGTCCTTTAGAACCCCTTCTTTTCTTCTGTTCACGTATGAGTTTTTAAAGGCAGTTGATTCAAACCATCTCTGTTCTGGTAGAAAGGAAAAAAAAAAAAGCCAAGTGTTCTTCTTTACAGAAACAGATTTGACGTATTTTTATTTCTGAGAAACAAATGTCTTGCTAGGTTGTTCAGGGTAATCTGTTAAATCAAGAGTCTGCTCTGAATTAGGGCTAAGCAGATATCCCAAGAGACTGGTTTTTGTTGTTTGTTTTTGTTTGTTTGTTTGTTTGGTTTTTTGTTTGTTTGTTTTTTAACAAATGCTTTTTTTTTGCCCTTCTTTACTTCTAAACATGTGGGACCATGACCAAAAGTACATGCTGACTTAAATTTGTTGTAACTCATGATCCTTCAGCTAACAGAGCCTAGAGGCTGCATAATTTCAGAACTGCTTCCACAGTGGAGCTGGACAGATTTAAGCCACACTTGTTTAACTTTGAGCACTTACCAGTTCACCTGAAATTTGCAAGTGCTCCTATTTAGACAAGGGCTGATTGTACAAGACTGGGCACTGGTGATTTGGAATACCCAGAAAATGCTGTTTGTGGTACAGAGGGCCCACCACTTTAAACTCTCTTATGTGTGTGATCCAATGCAGACTTTTAGATGGAATATGTGCTTAAAAGTGCTGTCTCTGCATTCATTGAACTCAGCACTGAAACTTCCACTAAATGGAAATGAAAAAATTATTTCAAACACATAGTTTGCTGCTACTAAACTGCTGGGACAATATGTATAGACCTCAGTGCCATGATTCAGAGCTCAGTTTTTACCAACTCAAACCCCTGGATCTCTTTCCACAGGACTGTTCTCCAGCATGTTGTTCCCAGTGGGTGGGTATAACCAGCATTACCTGTCCCAGGTGGAGAACCTCGTGCTTGCTCTTGTTAAATTTCATATGGTCACTGGCTGCCCAGCTCTCTAGCCTATCCAGGTCCCTCTGGAAGGCCTCTCTACCTCTAAGAACACTTACAGCTCCTCCTAGTTTGGTAGCACCAGCAAATGTACTTAATGCATATTTCATACCTGCATCCAGATCACTTATAAAAGCATTAAAAAGCACTGGCCCTGGGATGGAGCCCTGGGGAGCCCCACTGGTGACCAGCCTGATATAATCCCATTAATCATGTTACCCCTTTGTACCACCCATGTCAGCCAGCTGCTCAGCAAACACACCATGGCCATCTCTAGCTGGGAACTGGAAGGGTTATCCAGAGGGTGCTGGGAGACAGGACCAAAAGCTTTGCTAAAATCTCAAACCCACCCACATCTTCTGGTTTCCCTCGGCCACTTAGATGGGTGAACCTGTCATGAAGGGAATTTAAGCTGTTTAAACAGGACTTTTCCCTCATGAACCTGTACTATGATCAATGACTTTGAAGTGTTTTTCAATAACTCCCAAAATAACTTCCTCTGTAATTTTACCAGGCACTGAAGTGAGATGGGCAGGCCTGTAGTTACAGGGTGATCCTCCTTACCCTTCTTGAAAACCAGGATGATGTTAGCGAGCTTCCAGTCGACTGGCACTTCTTCAGAACGCCAAGACTCTTGAAAGTAATGCAAAAGGGTCCACAATGATGCCAGCCAGCTCTTTCTCTACCCTGGGATGAATTCCCATGGATTTAGGGGCATGAGTTGATCAGGCCCCTGTAATGGTCTGCCTGACACACCCATCCCAGGGAAGGCAGGTGCAGTTCCAATAATCTCTCTCTCTTTTCCCAGTAATCCTCAGCCCTGGAGCAGAGTCGTCCCTCTCTCCAAGCACATCCCGCAGCCGTGCTGGGGTCCCAAGGTCCCGCCCCAGTTCCTGCCTCAGGAACCCCGTTTTCACACAATTAATTCAGTCGGAAAAGACTTTTGAGATCTGGATTTTGCGGCCGCGGCCGGTCGCGCTCCCCGCGCCCCCTCAGGCGCTGCCCGGGCCTTGCGCCCCCGGGGCTGCTCCGGTTCGGGACCCCGCGGGCCGTGCGCGGCTCCCCTCGACGAGGCAGAGGGCAGTCGTTGTCCCGGATGGGTGTGGAGAGATGAGGGAAGCAGGGGGGAAGGGCAAGGAATGAAGGAGGCTGCTGCGCTTCCCCCCCTGCAGCGGCAGCATCCCTGCGGCGCCCCTCAGGCGCGGCTCCCGCAGCCCCGCCGTGAGGGAGGCGGTGACGGCCGGGGCTCCGCTGAGCAGCACAAGTGGTGCTGCACAAAGTACCTTTGGGAAATGACCTGGAAAGTTGGTGCCCTAACACCATTTAAAAACCTTAAAGGAAAAACGAAGATGGTTAGGATGTTCAATGGGGATGGCAGAGGCCAGAGGACCTTGGTTTGTTTCAGCTACAAAGTTGAAGATGGAGAACAGAACAAATTCTTCCCCGTGACGGGGGTGAGGCCCAGGCACGAGCTGACCAGGGAAGCTGTGGATGCTCCAGCCCTGTAAGTGTTCAAGGACAGGCTGGATGGGGTGCTGAGCCACCTCTTTTAGTAGAAGGTGTCTGTGCCCACGGCAGGGACTTGGGTCTTCAAGTTCCCTTCCAGCCCAAAGATTCTGTGAGAGGGTCTCTGCACTTTTCCCTTGGTGAAGGATGGCACAAGAAGATGTGTATGAACTGGAAAGCAGGATATGGGCAGGTGGGAGTCAGTCTCTTCTCCCGTGTAACAAGTGACAGGCCCAGAGGAAATGGCCTGAGGTTTTGTCAGGGTGGGTTTAGGCTGGATGTTAAGTGAGACTCCTTCACCAGAAGGGTTGTCAAACGTTGTAACAGGCTGCCCAGGGCAGTGGTGGAGTCACCACCCCTGGAGGTATTTAAAAGACATGTAGCTGTGGCACTAAGGGACGTGTTTTAGCAGTGGATTTGGCAGTGCTGGGTTCTCACTTGGGCTCGATTCTGGAGGAATTTTTTAAATTAAATGATTCTCTGATTGTATAATCAAAGTTGTTTAAATCTGGTGAGCAGAAGGAAGCTTTAAAACCCCTTTGGAGTATCCTTCCAGTAAGAATACTAGAAGCCCAAACATAAAACCTGGAAATTTTTATAATTAAAAAAATAACTGCACTTTATAGGTGCCTCCTGTCAAAAAAGCAGAGTTGAGAATGTAGACGATCTTGTCCTTTGAAATCTTCAGTGTACTGAGTCTGAGGATTGCTTTTGTGGCACGGAGTATTATTTTTCTGAATTATCTGCTGTATACACACAAACAATGTTTTTGCATAATTTATATAACTGACATTTAATTTCAACAATTCTGAGAAAAAGCTCAACAAATGAATTATGTGCATAAACTGTTGATCATAAATTTATCTAAAAGAAACCTTGGCATTGCTTTTGTTTAAGAATGCACCTGACCTTTTCTGTTCCTTTGTACAATGCAAGTATGACTGTCAAGTAGGAGTTTAGCAAGACCCAGACAGTAGGAACATTGCCAGAGTCTCTTCACAGTGTATGTATTTACTCCAGCCTCAGATTCCTTATTTTCATGGGATGCTAACTGTTGAAAAAATATCTGCCTTGCAGATAAATTTGAAAGGCGTGTGTGCAGAGAAGGGGGGCATATTTGGAGGTCCAGGAGCATGAAGTGGTTCACACCCTGCTTTTAATCCGTGAGTCCAGACTGGGAGAGCTTTGCTTGAACTCTGTTTTCATGGGAATGCTGGCTATGTAATCTATAGTCATGTTAGCACTTACACCTCAAGACTTTGCAAATGTTTCTTTAAGCTTTTCTATATTTCTCCAGAGCTCACCTGCTTCTGGTCTGTTCACACTGACTTAAAAATTAAGGCAACCAATCAGTATGCTTTGAAGCAGAGATTCAGAGAAATGCATTATTTACTTTGGAAACCCTTGCAGAGAATAAACTGGCATAGCTGAGTGTTAGAAAAACTGTAAATCAGAGGGGGATGTTCCTAGAAATTCCTATTTAGTGGATTTCTCTTTCCTCATGTCAGCCATTGGGCTCATGTGGTGTGCAGAAAATAATCCCATTTGCATTTTTGATGAGAGATGTTTTCATAAGTCATTTGGGCATATGTTCTTTGGGGGAGTAGAGTGCCTTTGCACTGTGCAGACTATGGTCTGCTGTGCTTGCAAAGAGGAATTCAATTTATTTTTCATATTTCAACCATAAATGATTCAGTTCTGGCATATCTGAGTCACCATTTTCTTTGTTATGCAGTTTGCTCTCTGCACAGCGCCCTCTGCTCCCTGATTTCAAGGGACACCTCCTGTATAAAACCAACAGGCCTTTCATGGCAGAGTCCCCCAAGGTCCCTGACAGAGGAATATGCTTCCCACTCAGATCTGTTCTAGTGCTGACTTGTTCACACTCTGGACATGCAGATTCCATGCACTTATAGAAGTCTTTGAAACCAGGGGTTTGCTTGTGTCCTTTTTACAGCCGTGTTTGGCCACACAGTGGTATTTATTGCTCTCTTAGGTATAAACCACTTTGCTGCACCAGCTCCCTCCCAAACACACAGCAGAAGTTTTATTTGTTTGAGTTTTAAATATAATGTGTACCAGATAAAACCAACCTAATCTGAGAAAGAGAAGGCTATGGAAGAAGCTTTTCAAAGATGTTCTGGAATTGTATGTGGAGTTCAAAAGAAAAATAGAATTTCACAGCAAAATCTCCTGGCCCTTCATTTCTATGGCTAGCTTTCTGCAAATCAGCCAAGACACACAATCCTATGGCAGTTTGGAGGGTCTTTACCTGGTAAATAATTCCTAGGAAATTTTGCTTTTCTCACTGCATCACAGAATCAATTAGGCTGGAAAATACCTCTGAGATCATTGAGTCCAACCTATGAGCAGTCATAAGCCTCGTCAGCTAGACCATGGCACTCAGTACCATATCCAGACTTTCCTTAAACACCTCCAGGCACAGTGACTCCACCACCTCCCTGGACAGCCCATTCCAGTGTCTGATCACTCCTTCTCTGAAGGAATGCTTTCCAATGCCCAACATCCTTCACTAACAGTGGTATAAACCTGCAGGAAATATGGTTCTTACCTGTAACTAAAACTGTTGTTTAAGCCAGGGTGCAAATGGTGCTGCTGTATTCATCAGTTCAGGAGTCCTGTATTTGTTTCCCAACATAGTTATGAACCAGTGGGAGGCTGGTTTCCAACAGCCTTAGAATATGTTAAATAAAATTAGTGCCCAATATTTTAAGCAACAACATTTTGAATTGAAAATTTTAGCATACCCTTAAGGCAATGTTCAGGTGATCCTCTTCAGTTTCTAAAGTTCACTGCTGTGGGCAGTTTTGTATTTCAGGGTTTCTTCCTTTATTTAAGACTTTTTTGGTAAATACACTTTTTCAACTGTGTCTAAACATAATGTTAATCTTTTACATAACCTTGCAACAAGCCAGGTCAAAAACCCTGCCTGTCCTTGACCTCCAGTATGCTGCAGATCTCCAAGAAGTGAGGTAATTCAATTTCTAGGCCAGATGAGATTAGATTAATATATGAACTGGTCCAGATGCATGAATTATCTGTCCTTGCATTAAATACTCTCGGAGTTTGGGACATTTGTTTTTGGCAGATGACATTGAACTTATTTTACCAAATTAATAGGACTTCAATTTTCTGTGAATCATTTGTTTGATAGCACTAGTGTAACCTCTGGTTTTAAATCAAATCTCACTCTTCTCTATTACATACAATAAGCAGCGATATATAAATACACTTTTTTTTTTTTCTTCTGTATAGTGGCAACTCTCTTTTACATAATTCCTTATGTCATATTTTGTAACAACACCTGGATGCACTGTCATTTCCTGTTCACCTTTTGGTGAAACCCTTCTGTCACTTGAGAAACAGGTGCTGCAGCACTATTAACTGAAACCATATTCTATGCATTTCCATTCTTTTCCTGCAACACTAAAAAAAATTAAAAGCATGGGAGTGGGACACAATGTGTGTTTTTTGGGGTTTTTAGGTGACCTGAAGCAAAGTTTTACTCCAGACATGCATTTTTGTTAAAGAAATTGCTCTGTGTAGCAATACCCTGCCTGTCTATGAGGGAAAAATTTACTTTAGGGTATGGGGTATATCCAGCTCATGGTAAACTCTTGCAAAAACTGTTCATGACTGTTGGTGTTTAGTCACAACTTTAACATCACACTGAGAACTATCTTGCTGGCATAGTAAATTTTATGAGTGTTACTCTGTTCTGCTTTACAAAGAAAGATTTCCAGTCTCCACAGAGCAGAAATAAAGCAACGAAAAATAAATAATGAAAAGTTAACTTATTTTCCATTTAAACCAACTCTAAATTCACATCTTTCAGGAGCTGCATATTTCTGTCTGTTGCTTGCAACAATAAAAGAATAATAACTTTGTCTGCTGCAATAAAGAAAAAAAGATAAGACTGTTACCATCATCCACCAAGAAGTTGCAAAATCTGAATTTATTCTTATGGATCATATGTCTAAAGCAAGTTCCATGAGCACAGATGTCTTTGCAAGGTATTTCCTAACAAGGAAAATAGCCAAGGGACAGAAGGTTATATGCAGGCAGTCCAAGTAATGAAGTATTCCTAGGTATAGTGTGAATAATGCAGCCAAAAAAAAAAAAAAAAGAAAAGAAATTGCACAAAAAGATGCAGTTTCTTTAGCTGAGAGAAATTAAATTTAAAATACTATGTTCACGTAACATTCTGGCTGAGTTAGTTGCATGAAAAAGAGAATGCCAAAAGTAAGTCATAGATTGCATATATCCCTTGGAAAAATAAGTCTAAAAAAATGCCATTTTTTTTTTAATATCCCTAAAGTGATTTAAAAACTTAAGCTAATCTGTGGCAAAATAGTGGTCTGCAGTTGTGATATCTTTGAAAGGTAAGATTCAAAAATTACTTAACTATGGTTATCCCTTTAGTTCAATTGTTAAAATGGTGACATTTAGAGTAGAAAAGTTCGATTCTTGCTAGCTGTTAAAACTGGAAGACAAACTAAAATTGTAGGTTTTTTTTTGTTATACTTGGAGTTCCTGTGTTTTTTTAGACTGAGAAATGAAATGGTTGGTTTAGACCTAATCATGCATGCATGATAATAATGAACAGGAGTGGCATATCTTATTTCAGGAGGACAGTATGCCAAAGAGTTACAGAATATGCAAAAGAAAGTCAAATTACATCCAAACAGAAGTCAGAATTGTTCTATAAGCTAAAGAAGATACTGTAGTGCCGTAGTGCTGTTCTATTAAGAAATATCAGATCATCAGAATATAAGGAAAATAGTTTGTATATCTGGTGTGACATCTTGGGAAGAGATTGATAAAAGATTGTAGGAAAACAAACAGGAGACTACTGAACTGTTAACAGTAAATTCCCAGGATTTGCCATGTGTTGTGTGGAGTATGGATTTTACTACTTTGGAGTCTTTATGTAAAATTAAACACTGGGGCAAAATACAACTTTTATACACATCAATTTCTTGTCCTTGTTTTTGGGGGCTTTGGAGGGCAGGGAATTTGTTGCTTGGGGGTTTATTTTGAATGTTCCTTTTAAATTGGGAAAAGTAGAGCACATCTCCACTGCAGTGCAGTTATCCCCATGTAACTTTCTCTGCTCTTGGTTCAGCTGACAGGCTGGTAGCACATGGCACTTGGACTTTAGGATAAAAATGTTCTGTATGCCACATGAACGTGGTTAGATGTCATGGAAACAGGGAGTAATTTGACTGACCCATTCTGAAGAATAAAATTATGGTTGACATAAGAAGGTGGAAAATGAAGAGAGACTGACCATTTTAAAATTAATTAAATAATTTAACACTAAGATTCCAATTGAATCAGATGTGACTATAAATATTTAGTAGGTATCTCTTGATTACCCTTGACTATTTAGAATATTTTCTTAAAGCCAGCCTTCCCTGCCCCCTTCTTATATTCCATCTCTCCAGTCATCTCCATGCCAAATCCACACCCTGGTGCTGGGATGATTAAGGAAGCAATGGAATAAAACATCCTTACTTCATTCTTTTGCTGTGCTGGTTTTTTAGTGCTGGTACCTGGTTTTCCCTTATAAACCCTGTTTTCAATGTATGGCTTAGCTGTGGAAGGGAGCTGGGCAGACAAACTTGTGGAGAACTCTCTTTTCATGTGTACAGTCATTCAAATGCAAACATCTTCTGGGCCTGGCCCCAGCCTGTAGCCTAGATAATGGAATAAGTGAGTTTTTCTTCTAAGAATGAGACACACTTCTTTTCCAGTTGGAAACCCTTTTTACAGTCAAAAGATCTATTGACCAAGTAAAAAGTCACTGAAAACTGTGACATTTTATAAAAGGCCTATAGATAATGGTCTTGGCTATTTAGAAGTGTTCGTTTAATCACAGGCAAACTATTTTTACTGCAGAAACATTGCATCTGTCATTAAAATGTGGGGTTAATTCGAGATTCTTACAGCATTAAATACTGCACTGACCTTGATGCTTTTCCTGGTGTTAAAATTAAGAGCCAGACACGGTTAAGAGGAAAAAGGGTTTTTAACTTGGTATTTAATAAGGATCCTTTTTGGTGCACCACTTCGCCAAGGTGGAGCGTGTTGAAATGCACACACACAATAGATCACAAATACAATTTTATAGACCTAGGAAATTAGCATATCTAACAAAGATTCTCCAATGAGAGGCTTGAATGAATAGCATGATATTTTCCCATCCTGAGGAATTCTCCCCTGGATGGGCCTAATCTTAGCTTACAGGATGTGTTCTGGGGAGAACCCTGGTTTCTCAGCATAGCGTGGGGCTTTCCGGCCTCCAGCTGCGAGGGGATGTTTGGTCTCTTGGCTTAATGGAATATTAGGACTATGCTAACTTATTTGGCTTAAGGAATTACAACTATGCATGCTAAAAGCACTAGGGGTACGTAAAAGCTTTATATAAAAGGTATATAAAGGGTATATAAAAGAGAAGGCAAAAAATCATCATGGCGTCAACCTAACCTGTCTCTCAAGTACATAACTGGGTGTAATACAGGTAGTTTTCTATACATGACATTTCTAAAGTTGCTCTTTCCATTACCAAGACACAGATATGCAAATGTAATTCTTTCCTTACTGTAACATTAGGCAGTGTAAGGTGAAGCTGTGCAAGCTCCTTAGTGAAACAGGGATTTTTAATTTATAAGTGCTCTTTATTATCAGTTTTGCTGGGGTTTTTTTGGTTTGCTGTACTCCAAGTTTCATTCAATTATGTATTCAAGTAAGTTTGTTCCTCAATCTACAGAATAGAAAAAGCAATTGAAAAAGAGGTACTNAAAGGTATATAAAGGGTATATAAAAGAGAAGGCAAAAAATCATCATGGCGTCAACCTAACCTGTCTCTCAAGTACATAACTGGGTGTAATACAGGTAGTTTTCTATACATGACATTTCTAAAGTTGCTCTTTCCATTACCAAGACACAGATATGCAAATGTAATTCTTTCCTTACTGTAACATTAGGCAGTGTAAGGTGAAGCTGTGCAAGCTCCTTAGTGAAACAGGGATTTTTAATTTATAAGTGCTCTTTATTATCAGTTTTGCTGGGGTTTTTTTGGTTTGCTGTACTCCAAGTTTCATTCAATTATGTATTCAAGTAAGTTTGTTCCTCAATCTACAGAATAGAAAAAGCAATTGAAAAAGAGGTACTAGGTCTGAGATCTTGGCAGCAGTAAATACCTGGTTATTCCAGAGAAAATTGGAGAGGAAACTTTAAGAAGTCACTGCCAGTTCCTAGAGCTGGACCTAGCTGAGCTCTGCTTTTAGTTTCCTATACACTGATATAACTTTGGGTCGGCTCTAGCACCTATAACAGGGAACATTCTGTAAACACTTACGTTTCAGACAGTCTGAACACAGCATACTAAGCCTTTCTTTGCTTTCATAGCACTGGTATATTGCAAGAATTTTCCAGAGGCAGCTTTGAGAAAGTCTTGTTAGAGAAGGTGGTCTTGATGCCCCAAAGTGGCACAAAATGGAGTGAGACAAAGTCCTTCTAATGTTTTCACAGCATAGACCTCTCCTTGCATTGTGGACACAGCACACAGTCTGTGTCAAGTCTGCAATGCTGTTTCTTCAGTGCAGGGTTTCGAGCTTGCAAAACATTTCTGGATGCTGTCAGCTGAAATTTGGATTCTGTAATGCCTTTGGCCAGGGCTTGTATACACAGGGAAGATGTTTTTGGAACTCAAAACACATGCGTGGAGCTCCACCAAGATGAATCAGCAGCTCAGGAAACTTAGTACATTTTTCTGGAGCCAATTTTTTTTCTTTTTAAAAACTTATTTCTTTTTAACAAGTACTGGCTTAGTACTAAACTTTTTCCAAAAACAAAGCCTTGCCCTGACAAAGCTTTGCCCATTTATGAAATGGTCAGAAGAGCAGTGTTGCCATGGGTATGTTTTTACCAAAATGCAATACTCAACCCGTAGTACAAAATATACAGAACATATTACAGCACCTTAAGGAAGTGGTGTGCATGCTGTGTGTGGTATATAAGAGAGAGAAGAAACATTACAGGAGAAAACTGCAATCATTGTACTCCTAGCAAGCTCATAGAAATCAATTTTTATCTGGCTTACTAATAGATACTGAACTGTATATAATCTTGTTAAGTATATTTGAGTTTTAGGATAAGCATGGCATGGATGTGCTTCATTGCACCACCAGAAGTTAATCTTCTGTGTCTTTCAGCTAAACTGTCTCATGTTTTCACTAAAGGCAATGATGGGGGAAGGGGGTCTATGTGCATTAATTTCCCACTTAACAAGTACCTGATTATTTCACTACTTCAGTGGGTTTATTATCCCCTGAAGACAGAAATCTTTCTGACTGAAGCTGCAGTATGTTCCACAGTTATGCTTCCTCCTACATACAAATCCAGAAATTCGTTTCATATCCTCTTTAATACTGAATATTTGCAGGATGTGAAATATTGTATTGCTCTTCTGATGCTATTTCACAGCAGGAAAAATATCTAAGTATATTTAGGTATGGAAAAAAGTACAATTTTCACACTTCAGTGTGCTTTACTGGATAAGAGGATGGCATTTTTCCAGGGCAGAGGAAAAACAGCACCAAATTTTTTTGAAGCTTCATGCTTCAGGAGATTCTGCTATTCAGAGCCAATGAATAAATAGAAATAAGTTAATGGGAATGAAAGAATAGGTAGGAAAAGATTAATTTCTGTGGTTGCACTGCCTTTACCTTGCAAGACAGTTGTAGGTGTTCTCTGAAACCTTTCATAGGTAGTTAGGACTTATTTCAATTTTTCTATTTGCAGTAGTAGTAATTGCCAGGTGCCAGTCTTCTCCATTGGTTTCTGTTTCTAATGCTGTGTCACCTTAGTTGCTGCAGTCATGCATTAATAGTAGTCTAGAACAAACAAGGCATGTGGTCAGTGGAACACTGCCCCCTCCTCATTCCCCTGTCCCAAAGAGTGGGGGGTTTTAATCTCTGACCATCCCACACAATTTCAAACTGAATGTCTTCCAACATCTGGATGCTCATTTCTTTGTCCTTATGACAACACCGAATCTTTTAGGTGTGAAAGGCTGTGTTATGAACCAAATACTGATTTTTTTTTCCCTGCATCCACCCTTCAAAAATAAAAACATTTCCATGATAGCAAAGTAGATGTGAGAGAGAACAATTTAATAGTATAAAGCTTTCAGAGGGAAGGAGGAGTCGTGTTATTCTCTCGTCTCCTCTCTTGCTCATGGAATTTTCTTATTTACGGAATCCAATCAGTGAGAAAAAAAACAATCCAAAGTAAGCAAGGATGATAGGATAGGACAAAAAATATTATTTCTAGATAGCAAATGCCTCAATGCTATTTTTCTTGCTCTCATTAAATATTTCCTGCCCAAGAAAGGAGAAATTAAAATCTGTCAAAATCAGCAGTTTTACTAAAAATGAACAGTTTTGCCCTCCTATCCCGTGTTGCCTGATTTCACTGCCAAATGACACATGCCAGTACATTCCTAAAAGATCTGGAAATTAAGAGACATCACTGTTTTTCCACAGGAAATTCTTGCTAACTTTCAAATGACACACCTTAAATGTGGAAATTAATAATCCCAATGATGCCAGGAGAATGTGTTCTTACAAGACAAGCAACCCACTCCAGTGGTTGAAAATTCAACTGAACCCTCACTCAAAACTTAATGACCTTTAGGGCAAGGTGAGCTATATGTCCTTCCAGAATTAGTAGACAAGTGAGTACTCTCTGGTGTGGCCTGAGCTGGCACCTGCCTTTATTTTCATTCACAGAAGTGAGAAACCACTCATAAGCTAATTAACTAAAACAATACACACAAGTGAATTAACTCCTCTACCCACCCCTGTCTGTGAATAATCCACTATGCTGAATTCAAAGAGGAACTTCTGCATCTTCTGACAAAATTGAAGGAAAAAACCATTAAATGTAGTGCTTCTAGCAATACTTCCCAGATTACTATAGAATACCCATATGCTCTGGGCAAACACTCAGCTGAGCAGCTGAGCTTCTTACCAGGTGCTTTCCATGTTACTGCCTGTCCTTTACTGTGCTCTCCTTACCATCCTCTGAGAGGGAACTCTCTGAGGATAAAGCAGCTTTAAATAATCAATACCAACAAGGTAAAAGCCAATCGACATGTCTTCAAGTTTTCAAGACGGTCCATAGTGATTTAATTATAGGTGGAAAGATCCAAAAAAAAAGGGAGCATGAAACTTCAGGATAAAATTAGTGCAAAGTTCTTCCAGGAATTTTCAATCAACCTAAAGTTTTCAGTTCCCTTTCCTATTCAAAAATCTTGGGAATAATTACTTCATTTTACAGACATTTAAGTGATTCAACTGGTAGAACTCATAAATTTTCTTCTGTTTTAAAGCTGACTAGCAATATTTTTCACACCTGTGCTTTCTTTTCTGTGATACTGTCACATTCTTGGGTTTTTTTCTGTCTATTCTTGCACTCCTGTATGTCTTAGAATCATCCAGAAAAATGACTAGTATTTTATGAGAATGCAAAACACAGGTATGCTGGAAGAGAATAGTTTATTAGCTCACTAATAATCATTAGTCCATGATTAAAACACTTACAGGGCACATAGAGGCTTTTGTTTCACCTGCACTTTTATGCCTGTATTGGGCCCTCACTGCTGTTCTCTATGCTTACTTTCAACTTCTAGTGTTGCATCTGATTGAAAATTCATTGTTCCTTGGCCTGTGTTTTAGGCTAATTCAAGGTATTGCCTACAATTCTTCTACGTTAGAAGTTTGCAATATACCACAGTGAAAATTCCTCGACTTCGTAATATCCTTCATAAAGTTCTTTGAAACTAAATTTTTATTTAGTCTCCGATTTTGATTTAAAAAGTGATAAAAATATTCAAAAAACTTCCAGCTGTGCCAAAGGAAAAAATATGCATGTTCATATAAATGATACATGAGTACTTGTATAGGTGGAACAAAAATATACATGATGAGGACAAAAAAAATAGTTTTAATAAAGGCTCCCTGCTATTCTAACTTAATACTTTCTCTCAAAGCTATCAAAAATAGCTACAATGCTAAAATAACTGAAAAACTCAGAGTGCAATCAGAAGCTCCTACTTTGGGCTATAAAATTTAGCACCCTGAGTAAAAATAGTTGAGCTCAACAAAATGAATGGTTTTAGTGCCTAGAAACTCCCAAAACAGCAGGGGGAAAGCAGACTTGGCTTCCTAAGGATTATCTCCCACTTCCTCTTTCTTGCTTTCTAGGACAACAAGTGCATCTTGATCATTCAAGATATTCCTGGAAAGAACTAAGTCCTGTTTGTGTCTTCAGTTTTTCTCCCATCACATTTACTACGTGTATTTGTTCATTGATTTCTCTTTAAAGCAGCTCTGTGTTCAGAAAATGAAAGGTACTGCACAAAAAGCAGTAAATGTGTCATCCCTTAGGGACTGGAGGTGATTCTAATCCAGGTGCTATGTGTTTAGATAACCTGACAAATAGATGTCTTGATTTCAGTGACAGGGCATCAGGTATGAACTGAAGATATTTTCATGTGGTTTGATGGACAGTTGTGCAGATTACGTTGGGGTTTTTTTTCCTTTAAATTACAGTGTGGTAAAGTAAGACAAAGGAAATCCTGGAATGCACTGAACAGCACTAAGTTTTTCCGTACTGAATTGTAATCATAGTATAGACAGCACTGTTCTTGAACATTTTGAGGGGTTTTATTAGCAGTGGATTTCATACAAAGTTGTTGAGGAGAAGTGCAGCTAGAACACAAAGTGAATCTGAGGTTGAAAAGAATCTGGGGATGCATCTCTCCTGCCTCAGGCTATTTTGGCTGAAATTACATAAAACTGAATGAAGCAATGATCCATAGCTTTTAGAACAGATATATGTCTAACAGGGCATTCTAAATCTCCATAGAACCTTTTCCAAAGCCAGCTTATCTGAAAGTTCTACCTTAAATCAGGCCTGCAGGTCCTAATAGAAGGCTTGAATAGACTTCCTTTTTCATAGGGACTTTTCTTTGAGGTTAGCTTATCCTCTATTGTCATAATCCTTAGCCCTTAATCTTGATTTAGGAAGTAATTTGGAATAGCTAAGTAGACCATGTGCTCTTCTGCTCAAGTTCAGTCTTTGTGTGAAACTGATTAGGATTTTCTCAGCTGTTTAATTTATCTGGTAGAATACCTATAAAAATATTATCAAAACAGGCTCATATCAGTGTGCCTAGCCAAAACCTTCCCAAAGAAAACCTTTTAGCTTGTCTGCTAACTAAGGAGGGTAAGCCATGAAGTGGAATCTCTCTCTCCAAGGCATTTGCTTTTTTCCCCCATGCCCTTTCTTGCAAAGCAGTCATGGATAGCAGTTCAAAGGAGACAATGTGTTTTATCTAAGTAGAGTCAAGTGTGATTTAAGTTCTGTAAGGACTCATGGGGATGCTGTAGGAGCCTAAAAATAAGAGAAAAGCAGACCTAATCTGAAGCATTTTTGGAGCCTATCATAATCACTCTTGAATACCTGGCAACTTCATGCAGTATGGATCGTGGGTAGCCCACCTTGAGGCCCATAAAAAGGATGGCCATGTCCCTGCTGCATTTAAGTGAATAAAACTTTGATTATGTGATGCACTTGAAGTCATAAAAGGAAATAGGTAGTGGAACAGCAAAATGAGCATAGCNAGTCCCAGCTGTGTCCCCTCCCACACTCTTGCTTACCCTCAGCCTACTCACTGGTGCAGCAAAGCTGTGCAAGAGCTGTTCAGCAATAACTGAAACACTGGTGTGCTGTCAACACTGGTTTGGTCACAAAAGCCAAACCCAGCAGCTCCCTGCAGATTGTCCTGAAGAAAATTAACTCCATCCC